>CM068359.1:24843743-25371243 GCA_034769755.1 Odontamblyopus lacepedii
GCTGTTTTGTGGTACTAAACATTTAATAATAGAAGTATCAATTTAACTTATAGCAGTTGTAGTCGGAGGAACAGGATTAGTAATAGTAGTTGTTTTTGTAATAAAAAATACTAGTAGTTGGCAACTACTGACAACTATTATACTTTCACAGTGCAGTAAAATGCACTTTGTAGTTCACTCTTCTTACTTGTTTCTTCTACTTCCTCTTGAATAGTTATACATAGCTGTGTACATAAAAAAAATAAAACACTCGAAAAACCCTAAGCCAGTTTCCCTCAGATTTTGCCAAGACAAAGCTCATTTAGTCATTGACACCTCCAGGAGTAAATCCCTCTAACTCAGAAGTACAGTAGTGTCAGAATGTCTGAGCCTGACCCAGTGGTTCTGTTTTACATCTCGGAGTCTGGAGAGGGGCCCGTGTTTTCTGATGTGGTTTTGGGCCAGACCAGAAGCTCTGCTGTCAACATTCGTCAGTGCACTTTGAGCTACAGAACTGATGCACGACAATGTAGTGAGTCATATGGGACAACTCTGCCAAGAAAAACTTCACCGTGATCATTAGCTAGGCTGGCAAGCCTTATTTTCACCGCTTTCCTCACAGGGGTGTTTAGCTTTAGGAAGCAGTCCCTCAAGAGTCTCCTCTGCACTGTGTCGCCCCCTAGAGAAAAAGCAGTGAAGTGCCCCTCTGGAGGTACTAGTCAGACAATGTAATTTATTATTATTATTTTTTTAATAGGAAAAATCGGTTTGATTTTAAATTACTTAAATGTACAACTTCAGTCAGTAGCTCACAGATATAATTTCAAGTTCTGATCTAAGGTTCTGTTTAGCTGTGCATATGACTGAAAGGTTTTCATTTATTGTTCTGCACTCTTCTCTCTAATTTAATGTCTCTACTTTGAAATTTTATGATGATTATTTATGTTTTGATTTATTGTATTGTGATTACTTTGCATGTCCCACCGGAAGGAGGCCCGGGGAAGAACCAGGACACGCTGGAGGGACTATGTCTCTCGACTGGCCTGGGAACGCCTCGGAGTCCGTCCGGAGGAGCTGGAGGAAGTGTCTGGGGTGAAGGAAGTCTGGGAGTACCTGCTTAGACTGCTGCCCCCGCGACCCGGCCCCAGATAAGTGGAAGAAAATGGATGGATGGATACGTACAAATTGTGCTATACAAATAAACTTGCCTTGCCTAAAGATGCACTATGCACTTTTCACTAGAAGGGGACACTACCTGCCTGTCTCTATGAAGATGTTATTGCTTTGCCTAGAATGTTCCATGGTATGGCATTAAACATACTGTCTCCATGGAAACAAGCAGGTGATGCCATCAAGTCAAGTTACAGCTCAGATCTGTAGAAAAGAGACCCCAATCACAGCAAGAATGCCTGTTTTTATGCATTAGCGGCAATACACGCACCTGCAATTGAATAAATACAAGACAGATTTAATGCCATACTGTGGAACATTTCAGATAAAGCAAAAACATTTTCATGGAGACAAGCAAGTGGTAAAAGTTACATAGTGCACCTTTGTAGCAAATCTCTTGGGTTTCTTGGAGTTAATTAATGAAATGTGTCATATTTAGATCACCATGTTACCTTTTATTGTTTTTAAAATGCTATATTCACCACAAACAAACGTATTTTATTTTTGCCTCTACGCTCTAAGTCAATCCCCCTTCATAGCGCTATCATGGCACAGCTGGCGGTGTAATTTTTTGGGGGTCGCATAAATCAAAATTATAAATATGTATTATAAATATATGTATTATGTATAGGCTATATAAAATTATAACAAATGCCAGAAACAGTCATTTTAGTCACTATTTGCTGAACTTTATCTAGAGCACAACGCACAGCCAAGCGCAAAGTTTATGTAGCAGCACAACCTGATGCACCTGCTCACACCCAACGACACAATGTAACACACCGCTCACAACCAGCCCGACAACCAGCCCGACAACCAGCCCCCATCATGAAAATGCAACAAAAATGAGGCTCCGCTCACAACACAAACGCATGGCATTAGCGCCGCTCCTACAGCCCACGGCAGAACACTGGACCGGCTCCGTCGCTCATTCATTTACGCATTTAGCTATTAACAATATAACACTGTTTACTGTGAGGCTCCGTCCTCAGATTTGCCCCAAACAAATGAAAACAAGCCTCTTACCTTCTCCAGGGGACTGATGCAGAGTGTGTCCTCTACCCACTGTCCTGTTGGTTCTGTCTTCAATATGTCCCGGTCCAGTCAGGTCCACGGGACAAGGTCCTGGAGCCGAGTGCACGAGCTGGTTCTAAAACTTGTCTTAATCCCACTTCCCACTTCAATTTGAAAGTTACGCCAGTCCATATTAGCACCAGGGCACCGGGTGGACTTAAGCCCTCTGCGCGCTACGCCCAGGTCAAATTTGCCCCGCCGGCGGCAGCGAGCAGGATCCCCAGCTCCAGCAGCGAGTGCCTCGCCGGCGGCAGCGGCTGCCCCAGGACCCGGTCAGTGTGCCCTGTACTTTAGGTCTCTCCTCCCGCTCTCCTGTTTAGGCGAAAGTAGCTAGTGGCCATAGCACACAGCTCTGTAGTTCTCCATTCATTAGCCTGTAGCATTAGCATTAGCCTGTAGGGGTGAGGTGGGACAGAGCCGCTGAATCCTCATAGGTCAGAATTGTGATAATGTTTGTGAAGACCAATCACTTGATTTGAGTCGCCCCCACCCTGCGCACTACAGTGTTTTTCAGGGGCTGCAATACTAACTAATGGGCAAAAGCAACGTAATGACGTCAAATTTTTTTAATGTTTCAGCCTGCTCCATAGACCTCCATTGGGGCGCACCTACTGTGCGCACTCAAATAAAGCACGTGACTCAAATACAGTGATATGAGCACATTTAACATGATAAAAACATGTCTATGCAGATACATGTTCAGTTTTAAACAAAATATTAAACATATAGCCTAATACAAATAACTTTATAATTTATTTATTATTTATTTTTTAAAATCAAGGTTAAGTTAGGGAGTGTGGCACAATTGCGCCCTCTATTCACCAGCCGCCACTGCAGCACAGTCACAGTGTGTGTGCATATCACTAATGAAACTACTGCACATTGCATTTGTGTACAGTTTTGTGTCATGCTTTTGTATGTAACTGAGCACTGGCCAAAATCTTACACCTAGCCATAAGGAGGGTTCAAATAGTGCCCAGGAGAGATCGCTAAATTACTGAAACATGCATGGATGATCTAAGACCTCTTCAGGCATATTTTTTGATGAGGTAATAGCATTATAACACAATAGAAATAAAAAAAAATACATAAAAAATTATACCCCCCTCATTAACTTAAACTTTATTGATCCACAAGGTAAATTACACAATATATGTAATTACATTACATATATTATTGAACTACCAACGTTGTTTTATATGGTACCCAATTTATTTCCCCGTTCATTTTAGTGCTAGAGAGAAGGTACCACACTTTGATATCCCTTCTTTTTTTAAATAAGCTTGACTGTTGCTTTATCACAACCACCGGAGGAGAAAATACAGGGTCGAAAAACAAGTGACCTTATAAGACATACCAATCTCCTCAATACCACACCCACTGCAGTTTTTTTTTTTTACTTTAAAACCCAAATGTGAAGATTTCCCCAAACCTCCTTCAATTTGAAAGGTATTACAGGCCCGTAGCCAGACTTCCAAAGGGGGTGGGACGTTTTTTAAGCCAAAAGTGACCTTTTTATACGGGTGCCTTTGCGACCCAGTGATTGTACTATAAGTACATGCTCTATGGCATGTGATGCAATGGATTCAGGGGCATCCTCACCCAGAATGTTTTTAAGTAAAGAGCCTGTTTTAGCACATATAAAAGTTAAGGCTGTTGCATATGCTGAATATAAATAATTATCATAATTTAAGGGTGTACACAGAGGATAAGGTGATATTTTACTTTGATTAACTATTAGTATAGAATCATTGGGATGACAAAGGTATTGAAATTGAAAACCCTTAATGTCTACAATTTAAAAATTATGGTAAACTCTTCGAGTCTTTGGGAAATTACTTTTTACTTTGTAATGGATAAGAAGTGTACAAAACCCAGAATTTTCACCTAATGATATAACATACATGTATGTATTTTAACATAAAATAGTTCTTTTAGAAGAAATTTACCTTATCCTTTCAATAGTTGGTAAGATGTAAACATCAACAAATAAAGTAAAACACACAAGCGTTTTTATCACAATTATTATTTTTTCACTGTATGCACTAATTTAACATGAAAAACAGGATTCAAGATAGATAATAGCATTTGACTGACTTAAAAGTAAAAATCAGTTTTATAGAATGAGTCAATAAGGCTACTAGATGAAAAAAGGTATAATAAGGTGATGTCTTGGCATTTAATCTATTCACTGAGTATGCTCATCAACTCAAGTCTTCTTGGGTGGAGTGTGGCGAAGATGTTGACAGTCTCGTCTAGGTCTACAAGCATGTCATAGTGCGTGTGGATCATGGCCAGGGCAGAAAGTCTGTCCTCACACATGGATGCCCGCATGAAAGTATTCAGCCGTCTCAGAGTGCTGGCAGACCGCTCACACTCACATGATGTGACTGGCAGGGTGCATGCTAGTTTTAGTAACTGTGAGATGTTTGGATACTGATGAGCATCGCACTGCTTGATTGCCTGGGCGCAAGTACTTGGTATCAATGTTAATGGCATCCCCTCCCACTTGAGTCTCCACCGTTTGATTTCCTGGTCCATAAGCTCAGGTGAAGACAGATCATCATGGTACATGTCCAGTGCCCCTGTGATGTCCACAGGCATGTCTTTGCTGCAGAGAACTGATGGGACAAGGCCAAGTAGTTTTGATGAGGTAACTGCAAGTGGTGAAAAACGTGCCTCCATCTCTGAGATGATGTGGTCAATGAAGGGCAAAGCCATGTTATGTAGGAAGTGCTCTTTCACGGTTTCAGCAGGTGCATTAGCTCGGTGTTGCATCCTGCTAGCAGTCCTTGGCTTGGCGGGCTCAACATCAATTTTGGCTGCCTGTCTGAGGGTCGCTTTGCCATCCATCGGGGAGGGCCTCTCCGGGGGCCCCCTTTTCCCCGCGGCTGGGGTTTTTTCGTCGCAGCGCGGACCTTCCCGGGCGCAGACCGACCTCCGCCCCATCCCGCGGTCCGGTTTCCCCGAAACCACCCCCCGTCGCCACAGCGCCGGGCGCCGATCACGTCGGCGCGGTTCGGGCGCGGCTGCCGGTGAGACCCCCTCCCTTCCCGGAGGGGGGGGGGGCTGGCTACGGGCCTGTATTAATGCTGAAAATAAACTGTTGCCTGGTTTATGTCTGGTTAAAAAGCTGTCCAGACAAGATGATTAAAATTACCAATTTCTGCTTAACATCTGGTATGGAAAATTGAGTCTAAAACAAAGGACATCCTTTCCCATGGAGCAAATAGAGTGTCACGCTGCTATTGTCTGATTGATGTTATATTGTGGTTGCCTCATCAAAAACTTGGAGTTTTGTTTTGTTTCATCCACACACAAACCCTGCATACTGATGAATATTATGAAAAAATGGAAAACACTTCCACCTTGTGATGTCTGTGATGTCCACTGAGTTTTTAAACTCCATACACTAGAATCATTTGGATGTTTTCAGCCCTGAAATTACCTCTGTATGACAACATCACAAGGTGGAACAGAGCATTTTGAGCTTTGGAGATGTAGACAGACTAATAAACTAAGATTACTCATGTTTGAATGAAACAAAACACAACTCCAGTTCTGTTTTTGATGTGGTAACAGTATTATAACAGGGCTTACAACTCAGAATCTACCGTATTTTGTGTAATATACGTTTATGTAAAAAAAAAAAACATGCTTCAACTTAATAAAGTAACATCTAAAATGCAAATCGAATTCATGATCTCCATCAAGGTTTGAACCTTTAATAACAAATATCAGACTTTCCCCTCCACCTATTGTATTTTTCCAATCTGCATTTTAATTTCCCTGATGAGGCCCATTCATGGAGAGATGAAGGGTGACGAGTATGTGTCACATACTCAATGGGAAGTGAGCTCATTTGACCATCTTATATAAATACCATCAAATATTTAATGCTCTAACACACAAAATGGATTTTCCTACCATGAGACCACTGCTAAGATCCTCAAGACCAGAAGAAATGTGAATTCTGATGAGATAAATTGAAAATCTGAACACTATAAATGTAATTATAATAGATAATGTTATGAAGTAATTCGGGCGCATCATACTCAAGCACCTAAAAACTGTCACCCTCATGGACCCATACCGAATTTCATACACAGCCAACAGGTCAGTTGAGAACTACGTCAACTTAGCAATTCATCATATACTGGAGTCCGCAAACACACACGTCCGCATCCTATTCATGGATTTCACTTCTGCATTCAGTACAATAACTCCGATCATACTGCTCAATAAATGAACATCGATCTGTGCATCTGTCACTGGATCCAAGGCTTTTTTCTGTAACAGGAAACAAAGGGTGAAGATCAACAACAACATATCTGCCCCTCTGTCCCTCAGCACAGGTGCTCCCCAAGGCTGTGTTCTCTCACCCTGGCTATTTTCCCTTCACACAAACCAGCTCACAACTCGCTACAGCTCCGTCAACATGTACCAGTACGCGGATGACACAACCATCATAGGATTCATCACCAACAACCAAGAAACTGATTATCGCACACAGATCAATCAAGCAGTGAACTGGTGCACAGTCATAATCTACTACTTAACAGATCAAAAACAAAAGAACTCATTGTTAACCTAAGACGCCAGCCATCCTCCAAAACTCCTGTGAACATTCAAGGTGAACCCATCTCCATAACCGACTCATTTAAACTCCTCAGAACCCACATCAGCAGCCACCTCAGATGGAAAATAAATGCAGACCATATCCATAAAAAAGCCCAGCAATTACTCTTCCATCTCCGACAGCTGGAGAAATTCAGAGTAAGACCTCATCTCCTGCACCATTTCTACACAGCCATTGATGAAAGTATCCTCACGCCATCTATCACAGTCTGGTTGAGGAGTCTTGACACACCCTTGACTACAGCGCATCATCAGCAGAGCATCCAAAGTCATTGGTTCACTCCTACGATCCCTGGAATCACTACACCACAAAAGGACAGAATGCAGAGATTGCTTCCGACCCCACTCACCCCGCACACCATGTATTTCACCTACTGCCCTCTGGAAGGAGCTACAGGACAATTGCCACCAAAATAACCCGCTTCAAAAACAGTTTCTGTACAACTGCCATACATTTGTTGAATTCCTGCAGCTTGGAAGCTTGGAAATGTGATCTGTTTGTCTAACTGTTGTGTCCTATATGTTTTATCATGATTATTTGATGGATAGTCTGTATGTCTGTATGTCCAACTGTTGTGACTTAAAAGTTGGTGTATGTTGTATGTTGGAACCGGCATCAAGATGCTGTACAGGAAACAAATTAATTAAAAGAATCAATCAATCAGTCATGAATAACATTATGTCCACCTGATCTGCAACCCCAGACCTGTGTGGCTGCACCTCAACTTTAAAGCCAGTAATAGGGATTGTGTTACCATATTCATTTACTATTATCATGATATTAGTTATAGTCATAGTTATAGTTGATATTAAAAACATTTAAAGGGCCTATATTCTGCTATTTTCTCATTTATGTTTTATTGTTGTTTCCCCATTAAAAACATACCGGAAACAAAGCACAACTCCAAGTATGTTTTTGAGGAGGTAACAACTTTCTAATATGGCTTAAAGCTCACAAGAGTCAATTTTACATAATATAAGACCTTAAAATGTAAACACTGAAAGAGTTGTTGAAAGTGGCCCAAATGGCACTTACAAGACTATATTATAGAAGTGGGTAACATCCACACCTTGCTGTTACAAGCCTGCATATCTTTTGTCACTTTTAGCAAACTCAAAGTGCTACTTTTTCAAGACACATGCACATACGTTTTCTTCTCATGCATGGTGTTGTAAGCAACTAAGTATATTGTAAATACTTTTCACACAACACTGTTGCCGATGACTGTGGACCAGGAACACAGCCCTTCCCAATTTAATATAGGTACAATTTGTCTGCTTAGAAGAAAAAAGAACATTTCTTCATTGTAATACATTTACCTGCTCCCCTAGGCATTCCTCCCTCAACAGGTGCCATGGTTAAAGGATAATCTACTCAAAACAAATTATTCACCTAAACTCTATTGAATGTCATGGGCCCAAGAGCCAGATTTTTCCTATTTATTTGCCACAAAATGTCTAAAGGGTAAGTTCACAAATGTTGATTCTGGTTATTTCTATTGTGACTATTGTTATTATTTCTATTGTGCAACTTTTCTGGTGGAGGGGCTGCCAAATGTGTTTGTCTGTGGCAATATTTGGAATGTTTCACAATATGGTATTAAACTTTTCTGTCTTTATGGAGACCAAACCAGACCAAGTTGCAGTTCAGCTCTGTGGAGAAGCAACCCCACAGTTAGAATACCTGTTTTTGTCGATATTGGTGAGCTATAAAACCCACACATAATTGAATAAATGTAAAGTAGAGCTGTTTAATGTCATGTGGAACATTCCAGGCAGAGCAATGACATCCGCATAAACAAGCAGATAATGGTCCACAACCAAAAGGTTACATAGTGCAACTTTAAGCACTATTGGCCTATAGAGCGGTGTGATGTCATCTGAAACTGAGCAATAATATTGTTATGTGTAGCATTTGTTCACCTGCAGCCCTTTGTCTATGAAAAACACTCCTGAAATTCACTGAAATTACTTTTCACATTATTTCACTCATGCAGTATCAGGTCCCAAAGGTGCAGGATGAGGTTAGGGTCAGGAATGTGGGCGAGACATGCCGTGCTTACCAAACAGCAAACTCCAACAATTGCAAGGAAAAATAAACTTCAGCTTTAATCTGTCAGGATGAGAAGACCCATTTCGACTCTCAAGGCCTGTCTAAATTATTCACCAAACATAACCTGGAGCTAATTCAATCACAAAGGAGTGGTGAGGCAGAAAGAGAGAAAGCACATTTAGTAATAGGCTTATTTAAACAAGTATTCTTTCTCTATGGAGTTTATTAAGGATTTTACATACAGTGTATGGGACAAAGTACAGAGTATATTTTATTTATGCACTCTGATTCCCAAAAGGCAGAGCCATGCCAGCTCAAGGCAACAGTTGAAATGTGTATTTCAACTGTTGCCTTGAGCATTAATAATTAATAATTAATATCATCCCAAAGGAGCGACCGCAGGGGGTTTGATCAAACACCAGACACACATTTTTGGGTTCCATAGTGACTAAAATTTGTTACAATAACAGTAAATCAAATATTATATCTTGACAAGTCTAGACTTTGATTATGCCATTATTGTAAATGGAAAGCAGTAGCCTGTTTCATTTTAGGAGAGAATGACTGTCATCTAAAATGATATATTACTGATATTACAGCCAAGACCAGAAACCAAAACCATCCAGAAGCACTGACCAAGTAAGACCAAGGAGGAAGAAATGTGAGATTTGTTGTCAACTTTTTGACCTTTTGACGCTGGCCCAAATGAGGAGGTATAAAATGCCCAAGGCTTTGTGGTCTAAACAGAAAGTCTATAATGGCCGGAGTGAGTTGAGGTATTACTGCAAACTGAAGTCTGAAAACCAAACCAGGGATGAACAATCTCAAAGCAAGACTATCTATAATAAACTAAATCACCTCATTCATTCATTATTTGTACTTTACTTTTTTGTTCTCAAATGTATATACCGGTACTGAGTAGTGTAATATTAATATATTTTTATATTGATTTTGATAGGTGTTTGAAGGATGTGAAACATGCTCAAACTGCATTTAAAGGTGCTCTGTGTAACTTTTCAGCTGAGGATCTGCTTGTCTCCATAGATACGTTATTGCTGCAATGTTACACAGTATGCCATTCAAATCTATATTGCATTTATTTGATTAGGTGTTTGCATGTTTAGATGCATTCTTATTGAATGAGGAATCACCTCTGCACAGAGCTGACCCGTGAACTTGACCTCTTCTGTGACCTGCTTGTCTCCATTGAGACATTTAATGCATGGACTTGCATGGTTTGATGCATGGATACAGAAGTGGACTAAGCGAGCGTGATGCCACCCATAGTCGCTCCAGTCAAATGAAGCTCAAGAGGCTAGTGATTACAGGATAGGATTTTTAAATAGACAAAATAGCGAAATAAGCAAGTTAATGTGAACATTTAAGACCAAAATGATTAGGCTCATCACAGCAGTTACAGAGAGAGGTGATGGTATTCCAATGTAACAATGGGAGCCAGGGTCAGAAGGAGCCAGATGCACCTCCATGCTCACTTTCTCTTTGTAACACAGCTAACGCGTTATATGTCCATTTATATACAGTCCATGATAATACTGCCATACTCTGGAACATCCATACACAGTAACATATCCATGGAGACAATCAGGACCCTTGACACACGCACACACACACACACACACACACACACACAAACACACACACAAACCATTTCATTTTAAACCAAATGTGTCCATATTTAGATATATTTTTTGCTGTTGTGTACTTACCCCTGCGGTTCAGAATCTTTCTCTTGTATTTCACAGTCTGCTGGTGTCCTTGCTGCTGCAGAGGTTCTCTGAGCCCTGAGCAGAGCCTTTCACAGCTGAAGCTTTGAGCTTTTGCTTTCAAGTGTTCCCTGTGTCCTCTGTACTTGCAGGGCAGGCTCTTTATTGCTTTTCTTTCATATTCCTAAATGAATGTGACATCTGAGCACAATAGATATTCTTGAAATATCCATCCATCTTCTCCCGCTTAATCCAGCTGGGTCGCGGGGGCAGCTTGCTGCCCAATCCTCATAGCACCTGACCCCCCCTATGAACCCCTCTGCAGGTGGTGAGCCCACAGGAGGGTGGACGTCATGGTCCTTGATGTTAGTTCATAGGGGTGCAGGCATGTTTTGGGTTGATGGGGGAAACCGGAGTACCCGGAGGAAACCCATCCAGACACGGGGAGAACATGCAAACTCCACACAGAAAGGCCCGGGCAACCAGGGGATCGAACCCGTAACCTTCTTGCTGTGAGGCCTGAGTGTTGCCCCTCAGCCACCATGCCGCCCTTGAATCAAATAATTTCTCCATAATAATTTTGTGTTCTTTGGAGATTTAGCCCTGCAGAGGTCAACTGTCAGATACCATATGGAGTGACCGTGCACTGCTACTGTCCCTTTTTCTTCTTCATTTTTGTATCATTAAAAAGGCAGACCTTGGTTTGCTCTGTTCTCACCAGACCTGAGGGTGCAAAGCAATCAAAGTAAGGCTTAAAACAATAAACACAAAAATGGTTCCAGTATTACAACAGTGTATGTTAAAGAGCATACAGGATATACATGCTGTAGTGAAGGAGATATAACCTGGAATATAACTCTAACCTGCTTGAATGAAATCAGACACAACTCAAGAGTTTTGAAGGTGAGGACATCAACATTAAAAGCTCAATACAACAGTTCAGCATAATATGAACCCTTTAATATAACACACGATTCATATTTAATTTATTTTTTATTTTTTTTAGCTCTCTCTCCTCTCCTTACAAATATACCTGAACACGTTTTAGATATCATCCACGCACGTTTCAGTAATTTTGTTGTCTTTACGTTTAGCTGTAAGATTCTGTCCAATGCTCGGCCCACGTCATCCATGCTCCCACACAACAATTCCCCATAGAATTACAAAAAGCATGATATAAATCTGTACACAACAACTTCACAACCTTGATGTGCAGTGGTTTCATTAGCAGCATGCACACAATGAGTGCAGGGAGTTAGCACAGAGAGCAAAGTGAGGGGACAAATGTATTTTGCTATTCTGAAGTTAACTTTAGCCAAGTTTTGTCATTTCCCCCTGTACCCATGAATATATTATTGTGCATCACAAGTGTTCCAACCTAAATTGAGAAGATGGTGCATGAAGGTGGTGCATTGCCTGGCTACTACATGGGCCCTAAAATTTGAATAAAATTGCACTAGATCCAGTATGATGCTAATCAAAGGCGTTGAGTGCACGGAGAAAACATACCATGAATATGGAGTGACATTTTGGGCTGAAAGACGTTTTGTGCTGGGAAAGAAAGAGAACAGATCCAAATGTGTCATCAGCTCTTCAGTAAGACAGTAGAGAGGGGCTGTAAATGGGCCCAATTAGGAAACCCTGAAGAGCAGAGTAGTTTATTCAGTACAGACTGTAGTGAATGATGACGTAATGTCTGTCATCTCACATATGCATGTAGAGGATGCTAATTACAGGGGCCATACTAATTTTCAAACAACCATTAAATGGCTATTAAAGAAATATGTTAATAAGGTTAAATGAATATGGTAATATGGTTTGGCGGCACCGTGGCTGAGTGGTTAACACTCAGAAGCGAGAAGGTTGCATGTTCTCCCCCGGGTCTCCCTGTGTCTGGATGGGTTTCCTCTGGGCACTCCGGTTTCCCCCATCAACTCAAAACACCCTTTGAACTAAGGACCATGGTTTCATAGGGGGTCAAGTGCGAAGAGAACTGGGCGGCGAACAGCTGGATAAAGCGCAAGAAGAGGGACGGACGGTTAAATGAAATATTGCTTCATATGATGAGGTTTCCAAGGTGCACTATGTAACTGTTTGGTTGGGGCACTGTCACCAGCTTGTTTCTATGGATATGTCAATGCCAGTATGACATTAAACAGCACTGCTTTACATTTGATCTCTAGAATCTCTAGAAAAACAGGCATTCGGACTGTGAGTGGGGTTGCGTCTCCATAGATCTGACATGTCAAATGGTTTGATCTCCACATTTGGATCTTTTCTGTCCATAAAAACAGAAGTGAAACATTTCAGACAAAGCAATATCATTTCCATGGGGAAAAGCATCTGACAGACCCTCCACCAAAAAAGTTACACAATGTCCCTTTAAATCAAACACAGTGTCTATATGACCATCCTTGAAGCCTACCTTTGCCACACTGTCCTTATTATTTGATTGTTAAAATATAGCCAAATGACACTAAATACTGACTAATGCATTTTTATAACTACAATTAGGACTTAGGAATTTTTTTTACTTTTTTTTCCCACAAATGCTATATTGTATTTAAAAGTACATTATGTATCTACTACCTGCTTGTTTCCAAGGAGAAGTTATTCAGGAAGCATTTATCTATCTTGGATTTCAACTTAGCCACCAGTGCCATTGTCTGTGCATTGAAATCCTGAAATCCTTTTGCCCTTAATTATCATAGGTTAATGCCCGTCCTTCACCATCAGTGCACATCAAAGTGGTATTTTCCAATAAATTTTCCACAACAAAGATCCCAAATTCAAAAGAAAATTATCAAGGCACTAGACCTAACTGTGCTTAAGTGGAGTTATAGAGCTGGATGTAATATTAAAGAGCTCATATTACATTATTTTCTGATCTATATTGTAATATTGTTTCCTCATCAAAAACAGCAAAAAGTGAAGTGGTAAAACTGACTAGCACAGAATCAGTGTTACCATTTTCTCAGAGTTCATATGAGTCCAATCTGTTCTAGCGTTAATTAAACATTTTGGAAATATTAATTATATAACACTGAACCAGAGTTCCTGTTTAATCCCAAATCCAAAAGTTACATTAACGTTTGAGAGTAAATGGACCCTTTGTAGGGTTATCCTGATTTAGCTTAACACACAGAGGCATTTTATTTTTGGCCCTCGCCAGTAACGAAGTTAATGGCGAGGGGTATTGTTCTTCGTTTTCTCAATTATTTTTCCTTGCAAACAATCACGATTTTATCAGATCAACCAGTCAGGCAAAAAATTTGATAAAATGGGCATCGCGACAATACATTCATTAATTTTCTATTTCTTTGATGACCTCTCACAGCCACAAGCATTGGCCTACAGAGCTCAAACTCAAATCACTATTGTGTGATCCCAGCCTGAATGTGATGAAATATGAAATCTCATAAAAGTGAACTCTATAGCGCCACCTACCATATATATGAAATGTCAACATTATCGGATTTGTACCAAATTAGGGGATTAAATTCTATACATTATTACAAGCAAAAAAATATATTACAGACCTGGGTTATTTTTCACAGTTGGCCAGCAGGGGCGCAATGAATTCTAGAAAACATTTAAAGGTGCATTATGTAACTTTTCTAATAGATGGGCTGTATTCCTGGGCAGCTGTCGGGAAGAGAGAGTGGTGTGCCGGGGCGGTCGCGAGTCCTTGGCGGCCGCATGGGAGGGGCGTGCGCATTGAGGCGAGGGCCATCATCGCCGCAAGCGGCTTTAATTAGGAATGAGCGCCAGAGGCTGGCGAAGGGCCTATTAGTATCGCATAGCAATGCATAGGGGGCGGGAACTAAAATGACGTGAGGTGATTCATCCGTAGTGACCAGGGACCCTCGCCATGATGTAGCAATGTGCCAGAGGTTTCCGAAAATGTATAGTTTGTTGGCCAAAAAAAAGATACGAAATTTTGCCACGTTAGAGACTCCAGATCTCGTCAGCGCCCCCTAACGAGACAAAAATACATTAGGGAATACAAATGACACCACAAAAAACTTGCACGTAGAATCATGCAATTTAACACAGAAGTCGATCATGGCAAGACAAGTAAAAATTAAAAAATAAAACACCCCCTGACACACCAGAAGGCGGCCATCTTGGATTAAAATTTACAAAGCTGAAACGCACTCCTCCGCGGGCGCTCACCCGAATGGCCTCAGATTTGGTCCACATTATCTCCAGGGGCGGAACATCAAAAAAATATCCACAGATCCCAAATCTGTCTGACGGTCTCTGAGCAGTGAAGCCACAAATACTGAACACAATGTTTGGATATTTACAAATTGCTACTATTTGTTCAAATCTGATTTCTATGAAATTTGACACAGTTCTTAAACGCTCTGCCCTAAAGTTACTGAAGCTACTGAATGTGAAAAAATGTAATTTGGTGCATTAGCGCCCTCTACAGATTGAAATAAAACATGACCCCCCAAACACGTTCAAAAACTCACCAAACTTTGACAAAAGTTCAGAAATGATGAGACATTCGAGAAAATATAGGTTTCATGTGTGGGGATCAAAAAATGGAGACAATACGCCACCTCAAATATTAGGCTCCGCCCACTCCTATGGGAGCCATCCCAGCTAAACTTTGTCATAGAGCCACGAAATTCGGTACATGCATTCATCACGTGAAGACAAACAAAAAATATTATTATGGCCACGCCCCCTGACAAAGCAGAAGGCAGCCATCTTGGATTGAAATCTTCAAAATGCAGAGTCTGCATTTTGGCTCATGTTGCGTTTGAACGCACTCCTCTGAAGGCGCTTCACCCACAGGGCTGAAAATCACCGTACATCATCTAGAGAAGTGCGGCTTCAATTTTTTCAGTAACTGTCATGGTTTACGTGTGGCGAAGCTCCAAATTTCAATCAAAATTTTAGACAATATTCAATGTCAAGATGTGCTCCCGTTGGCACAGACTTAGTCCGATCGTGCTGAAATTTGAATCACTGATGCTGATCTCGGCCTGAATATAATACACTATAAAGCATATGGAAAATTACACTATAGCGCCCCCTACACATGAAACATCAACATTATCGGATTTGTACCAAATTTGGGAATTAAATTCTATGCATGACTACGAGCAAAAACATACATTACAAACATGGTGAATTTTTCACTGTTAGCCAGGAGGGGGCACAAAGTCTCCTCAAAAATAATTTAAAGGTACACTATGTAATTTTTCTGATGGAGTATGTGTTGGCCAGGCCTTGATCTTGGCCTGAATATAATACACTGTAAAGCATATGAAAAGTGTGGTTGGGGCTTACGGTTAATAGGGTTAGTGTGGGGAATGGCGTTTGCAGGAAACGCCGTTTGTGGGGTGTGGCGTAGGCGCACGCGAGGGCTGATCATCGCCGCTTGCGGCTATATTTACACTTTATTTTAGTTCATTTAACATTTTGGGGAGTAGTAGCTACACACTGTGAAGTATAAAATAAGGTACACAGTAAGAAACACATTCAGTGCCTTGACTTTCTTTAAAACATTGTAAAAATGAAATTATGTACAAAACTGATTCAAACTGGTTTGAAATGGTGGGTGGGAGGTGCCAAAATAACACTAAGGGAAGTTGAATTAACTTCAACTCTGGCAAATAACCCCAACTTGAACCATTTAACTTTCAAATAGTTAAAATAACACTTTTTGTGTTAAAAAACAATATTTTATCCTGAAATTTTACCCCTCGAGTTTTTGCTGTGTACCCAGAGTTGTGTTTTTGTTTCATTCACATATGTTTAACACACAAACGCTGCATATTTAGGAGTTCTTCCCTCAAACTGAAAACACTCTGTTCCACCTTGTGATGTCATGTGGTAATGCAGGAAGTGCTCCAACCCAATACACCTTCACTAGAATTATTTGGATGATTTCAGACCTGGAATTACCCATCTCTACTGAGGTAAAGGTCAGTGGTTAACTTAAACTACCAAATCATGACATCACAAGGTGGAACAGAGTATTTTGAGCTTTGGAGAAGTAGATAGACTAATAATAAATGGTTACTCAAACTTGTGTGGTATGTTTTTTGATGAGGTAACAACATTTTGAGATTGCTTTAGTTCACTAGACTCAATTATAGTGTAATGGAAAGCATGTCTCACTTCTTTGGCACATGTGTTGATTTTCCTTGTGTGAAAGTCGTATTGTAAATTTAGAATATTTAATCAAATTGAGGTGTGTGCACATTCTCTTCAAAGTATCTCTTGATTTCAATCTTAACATGACCCATATCATCCTATTTTTACTTGACTATTTGAGCAGCACATTTAAATTTCAACCACAAGTTAGTATTTACATTTGACCTGTACAATCAAGCAAAAGTGAATGAAAAGGACATTGTTGTGGTACAGTTGTGCTCATAAGTTTACATACCCTGGCAGAATTTATGATTTCTTGGTTCAGAAGCTGCACATGGGACGTACTTGGATATTCCAACTTGATAATGATCCAAAACACAAAGGCAAGTGGACCTGTCACTGGCTCCAGCAGAATAAAGTGAAGGTTCTGGAGTGTTCGTCTCTTCTGACCTCAGTATCACTGAGGCTCTGGGCAGATCTCAAGCTGCAGTTCAGACAAGAGCCCAAGAATTTACAGGAACTGGAGCCTTTTGCCAAGAAGAACAGGCAGCTTCACCATCAGAGAAAATAAAGAGCCTCATCCACAACTATCACAAAAGACTCCAAACTGTCATTGGGACATTTGTGTGGTTTCTGTTGTCATCATGATTTAAAAAGAGTAAACACAGTTGTTTGATAATAAATGGCTTCACCCAAGCACTAACCATGAATGAAAGAAAAGTTTGTGTGTTTCTTTCATATTCTTTGAAAGATGGACAAGAAATCAATCAAATTCTGTCAGGGTATGTAAACTTATGAGCCAACTGTATATCAGTGTGTGATTTACAGCAAACTGTATGTCAGGGCATGTTGGGAAAAACATGCTAAATTGAGCTTCACTGATTATTTCATTGTTTATGATGAGATGGCTTTGATTGAGGTACACAAGCAGTTCTGAAGAGGCTGTTGCATGTGCACTTCACTACAGTCAAATAGCTCCAATTACGCAGAACTAACAAAGCAACCAGCAAGTCAAAAATCTACAGTTTCTACAGTAGTTTTTTTGTTTGTTTGTTTGTTTGTTTGTTTGTTTGTTTGTTTTTGTTTTTTACTGAACACAAGTTAGATACGGGCAATGTCATACCATGGAACATTCCAGGCAAAAAAGCATAATGCATCTTTCAAGGTCCTATTTTGTTACTCTTTTGCACGTTAGAATGTTGTTACCTCATCAACATACCTGGACTTGTGTTTTGTTTCGTTCACACATGTCTGAGTAATCCTATATTATTATTCTGTCGTCTTCTCCAAAATGCTCTGTTCCACCTTGTGATGTCATGAGGCAGTTGTTTTCAAGTTAATGCTTTTACTTTATGTTAATGTGAGAGAAGAACTCAGCCTAAATATGCAGGATTTGTGCGCTAAACATGTGCGAATGAAACAAAACTCAACTATGTGAAAACATTATAACATAAATCAGAAAATAGCGTAATATAATAACACAAACATAAAGTGAAGTAAATACTCTATACAAGTTCTAAGTCCAAGCTCTCGTTTGTTGTCTGGTTAATGTCTGTGCACAGTTATCTTGGTTCTCCTCATAATCTTTCGCTGCATGTATGCTAATGTTTTATGCATTTGTCTTTGATGGTAATCTTCATATTTGAGCGTCATTGGCATTCACACATACGCTTCAGTCACAGTCAACTGTTTTCTATGATAAAGCCTGCACCCTCCAGTGTGTTCAGCACTCTGCTCCATCCATACAACGCTCCCTATAAAAGATCATTCAAAGGGATGTATATTCAATTTATTACAGTTTGGGATTGAATGTTTTAAAATGGTGGGTTATTACTACAATCCATTGTGTCTGGAACTGCAGCGCAAACCCTCCATAGTGATTAGGTTTTAAATCTTTTAGTAGTTCAATAGGCTTTTTATGCACCAAAGCAGAGAGAAGAATGAATAGAGTGAATCAGACTGAACAGTTTAAAGGGCCCATATTTCACTATTATCTGACCTATGTTATAATGTTTCCACATCACAAACATACCTGGAGTTGTGTTTTGTTTCATTCGCACATGTTTAACACAAATCCTGCATATTTAGGCTGAGTTCTTCTCTCAAACAGAAAACACGCCAGCCTGTATCATGTGGTAATACAGGAGGTGCTCCACTGCATTTTTAAACTCCAACCTGGAATTGTTCATCTCTACTGAACAAAAGTAAAAGGGAGCTGTTAATCTGAAAACTATCACTTCATGATATTACAAAGTGGAACAGTGTATTTTGGGTTGTGGTGACGTGGACAGACTAGTAATGCAGGACAAAACACAGCTCCAGGTATGTTTTTGAGGGGGTAACAATTATTATAACATGTCTAAAAAGCTCACAAGAGTCAGTTCTGTGTAATATAGGCCCTTTAATCTGCTCTTTCATCTACAAAGAAATTGTAAGATTCTTATTGCATTTTATAATACTTACAATACAAGTCTGGTACTGTATATGTAATAATAACAACAGATTTTTTACTATTCTATTTTTCCCAAGGCATAATGAATATACTAACTTTAACTTATGGGTGTGTTGTGGAAATATTTGGGTGAGAAAGAAATAAAGGTCTTGAGTCAAACAACTGTCTTTTTTGGGGTTTATTCTCTTGCAAGAGAAAGAGCTTAGATAGAAGAGAATAGAGAGAGAGAGCGTGGGGCAGTCCCACTCTGGGTTTTATATAAGCAGTACAAAGAGATATACACAGGTCATATTGACATAAATAATGAGGGGAGGACTGGACAGTAAGGGGATGCACCTGAGAAAGGAATGTCAGATGGAAAAGTACTGACTGAAGCTGGGGCTAAATAATTATAACTGTAAATAAGTTCAAGAACATGTTAAAATGAATTTTGCTACTACAGGTGGTGTAGTACATCTGTACATCTACAATACACCAATAGAGACCCATTTAGTGATCCACAATCTTCAAACCCACTGCTTTAATTGAAAAAAATCCTGCAATGCTTCCCAGTGAAAGTGAATGCCCACATGCACAGTACTGTCTCTCCTCTGAATCAGTCCTCCCACATCTATCACTTAGCACTTCCTGTCACCTTTATTTAGCTGCAGAAGAAGGTAAAGTGCAGCTGTTTACCATAGACTGTAAATGGACAAAGCCAATGTGCCAACTGTCATTTCCCTGCATGGGCAATTGGCCATGAATTGGTTCTCTCTAGCTCTGGATGCAATTTAGTTTCTATTAAAAGAATGTTCACCCCACTCTCTGTAACTGCAATGATGTGTTTTATGTTATTATGTTATTTATTATGTTATTAATAAATAATTATGTTATGTTATTATGTTATTATGTTATTTTCTCATCTATGTTATAAGGTTTCCTCATCAAAAATGTTCCTGGAGTTGTGCTTTGTTTTATTCACACATGTTTAACACACAATTCCTGCTTATTTAGGCAGCGTTCTTCTCTCAAACAGAAAACACTCTGTTCTACCTTGTGATATCATGTGGTAACAGAGGAAGTACTCTACTGTGTTTTTAAACTCACGGATGTATAATAAGAGCAGGATAAGACACGCCCCCTCTATCCGTGACCCCAGATTGATGTGTGGCCGAGTGAGGTAATGCAGCCCACAGCCATATTGTTCTATGCCCAGGAAAAAATCTCCCATAGAAGCACAATGCATTTTTTGTGAAATCAAACTGCCCGTGTTCGGCTGACAGGGCATCCACAGCTTTCATAAAGGTTGGATTTTGTAGGAATTCTTCTGTATTTTTACAATATGAACTTTAAAAAATGTTTAAATCGTCAAAGAGCCTAAAAATCATCTTTGTAAGAGTTATCCTAGTCCTGCTCTGAGCCCATGCTAGCTCCGCTCTAGCAACTTGCGCTCTGATGCGTTTCTGACGTCACACGTTGGACTGGAGAAGTAAACTTTTTTGGGGTCATGCGCCAATGAGCACAGACCATTGAAAACAATATGGCTCCGAGGTTCCGGTGACGTCACCACAACGCATGGCTGCTTAAGAGGTCCGCTCCTCCAGATCTGTGGTTTCATAATTAAACATATTTATGATACTTTTCAGTGACGTTTGCAAGATGTGTTATTTGGTTTTACCACTTATAAAAAGGAGCTGGAGGAGGAATATTTTCTCTGTAATCTAATTATTATTTTAGCTAAATTCCATATACATAAGTGCAGAGTAATGAAAATTAAACCATCTTTTACTTATTTCTACAAATAACTGGAAATTTATGTTAATACTGTTTCTGCCTCGCTGAACAAAAAAGCCTCTAAAACTGTGAACCTCTGTACAAAATTCAATATTGTGTTGTGAATGTGTTTTTGTTTTTTTTTGTTTTTTTTGTGTATTTGTACTGTATAACCCCTGGCGTAAAGTTAGTGTTTTTTTTTCTTCTTTTCTTCAACTATGTACTTGTATGTTTTCTAATAAAAAAAAAATTTAAAAAAAGGTCCGCTCCTCCAAGATTTTATATAATTTGCCCCGCTATATAACTAAATATTGTTAATTTCCAATTATACACGCTCATAATGTCGGGGCCGAGATCAACAGCAAGGGGAACAGTCGCAAGAAAAACTACTACGCAGATAACGAAGGAAATGGACGAAGATGCTTCTCCTCATGATGCTAACTCCAGCCAGACCACTGTTAGCCTGGTAAAAGTTCTTGAGGAAATTCGAGTTTCGTAAAGACGTGAAAGAACAATTACATGACATTAAAGTTGAAATCACTAAAGTTGATAATAGAGTCGAAGCAGTGGAAGACCGTGTTGGTAAAATAGAAGACCGGACTCAGAATGTGGAATCCGTGCTGGGCAAACTAATAAAAGATGTGGCCCGTCTCGAAAAGAAAGTAATGGACCAAGACGGTAGATCCAGGCGAAACAACATAAGAATATACAATGATCCTGAAGACACAGAGGGATCATCAACGACACAATTTCTGGAAGGGCTATTGAGGGACAAACTTGAAATGTCTATCACAGCTGCTGACATCGAGAGAGTGCACAGGGCACTGGTGCCTAAACCAAGTGGGGAGAATAAAGATAAGCCTAAGCCACGGTCAATAGTAATGTGAGAGTAATGTGTCTCGCCCGATACAAAACCAAGGAAGAAATTCTAAGAAAAGCATGGGGAAAGAAAAGGGTGCTGCTAGATGAAAAAACTCAAATCTTTTTTGATAATGACTACCATCCAAACATTCTTCAGAGACGTAAGGATTACACCGAGGCAAAACGAGTCCTGAAACAGCACGGAATTCGCTTCCAAACGCCTGCACCTGCCAAGCTCCGGGTTCACTACGAGACAGGGACACAACTATACCAATCAGCGAAAGACGCAACAGCAGACATGAAGACCAGAGGGCTTCCCATCGATATCTTCAAACCCGCGCACAAGGAGGATAAGGAGGATCTCTACAAGCAGCTATTACGCATAGCGTGGGAGAGTATTGAGACCCGAGGTACAGGGGCTGCAGCTGCGCGAGAGGATGAAGACGAGTCAGGTTAATGCTCCACCCAATGACATCGTTACTTCAGTGATCAAGCTAAGTACAGAAATAGACTATCAATCCAACTCTTTCCCTCCTCGTTTTTCTGCCTTTTTTATATAAAGTAAAGAATCATTACACACTTTTCCCTATGATAACTGTTAATTAAAGTGGAGGACTCAGATCTTAAGTTTGCTATACAGACAGAGACTTTTTCCTACATCTTAGGGGAGGCCCTTATCCCTTGGAAGGCTTCCCTCCTGTGCTAGACGTTCCTTCTAGCCTTGCAAAAGGTCGTTTAAAGACCTCAGCCTTGGAATCACAGTTTCTTAGTTATTTTTTTTATTGCGTAATTTTTGTTTTAATTGTTTTTACAGGGAGTAAGTTGCTTGAGTTTTGTTATAACATAAGGATGCAAAGACAACACACATGGCTGGTGATAAAACTAAAATAATCTCATATAATGTCAATGGTCTCTTAAACCCCATAAAAATATTCATTTACAACCCTCACACTCTTCATACAAGAATATACTACTTTATAACATTTGTAAAGGATAAAGATAAAATTCATGATTGTGAAATAGGGACAATAGATCTAAGTGACCATGCACCTATATATCTAACCGTTGATCTCAACCTGCGACATAGAAATACCACATGGAAGCTAAACTCGGGCCTATTGAACGACCTTAAATTTAAAGACGACATCAGAAAAGAAATAAAGGATTTCCTACAAACTAATGACAACAATGAAGTATCACCTCCCATTTTATGGGATACTATGAAGTGTGTATTAAGAGGGAAAATTATAGCAATAGCATCACATAAGAAAAAAAAATAGTCAGGCTACACTTAAAAATCTACAACAAAAATGACAGGATTTAGAATTAAAACATAAAAAGGACTCAGATAAGAATACACTACAGCAGGGGTGTCAAACTCATTTTGGTCCGGGGGCCGTATGCAACCTACTTTGATCCCAAAAGGGCCGGATCAGAAAACTCAGTTCTCTCTTCAAGTTATTGTATTTTTCTCCGTGTCTCGTAGTGGTGTTTAAGATTATATTCCTCGAGCAACGCCACTTGTTCCAAACACACTGAGCACAGATTTCCCATTCACCTCTGTCAACAAATAAGAATTAGACTATTTTTCTTGGGAAATCCTGAACTCAGCATCTGCTTTTCTCATTTTTTGACATTTTGCTGATGAGGGTCATGGTCGACAGTCAAAACGATGGTCCTTTAAGAGCGTTTGGAAAGAGGAAAGTCTTCATTTGTGCTGCTCTGGTGGGAGTCGCAACGCACAGAAACGCCGGAGACGCTGCTATGCTAAACGGTGCAGAAAATTAACAGAAAAATCTGAAAATTTTAAGTATTTTAATAGAAAAATCAGCCGAGGGCCAGATTAAAGGTCTTGGAGGGACGGATCTGGCCCCCGGGCCGCATGTTTGACACATGTGCACTACAGGAAATTGATAAAGCCAGAAATTAGATTAGAAGCTTAACAACCCAAGATGTTAGAAGAAACCTTATGTACTTGAAACAGAGATACTATGAAAGTGGTTCAAAATCAATGAAACTACTAGCATGGAAGTTTAAAAAAATCGCAGAAAATACTGTTCACAAAATCAAGGACCCAATAACAAAAGATCTTAAAAATAATTTAAGTGAAATTCATGAAGCATTTGAGACATTCTATAAACGCCTACATACTAGAGTTCCAGGAGGAAACATAACTCAGATTGATTCTTTCCTAAACTCACTGCAATTACCAACTCTTAAAGAAGAGCATAACAGTTCATTGATAGCTGAAATAACAGCAAGTGAATTGCTAGATACAATAAGCAAACTCAAAGTAGGTAAATCTCCAGGCACTGACGGTTACACTGCAGAATGGTACAAAGAGTTTAAAACTGAATTAGTCCCCATTTTACTATCCACACTAAATTGGACCCTTGAAAAATCACAAATACCTCCTAGCTGGAATGAAGAGAATCATATCAGCTTTCCAAAAGAAGGCAAAGATAAAACTGAGTGTGCAAATTTTAGACCAATATCAGTCTTGAACATAGATTATAAGATGTTCACCTCTATAATGGCCAGACGGTTTGAGAAACTCATGACCAATCTGATACACAATGATCAGACAGGCTTTATACACCAACGTCAAACCCAAGATAATATAAGACGGACACTTCATATTGCTAGCCATATAATGGAAACCAAAATGGAAGCCTTAGTAATTAGCATAGATGCTGAAAAAGCTTTTGATTCAGTCGACTTTTTATTTCTTAACAGAGTTCTACACAGATTTGGTTTCCATCAAAAGATTATTAGAACAATACAAACAATATATCACAGTCCTACAGCAAGGGTCAAAGTTAACGGTCACCTCTCAAATAGATTTACCCTGGAGAGGGGAACAAGACAGGGATGTGCCTGGTCACCCCTCTTGTTTGCTCTTTTCCTTGAACTGCTTGCCCAGTATGTAAGACAAAATACAGACATCAAAGGGATATATTTAGCAGAAAGAGAACACAAGCTAGCTTGCTACGCAGATGATGTGATTATTTACCTCAGTCATCCAACACACTCTCTGCCCCAACTGATATGGGGAAATGTCAGGATATAAGGTTAATGTAAACAAAACCCAGGTATTGGCTTACAACTATGATCCACCAGTAAAAATAAAATCTCAATCCGCATGGTCATGGCAAACAAAATCCTTCAAATACTTGGGAATCACCATCCCAAAGGATCTCTCAAAATTATCAGACTATAACTATCCCCCCCTAGATAAAAAAAATTAAAGATGACATATCAAGGTGGAACCTCACTCCTTTCCTAAGTTTCAGCTCAAGGGTACTCTCCATTAAAATGAACATATTAGCAAGGTTGCTATACTTATTCCAGACTCTACCAGTAGAAATACCTCAAAGTCAATTCAATGAATGGGAAAAAATGTTGTCTAGATACCTATGGCAGGGAAAGAGACCAAGGGTCCGGCGCAAAACCTTACAGCTAGCAAAAGAAAAGGGAGGTTGGAGCTTACCGTCTCTAAAGGAATATTACTTGGCTGCCCAGATGAGGACTATTCTATACTGGTGCAATCCAGCATATTCAGCACAGTGGAAAGATATTGAAGAAAAAGTGTTCTCCATTCCTGTACAAGCAGTTGTAGCAGATCCTAAATTACAACACTACATAAACGAAACAGATAATCAATGGATCAAATTTACCTTGAAAATATGGAAAAATATTATAAAAATATACAAATTAGAGGGAGATCTTCTTCCCCTGAAATGGTGCTCATATGATTCAGACTTCAAACCAAATACAATGGATGCCCGATTCAAAATATGGTCAATTAAAGGAATAACAGCTCTAAGCACCATTATGAAGGACAATATACTATTAAGTTTTGAGATGCTACAGGAAAAGCACCAACTGGATAAACAAGATTTTTTCAGGTATTTACAACTACGACATTATGTCAACACAAAGGTTAAATATATATCAGAAGAAAAATGCAACCTGTTAGAACTGTTTAGAAGTACATACAATGCAACTCTTAATAAAGGCATTATATCGGCTACTTATAACTGCTTGCTAGGACTCAACACCCACTCCACATCTTATATAAAAGCAAAATGGGAAAAGGAATCAGGGACTCAAATAACTGATAAAGAATGGGAAACAATATGGAAATTTCAATGGAAATGCACCAGCTCAATGAACTGGAGAGAATTTAACTGGAAAAACTTAATCAGATATTTTATAACACCATACCAGAAACACAAATTCAGTGACACTGTCCCCGCTTGTTGGAGACAATGTGGCAAACAGTGTGCGAACCACCACCATGTTTTCTGGGACTGCCCCAACATAAAAACTTTTTGGACTGAGATACATCATGCCTTACAGGACATTTTTGGAGAAGATACTGCTTTGGACTTTAAAACTCTGTACCTAGGATATGTTTCTGAAGACTGGCTGAAAGTGGACAAATACTTAATTAACATTCTATTGGTGGCCAGTAAAAAAGCTATTACAAGGAACTGGCTACAACCACACAGCCCAACAATTATTATGTGGAGAGACATTGTGGTGGAAATTTACAAGATGGAAGGACTAACAGCACATGTTAATCAAAAAACTGAGGTTTTTCTGGATCGATGGTTGAAATGATTTTATTTTGTCACAGCCAAATGGCCAAATGAGTCTTTACTATAACTGAGTGTATATAGCAGGTATCCTTTTGTAAGTATATTTATGTGAAAGACTACTCCCTGACTGTACATAGTTCTGTTGTTACTGTTGTTGTTGTTTTTTTTGTCCCCCCTTTGTTTCTCTTTGTTTCTTCCCTTCTTTGTCCTCACGTACCCACCACCCTTTATCTTGAAAAATAATAAAATATAAAAAAAAAAAAAAAAAAAAAGAAAACCATATGGCTCCATCTTGGATTCCTCTTCCACATTATATTATAGTTCTAGTGTACACAGGGCCGGGCCTGGTTAGTACTTGGATGGGAGACCACTGGGAATTCCAGGTGCCACAGGGGGGCACCAGTGGCAAAAACTGTCATTGTGTCCTTAGGCAAGGCACAGCACCCACATTGCCTAGTATGAAAGTGGTGTGTGCGTGAGTGTTGGTCGGAGGGGCCGATGGCACAGATTGGCAGCCTCGCTTCCGTCAGTCTTCCCCAGGGCAGCTGTGGCTACAATAGTAATTTACCACCACCGTGTCTGGAGTGAATGAATAATGCTCTGTAAAGCG
Source organism: Odontamblyopus lacepedii (assembly GCA_034769755.1). Lineage (NCBI taxonomy): Eukaryota > Metazoa > Chordata > Actinopteri > Gobiiformes > Gobiidae > Odontamblyopus > Odontamblyopus lacepedii. The sequence goes on from CM068359.1 coordinate 24,870,778, forward strand.
TCTTTGAGTGTCCTGAAAAGCGCTATATAAAACTGGTGCATTATTATTATTATTATTATTACGCCATACACTTTCATTCTCATTAGCTACCGTTAGCAACAGGTTGATTGACAGCCTCATTGCTAAGTACCCACCCCCTGCTAAACCAGCAGTGTGGGGGAAAGGGGCGTTACCTTCAGCAGACATGATCCTGAGTGGCTCTTTGGTTCCCTGCTCAAATTTCCAAATATGGTCCCTGGAGTAGATTAGCCGCTGTTACTGCTAGCCTCAATGAACTCCATTCATTTGCAACCAAACGCTGAGGGTGATGCCACACTCCCTTAGTGTTTTTCTATTATACACTCTGTGGTGTGTACATTACAACCCCACTATCCTGGACAGTAGAGATAGTTGGTGTTGTTTTTGTTAAGGTTCCCGCTCGCTATTTCACTGGACACTGTGTGGGCAGTTGTGTTCAGAAACCATAATTCACCAGGTTTCTATTGGCCCCTATTATGTTTTCTATTATGTATAACAATATGTGCTTTAGCAGCCATCAGTAATCACACAACTGAAGTAAATAAACAAAAATCCAAATGTCATATGAAGAAGTTCAAGTGGAATTAACTGAATACATAAAAGACAATGTGTCCCTTGTATTTGACCTTTATTCAGCGTAATTTATTGTATTTGACTGAGAAAGAAAGGATAAGGTTTAATGTGATTTTTTTTTATATAAGCTCAGTTATAACTTTGCTTTTTTCACAATATTAATTTTCATGCAAGATTCAACTCTGGTGGATTGAAAGAAGCGAGTCTATTTTCCTCCATCATCACCCATTTCCTTGTACAATTTAGCAGTTTTCGAAATACCTAAAATTCTGCACAAAATGACGATAATGTGGAAAAGGTTTGGAAGAGAAGCAGTAGAAAAGGCATTTGAGAACATGACATTTTTTATCTGATGCTTAAGTTTGACGTCTAAGTTATAAGTCTGAATCTCATCATGTACTAAAATGTACATTTCAGCTCTCATCTGCTCCCAGAGTTTGTCCTTCTGCTCTATCATCATTTAATCAACTGGAATTTATTTTCATAATTCATGAAGATGGTTGCTATGCAGATATAAATTTAACACACAAATGGGTCAAAATGCTCAGCTGCTTTTAGTTGATTTATGTTCTCCAATCTTCCTAATTTACATTTTGTTTAATGTGTTTAAGTTGTACAAGTATTTAAAGCTATATTTGGGATAAATTACATATTCTGATCAAATGTACACTCACATTTTCACTAACAGATACCTCGTTTCTTTCACGGCCGATGCAATACCGATTGTTAAGAATCCAGGGCAACCAATGGCCGATAAGGTCTGTCGATATTTTTGGGCCGTATATGTTGGACTGGTTTTGATTTGTTTCCCCAAATTATGTCATTTTAATTTACTGCAAACTCACCTAAGCCCTTTTTACCACAAACCTATAAGAGAGCTTTGTATTCACATGTTGTGGTGCTAGCTCTTTGTATTAAAGTGTTCATATAAAGCTTTATGTGAATATTTTAGGCAGCAGATTGACCAAAACAAAACATCAGCCTATGCCAGAGATTTAAGGCCAATAGCAGATACGCCAATAAGTTCAAATACTGTCCCGGTATCTTTCTGTCTCTGAGCTGTGAAAAGAGGAGTACTTTTGGCCACAGTGACAGAACAGATAAGCACAAGTAACAAATAATCCAATGACCAGTGTTCAAATTGTTTTAATAGAATTAAAATATTGTAATGAAAACAATGGGACTGGTTATCATAAAAAGCTCCTAACCTCTGCACAACCTCTTTTTTTTACACAGAAATACTATTTAAACCCTGAACACAGTACTTTGGCAGTAGTTTGGCCACACACCTCCCTACAGCTTCTTCTCTTCATTGTGGTGTGGTTCTTATTAATGAAATGTTAGCAATAGCAAAAGACTGGATTCCAACTGATAGTAAAAACGTATCTAAGATCATCAAAAAAGAGAGAATCTAATTAAATTATTGGATTTGATCTCTATCTCAAAGTTTAACTGTTGAAATGTTTCTATGAACAATTCACAGATTTGGATCCCACGCAGTGCTTCTGTTGCAAATGTTTATTCATTCAGACATTTCTCCATTCAAAGTTACGGATTTATTTTACAAATTGATACCTCAGTTTTTAACAGTTATGACGGTCACCTACATTGCATCCCGGATCACAGTACAAATGTACAAATAGATATTTTGACAGAGACTTCAATGTAAAAGTGTTCAAATGTCAGGAAACTTGGTGGTTTGGTCTGAAAATGATCAAGAGAAACACTTTTAACCAATAGGTCTAATTCCATTCCATTCAAACTTACATGTAATTGAGCTTTGCCACTTGACCATTTTTAATACAGCATTCAAATTCGGACATGTCTTGGCCTATTTTATAAAATATTCCCTAAAATAAATGCCTTTATCTACATTATCTACAATTGGAAAAAAAAAGTCCTCTTGCACTGCTGAAATGGGGGCCTATATAATTGGAGCACTTAGTTGACTCCATAAAAGCCAACATAAAAACATGAGAAATAGTAGGGCTGGCTCAGGCATAATGTGCACTGTTCTCAAAGCCAGAAAGCTGTATTTAAATAGTCTGTGCTTTCAGAAAATGCTCTGCCAAAGGGCACACAGCCATATCTGACCACACTGAATTATACCTCTGCGATCTCACGTGCATACATCAACATTTGGGATAATATGTGACGGTCTGAAAGAAAGGTACACATGGTTTTTGGAGCTAAAAGCTCCTGTCCTGCCAGTAATCACCTGTCACGTTGAACAGAGGATAATTCTGCTCGAGCGACTCTGCTTTGGTTTGACAGAGGACACTTTTACATTTAACTCATTGTTGGCCAGTAACAAGAAAAAGTCCATTTACTTTCTTTCTTGAACTCAGTTTTATTCTACATTTCCCACAGGCCTGTCTGTTTTGTGTGTTTATAAAATATAAATGAAATCTGACCCAAATAAATCTTAACTATGTGAACATTCCACATAATCAGCCTCTTTGAATATTCTACTTGGACTTGAATGCCAGTGACTCAGGACTTCACTAAGATTTGGAGCCTTGTGACCTTGTGAAAAAATACATATAGAAGAACAGACTAGATGCCCCTTCTTACTTCTTCATCAGTACTTTTTTAAAGTAGGTCAATTTACAAATATACATTTATATATGTATATGTATATTTCATATACATTTCAAAAATACAAGCCGTGTTGGTAAAAAAAAAAAGGACTTGAAACTCAAAGCAGAGGGCTGGAGACTCGGACTTGAGACCAAAGACTTGAGATGTACCTAAAACTTGAAAAACAAGGACTTGGTGCCTCCTCTGATGCGAAGGAAAATGTATTGCAATCTCTGCTCCTCAGTGCACACATAGTCACAGTTTTGTATTTTAAGTATGTATTTTATGTATGTATTATATTGGTGTAAGGTCCAGTGGTGGTATGTGTAGTGTGAATATGGATGATGATATTTACATAAAGATTGAACCTACTGAAGATATGGGATATTTTGCCCCCGGTATGCTGACTTTTAAAATTCCTTTTTGTAATACAAAATTGAATGTCACTTCTAAATTAGCATATAAATATATATTTAGATCACTCTTAATATTTACATTTTCCCCTGACCTTTCAATCCTCTGAGTTAAGAGGTGAGTTAACACCCTCAGCTGCTCTCTACACAAAACTCAAATAGCCACCTTCACTTACAGAATGTGATATAACTAAATAAAACCTATTTTCTGTAAACTGCTATTGACATTTGAACTGACTCCTGATGGGTTTGGATTGATTTCCTATGGCCAAAGTTTCAGTCGGTCTTGGCTTGTGTTTATCTGTTTGTTTTATCAAGTTATGTTTGGGTTTTGGTCATAGACTGTATCATATAAATGAACTAAGGGAGTTTGATGTCACCTATAGCATTTATACTGGCTAATTTTCAACCTGGGACCATATTTGGAAATCTGAGCCAAATCTGTCAAAGAGCCAATCCAGGAACAAGGCGGTTGGAATGTGACGGCCAGTGGGCTAGCTATGTCCATTTATATACATACAGTCTGTGGTTTTGATTCATGCTTTATACTTTTACACTGTGAGATGACCAACTGTAGCTTCTTTAAGTTCTTAATAGACACTTATTAATAAAAGACTGATGTACTATGTTGACCATACTCCTCTAGGCAATACATGAATGAAAAGATTGAAAATAAGATCAATCCTGTCAATATAGACTTCACACCTTGACCAGAATATCAGAATTCATATTATTTTGCTATACCTAACTTTAAATACCCAGCTATCTGGAATCCTGTTCATCTCTGCCACCAAGTTTTCACCATTAAAAAGATATTTACAATTTTTGTCTATAATATATTCATATATAATATTTGTTTTAATGGTTAATTGTTATTTTTCACCTCTCTGAAACCCATGGACACCTTACTTACCTTAAAAATGGCAAGATAGGGTCAGCTTTGAGGAGATTTAAGAAATCTAAGTTCTTCTTGTTAGTCACAAATAGTATTTGTATACTATGCACATTTTAGCTGAGAATTCATACAATAGTGTATCAATATGAATAAGTTAGAATACATCATTTAAGTGCAAGTATGGCCTCTTTTGGACATAGGTTACACATTTAAATACATAGACACTGTAGATTGTGCACACAAGTTGAGGAAACTTTCACTCTATTCATTAGACTTAGAAATATGGACATGAACTGTCAGTGTTTGTAAAGCAGCATGAATAACTATTTCCAGTATTTGTTGTCCCCAAAATGTCATATGCCCATATAATGGCACCAGTCTGCTATCTCCAGCACTGAGAGCCCATTTATATCAGAGCATTTTTCAGTAGCCTGCACATATGCTGGTATTTGACAGTTTGATGGAGGGCGCTACAGTGGACTCTGCTTAGTCTGGCAGTGACGACAACTGACATTTTATGCAGCAAACTCTTGGGCTCCTTTCAATATAATTAGTCTATATTTCCACTTTATCAGCTTGTTAATTAGACATTGAATAACATAAATAAAGCAGATGCTTCGACATTATCAAGGAGCACACATTGAACTATTTCTGATAGACTCTTCATTCTATGTGCTCATCTTATACTTTCATTACTGGATTCACTCGGCCCCATTGTTGTTATTGTTTCCTTCTTCCGCTGCTACAAATTTGATCTCCGCGTTGGCAGTCCTTGAGGCCATGCTGCTATCTCTGACCTTATGTTTAAACAGAAAAGGGAAAGTCTTTCGGAACGATTTTTGGAAACTGGCCCCCATGAAACCGTAGACAATGGGGTTGACTGATGAGTTAGCGTAGGACATGCAGTTAGCCCAGATCTTGATCTTGTATGTGGCGTAGTTGGGGCTGTAGTATGGGTAGAAGGACTGGAATAGGACGAAGATTTGAATGGGACCCCAACAGATGGCAAAAAGCAGAACAATGACTACCACCATCTTGGACACTTTACTGCGAATGCTGATGGTCCGTTCTGAGAGGAGATTAACCTGAAGACAACAAGAAAGATTGTCACATATTTAGAAAAAATAAATCTGTATAAGATGTATGTACAGTAGTCTTTCTGAACATGTGAGACCTCTACTTTGACTATGTTTAAATCCAGGCTCAAATCAGTTCTGTTTAACTCTGCATATGATGCAAGGCTTCAGTTCCACACTCTCTCTCTCTCACTCTTCATGATTCATTTTAATGTCTTTCTTATTCTGTAAAGCTCTTTAAACTACATTGTGTACGAATTGTGCTATACAAATAAACTTGCCTTGCCTTGCTTGCGGTTCACTGAGTTTGCTTTTGTTGATATAAATGTTTTGTTGTAATTCTCAAAGTAATTTCTTAGACAGTGTATGTCTCAAATAACCCCAACTTTAATTAGTTTCTGTTTTGTTTCTGAAGCTCTGTCTCTTTGCTGCTTCTATTCTGAGCAGGAAAACCACTTCAAGTATGTTTTTGATGAGAAAACAATGCATAATGTGATTAAAATCTCAAAAAGCATAATACCTTATCTTGACATTTGTGATAGTTTTAGTTTTTTGGAGTGGAGGTGGTAAGAAATTCATGCAAATTCACTGAAAGAGGAATTGACCTCAGCTAAACACTAAAAGAAAATACTTGTCCTGTAGCACTTGGACTAGACGCTTCTACATTTTGACAATAAGTAGTTACAGTTTTATTAGGTTTTTACAGGTATAAGGGCAAACCACCAGAGGGATATAAAAAAGAATAATTCCTTTTGAAATAAGGCACTGACTTAATGTCAGGAATATAAACTGTTGAGAAAAGAGTTGTTGAGTTGGCCACACATTGAGTTGTTCCAGATAAAACAGTGGGATTATTCAATAGTTTCATCAGCTTCTCTGAATCACAGAAATAGAAAGTGCTCAGAGCCATATGTCCAACCTGCTGCTGTGGCGCACCTCTAGGGGGTAGCACTGACTGTAATGCATTTGGATTATGAAAAGAAGAAACTCCTTTATTATTCTGAAACTGTTTCCAAACGAGCTTGATATGTAGATCAGGACATTTGGAAAGAACAGGATGCACCATGATGAGATAAAGTTGTTATGTAATAGATGTATATGATATTTTACCGCCATTTTCACAACCTTTTGTTTTCATCCTTTTACAGGTGCACTGTCCTCTTCTGGTTGGGGTCCGACACCTGCCTGTCTCCATAGAGATGTGCCACAGTAATGTATGCACCTCTCATTCATTTAAGTACAAGTGTTTTATTAAACCACTGGCTGGTTATCTCCATGGAGACAGAGAAGTTTACTGCAATACTGTGGAATATTCCACGTAAATAAACAGCACAGATGGCATATCATCCATCCATTCATTTTCTTCCGCTTTATCCAGCTGGGTCGCAGGGGCAGCAATTCGACGCCCAGTCCTCTGCGCACCCGAGCCCTATGAACTCCTCTGCGGGTGGTGAGCCCACAGGAGGGATGGTGTACCATCAAAGTCACGCAGTGCACATTTAAATATGTTAAATTAATATATTATGTATTAAAGAGAGAGGAGAGAGATACTTTATTTATCCCGAGGCAATGTTTTTTTTTTTTTGTAACTTTTCCACTGGACTTCTCAGTCACCAAACACCAAGCAAAATGTTACCTGTTTACCATGTCATAAAAATATGCTTTAACTTTTTTATATATCTAAACCCTTATTATAAAAGTGTTTGTAGGCCATATTAGAAACTAACCAAAACAAAATATGTGCATTTACTCCGACTTCCATGTCCAAAATGTGATTCCTGATTATCTGTAAGTTGTCTAGGCACAATTAATTAATTCTAACCAAACTCAAACAGCCCTGTAGTTAAACACATAAACACAGAACTTACCTGGTAGTTGTTGTCCACAGGCTCCACCGTCGGCTGACCCACTCGCTTCACCATGAGCGTGTAGCAGAAGGAGATGGTGAGCACGGGGAGGAGGTACGCTGCGATGAACTGGTACAAGATGAAGGCCCTCTCATGGGTTTTGGAGGGGAACCGCTCCATGCAGTACTGACGTGGACCATACCAGTACCCCTCTTCTATTCTCTGGTACATCAGGATGGGAGTGGATAAAATCAGAGAGCCTGGACACAGGTAGAAACAGTGATATTTACAGGGGGAACATTAAAGTACCTGATTCTATGTACGTAATAAAGTTGATTTGTTTTGCTGCAGCACAAATATGTAGGAAAATCGGTTCTTAGAGCCAAAATGAGCATTTTTATCATCCACAGACCAGGAGTAAGGCTAGTAAGTAAGGCTAGTTTGCTGTTACCATTCTAGTTGTTGGCAAAACATTATAGCAACTATATATACTATATATAGTTCTATATAGTACTATATACTAACATGAAAAGTGAATAATTACGATGCTAGGAATGCATTAGGGAAGTGAGAAATAAGTTTGGATTGCTTCAAACATAAAATAAATCACTTCTTATTTTTCTCATTTTTTAAGACTGTGAAAAAGGTTAAGTGCCTTTTTACTCCAGATATTTTCTTTTGTCTATTTATTTTCATTTCCACACAGTTATCCTAAGTTATCTGTTTCCTCAGCAAGCTTCATGCCCTCTGACACCCCACACTTCTATTAGTGTTGTACAGCAGTATCATTCAACCCATTTCTCTACTGCTCCACCTGTTACTTCAATATGCTCTCTATCACCAATAGGAATAAACTCACAAAGATCACACACACAGTATCCAAAATTATCAGTTTACCAGTCAGTAAACACTCAGACCACCCTCTCCATAGACATTTCTGTTTGCTCAGGACGCAGATACAGGGGTAAAGGTGGGCACACTTCAGTAAAAGCTTTGGGCAGCTCCTGTAGTGTTAACATTAAGTAGTGTTACAGCTTTTGTAGGTTGCTAACAGTTGAGTACAAACCGATCCAGATGCAGATGCTGACGATCATGGCGACTTTGGGCGTGCGGTGGCGGAGGGACTTGAGCGGGTAAACAGTGACGTAACAACGGTCTCCACTCATCGCTGTCAGGGTGATGCATGTGGCCTGGACTGTCACCTGGAATGAAGAGGTCACAGAAAGGTCAGATCATTATGGATGGAGAGCGTCTTATAAGTGACATTGTTCTTTGGATAAGTTCAGGAACAGGGTTATTGTAATTTGAGTTAGGAAATGGGTTATGTGATTAAGGTTAGGAAAATGGTTTAAAATGGTCCTATATTATACAGATTTGAATCTTGGATCTTTGTGACAAGGAAACAACATTATAGCATAGATCAGAAAACAGTGTAATATGGGCACTTTAAAGTTAGTTTTTGGTTAATGCAACACCATGTAACTCCACCTGCACAGCTTCATGACAATAAAAACGTAAAACTATTACCTATAGGAGGTACGTTTTATTTAATATTGTAGAATATTATAGACAAATGAACAACATTTCCATGGAGACATGCTTGTCTCCATGGAAATGTCAGGTTTGTGGAGAAACAAGCCCGCTCACTGTGAGAATGCATGCTTTTCTATTATTTTTAGGCTAAAACATTAGACAGTGGAGCTTTATGTTTAGACCAGCATTCTGGTTAAGGTTAAGGTTTGGTTAATGGGTTAGGAGCAGTATAAAAATTACTAGGTAATAAAACAAAATATGATATACCTTGGATGTCCTCAAAACCCCTGAATAAATATTCATATTCATGAATTAAATATTCGATGTTCATCCAAGGGAATACTGAGTTTCTCTATTTCTTGCCCAGAACTAATTAGCGTGTCACCTACAGACCTTTTCTAATAATCTGTTCGAATGACAGGAGAGAAAAAAATATCGCCCATAAAACATTAACAAACGTTATTAACTTCTCTTTATGTAATGCCGCCAGCCTGATTCAGAAGTACATCATGGCCACGGCCTCTGCTCCGTCTCGTCAGGCTATTTGTTCTATTGAGGTAATACTTAGGAAAAAACTGTGATATTTTAACAGAGTTATTTTATTCATGGTTTTTCAAAGTAAGATTTTGAATGTTTTCTAAGCTTGCTTAAAATTTTATCTATGAAATTCAACTCTCAACTTTATTTCTAGAGCACTTTAAAAACAACACAAATTAGATAGGACACATAAACAGTGACAAATACAGTGGCAGGTAAATAGTCAACCTTCAAACTGAGTTACAAAGTGAGTTTTTAGGAAGGGACAGGCAGTGAGTCGGTCAGACTTATGTCCAGAGGGAGCTGATTCCACAACCTCGGAGCAGCCACTGCAAAAATACCAGAGGAGAGCATGATCTGCCCATGCCATGAAGACACTTAAGGGCAAATAAAAGAATTTTAAAATCAATGCGAAAGTGCACAGGGAGCTAATGAAGAGACTGAAGGACGGGGGATATGTGGTCAGTTTTACCTGATCCAGTTAAAAGGGGAGCGGCTGCATTCTGCACAAGCTGTAGAGATGTTAGAATGAATCACTGTTGACAATATGTTATGAATTGTCTCTTTTATTTCAGGGGTAGAGGCTATTTCTACTGAGTAGCATAATCACATGGCAATTGTTCAACTATTGACCCTAAGTTGTGATCATATTAAAGGTCTTTTTTAATTTATTTTAAACTATTTTATAGTGTTGCCTCCTCAAAAACAAACCTGGAGCTGTGTTTCGTTTCATTCACACATGTTTGAGACCCTTTAATTATTAGTCAGTCTACATCTGTTAAGCTCAAAATCCTCGGTTCCATCTTGTAATATCATGAAGTGGTAGTTTTCAAATTAACAGCTCCAGCTTACCCAAATGACTCTAGTGATGGAGTATGGGGTTTAAAAATACAGTCTCTGCACTTCCTGTATTACCACATGGCATCACAAGGTGGAGGCGAGTATTTTCGGTTTGACAGAAGTAAATATGCAGGATTTAACATGTGTGAATGAAAAAAACACACAACTCCAGGTATGTTTATGATGAGAAAACACCATTATAACATACTGTAGATCAGAAAATAGTGTAATAGAGGCCCTTTAAAATATTAGGCACTTTGTGACATTGGTGCTCAGTTCATGAATACGACACAAAACTGGTTCATTCTAATTCACTCAAAAATAATTTCTAAAAATCATCCAGATAAATTAATCTCTGTTGTAAAATGTCATAATTTAAATTCACAAATGACGCTTTCTTGTAAAACATCTTATCATCTATTTTAAAATGTTAAACTTTGTTTTGAGGAATGTCTTATGCTGTCCATATCTTCAGCACGTTATATATTTACTGATTCCCCATAGTTACATCTCACACTTTATTTTTCCAATTCTTTATAGGAAACCACCTCTGCAGGATACAAGAATAGCACATACTTTCATTTAGCCAGAGATACAATAGACACATGTGTGGTATATAATAATAGAACAGTGTAGCTGCACCAACAAACATACGTAGTTAGCTCTCTCTAATGCAATTCTCTATACATCTCTAAACCACATGAATGGAAGAAAAACACCATTAACGTTAGCATAAAGGTGCTGAGAAGTCATCTGCTGGTGTTTCAATGAGTCTACAATGCACAGAAAAGATATTTAATTAGATATAAGATTATGGAAATACTGAAATCTCCAAAGACATAAAGCTTGGTTAATTAGAACATATTTGTGGACATTTTTTATGGATTTTTAAAGGTACATTTACTTCATGACTGCTAATTTTGGTGCAAATACTATATACTGACACTAAATACCAGTACTAATGAGCTTTCTTATAGAAGTTTGGCTATTAGTAGAGGTAGTAGTCTAAATATTGGCAGCGGTGGTAGTAAAAGACAGGCTGAGGTCTTGCAGTTTGGTTTATTAGCATTATATTGATCTTTTTTTTTTTTTTTTTCCTTTTTTAAAATAATATTGTAGACCTATACATTTATAGCAATTATAGCTTTCAACAATATTACAACATTTTGTATTTGGTGGGGACAATCTGATCCCAGTCAACCACATGTGCCAAAAATCGTATTGTCTATTTGTGTAGGTTTAGAGAATAGAGAGGTGCTATTGCTTATGTGCTAATAGACAGCAAAGGTGTGGAGTATCAGTAAGAGGGAAACTGCATAGAGACAGTATAATTGAGAGCGTGGGTTGTTCCTTATAGAAGCTGCATATACACACTTAAATGGGACTGCTGTGCTCTGAAAATGGTACAGGGAGGGACAATTATCTTTCACATGCTGTTTATATCATTATTGAAATGTCGGTTGTGTTCAGTACAATTAACAAAACAGTACTGAACTAAATTACAGCCATAAGAATGAAAAGAAAATGATCATTAAAGTTCTGAATTGACAAAGATGTGACAGCTCCAGTACCGGCCCAAGGGGGGGTCCCTATGCAAGATTTCCTGTAGGGGCCCTCGTCACTTCATTGCCACTCAGGCTTAGCTATTGATTACATTACCAACATCAAATAGAAATACTAAGGTGATGTAAAAAATGGTGTGGGCTGAGGACATCATATAGCATACAGGACAATCCATCTCAATTCAACAAATGCCTCACGCACTTTGGTCTCAGAATCACTTCAAACTTTTAGCAAATGTTCTTCTGCTATTTAAATGAAGAAATCTGGAGTTTTAGCGCTATATTCCAAGTAGATTTTGAGAAATAGCCATTTTCCTGACCAATGTATATGCCAATTTTAAGTCCAAAATTGCGTCCGTCACTTTTTTAGGGAATTTCAGACCCCTGAATCTCAGTGACTATTGCACTAGGAAAAATGTATCTGTAAATGTGCATTTAAATATAATTACACCTAACATTGCATAATTTAAGGTGCAGGTAACTTGAGAAAACTATCCTGCATGCTACTATGCTATTAAAGCAAACCTTTCTTTGTTACTGTAAGAAGAATAAACTAATTTAGTCAACAAAAATCCTTAAATCCTTAAACAAAAAAAAAACTTATAAAGTCAACAGTAGTAAAAATAAGTTGAGTAAACTCAAAATTCTCTTGCATCATGTTGCCTAGAAAATGTGAGTTTTCTTAACTATTTTTTTAACAGGACACCATACAGCATGTAGCAGTGGATTGGGGATTTTTTTAATGCTAGACATTTTAGTCCTGTTTCCCAAATCATCTCATGTTCTGCAGTAGACTAAAGCACTCTCGAGGGCCCCTGTTGGCTTTGGGGCCCCAAGCATTGAGCCTCTGGACAGCTCCAGTCTAGTAAGCTGTCTTAATAGTTTTATTTTTGGATGATGGCTCAAATGTTCACACCATGAAAAGTAGAAAAACTGGATCTATAGGTTCTTTATAAAACTATGGGAGATTTGCTGTCAACAAATCTGTAATTTAAAACTACAGAATTTCAGAATGTCAGATGAATATAACTTACTAAAATATAATGGTAGATTAGCCATACATTAACACAGTATTGCTACCACTATGCATTACTGCAACTACTGCAACTGCGAACATCACCACAAATTACTGCTAATTAATAACATTACTTGGAAGTTGTTGTTTCTGCTGTGACAAATTGTGCTACAATTCACATTATATAACATGTATTTAGACAAATTGCTTAAATATTAACTGTGCGAGATTCATAATTGAGTTCTAATGGCCTACCCGAGGTTTTCTATCATTAGCGTAAGAGCTCTAATTTCTGAGCGTCATTCATTTCGACACGTTGACGCGGCACATCACAGAGCTAGACAGACACAAAAGCACTTAGCACAGTATTAAAATATGAACAGAATACAAATGAGTCAGTTGTTGCTATTTTTTTCTGCTTTTACAAACCACATTATGCAAGAAAGATTTCCACAGACTATTTAACTAATCACTTCCCTCCAGACAAGCATCGTTACATTGTCAAAGATCTGTCAGTTAGACGCTGGAGGAGAATGATGAGGAGAGAAACAGACAGACAATGCTGTTGGTATTTTGAAAGGAGGAGAAAGATGAGATGACTGGTAGTTCTGCTACTGTGACGAGAGAAAGAAAACAGACTTCTTATACAAAAGGCTTAAAGGTGCACTATATATGTAACTTTTTGGTTGGCAGACCGTCACCTGCTTGTTTCTAAAAATGCCATTGCTCTGCCTGGTAGGGTTGGGCGGTAATACGGTATCCCACGGTATCAAAAAGTAGCAACAGTATCAGTTTCATTACTGTCATTAAAAAAATCTGCATAAGGACCTAAAACCACAGCGTGGACTTTCTCCGCTCTCTCTCCTCCTCAAACGTCGTTACGCGCGTAGATATCCATCCACAAGCAGCGAGTAAGAAGAAAAAAGCTGGTTGCTTCATGTGTGATGTTGAGCCGAGAAGTTTGCGATGGAGATGTTTTTTTGAACACTGAGAGTCAAGAGGGGACGCGTGAAAAGGAGAAAGTTCCCCACTTGAGGGCGAAGGCAGACTTTCACGGAGGAGACGGTAAACCCCAATTTATAGTTCTGCATCAAAACGTGTTTGCGTCGCACAGCGTCCGTGCCGATCGCCGTGCACCTCTGAAACTTTTTATCTACGAGCAAAAAGGATGCAGATAACAAAGGGAAACGACATAGACAATAAAGGCTGTCACTGGTCCTCTCAACCACTGCTCTACATTTCCAGTACTCTGCTCAATATATACATTGAGTAATAATGTGTTTAATGCAGGTTTGTGCACATTTGTTTACGTTTTACAGAAACAAAACTTAAAACCACATGGCTCATTTGCATACAGTAAAAGCACTGATAAAAAACAGCTTGCGCGCTGTTGCTGATGCGATCGAACACAAAGTTTGGTTTGATCAGAACTTGTGCCTCATCTTCAAATATAATGCTGCTCTTCTGTTACTGAATGGTTTAGGAGCAAGCAAAAAAAAAAATCTTAATTAGTCACAGTAATACCGTATACCCCGGTAAAATGCTGTGACAGTTTAACAGTATCAAAATTTGGATACCGCCCAACCCTACTGCCTAGAATGTTCCACAGTATGACATTAAACTGCTCTACCTTTATTCAGTTACTGGTCTGAGATGTAACTTAGCTTGATTTGGTCTTCCTGAAGATAGAAAGGTTTAATGCCATAGTGTGAAACATTTCAAACAGAGCAATAACATCTTACACAATGCACCTTTAAGAGAGGTTAGTGTTAGAAAGGCAAAGGCACAGGCTGACAGCCAGAGCAGGAACGAGGAAGAAAGCACATGGTTGAATTCACTGTTTCATTTTGATTAGGTGAGTTAAAGCGGCTGTATCCTTTTATGTCCAAGATGATAAAGTGTGTTTTGCTCCAGTACAGATATATCAGTTGTAGCGGCTCTGTAATCTGTATCCTGTCTTTATGCTGCATTTATTGTTGCCAGACCAGCCAGTCCCTTCTGTTTGAATCCAGAACGGACAGGAACCAGACAATAGAGCAAAAAAAAAAAAAAATCCAAAATGAAAATCAATCTCTCAAAATCAAATCTGTGTTGGTCCTCAGTCCTTTATGTTTATGTTGTTGTTGTTTTTTACACAAACAGAGCATGTGTCTCTCTGATTGGTTCATTCATCTGTCAATCATGCCCTCTGAAACCAGGGACATCAGGCTCCAGATCTACTTCTCTTTATTTTGTCAAAGCGAGTTGTTCTGACTGGTGTTCTGACACAGTGAATTATTAGATGCAAGGAATGCATTAGGAAAGACTGTTTAATATGAACTAGTTCTGCTTTTCACATTTTTAAGATGATAACAATCAGGTAGTTGAAACAGCTTTAACAAGAGTATTTTTGGCTGTTTATGGCTTGCTGTTCTATATGCTACATAGCTGGGACATACAGCAGGCTACATTTTTAGCTTTTTTTTTTGTTTATTAACTACTATACTGCTATATTATACTATAAAGCTTTTACCACTACCTCAACCAAAAAGGAATATATTCATAGGGCATTTCTTTTGAATTCTAGCACCACTGTAAAATAAGTATTACATTATCACTTTTTGAGGCACAGAGACAGTTTTTAGTTAGGATTTACTTGTGCAGAAGTTGTGGTGGCAGCTCCGCATCCATTATTTACTAAAATATTCAGCCTGTGTTGTCAACAAAGTAACAGTCTTTCTCCCAAGTCGCACATCGAGAAGAATGGCGTGTACATCCATGGAAATGTGGTAATAACTACGTGCAGTGCTCAACAAAACTGAACAAATTTGCTATAGAAATGGAGTATAAAAACTGATAAGAAAGAAAGATGTATTGTAGAGTTTCTAAATGATGCATTCAAACGCCAGTGGGCTCAGCTTCCTGTTGGTGCGATTTTGAGGACAGCTGACCACTCCAAAGATATAATATTTAACATGGCGACAGTCCTAATTTTTCATCATTCTGAAATTCATGGAAAACAAAGGCAAATTTAGTCCCATATCTTGCAGCATATTGAAATCTTACTGTTGTTGCAATAAAGGACTCCAAACACATGGCACACATACAATACACATATTAAATGATTTTCAATAAGTTCATTAATGCTTTGGAAATGCAATCTGTGTAAAGCCCAATGCCATTTTTTCAGTTTGTTTATGTTTATGCTTTTGTTGTTCAAATGACTAATACATTACATTAGTTCCCTGGGTGGTCCTTTAAGTCTATACAGTTCACTATTAAACACTTCTTCTTTTCTCCTTTTTGTGACAGATAACAGTCTCTGCTCTCTCTAATTACAACAATTAAACTGCAGTGACTTACAAATGCATGCAATAATCTTCAGACCACTTAGGATGTGCTGGCTTCTCCCCATCATACCCATTAGTTGGATTCAGATAAGAGCGTATGCATTCACAATTAAAATCCTTTTAACCTTTGTGCCCCCTCTCTGAGTGATGGTTTGCTTCTTTAAGCTCACTCTGGTCGTGTTCAGCCAGTTATTTCTGCTTCAACTGTAAATGTACTTTTATCAGCTGCCACTCAAACCCCCATCTTTTGTGTTAATTATAGGAAAGGTACTGTTTTGTTTTTTTTCATTTTCTTTCATCTTTATGACTTTATGATGCAAATATTTTCCATATTTAAAACCTTGGTTGTCATATTATGTCTTTTCTGAGATTTCAAAATAGCTCTTACAGCAGAAAATGCAATTAAATGAACAGAACTAGCTCATTTTTGAACAGTTTGGAGTTGTATAATGTTATTTGTCATTTACTTTATGCATTCCAAGCAGCCTAATCATTCAACGCAATGGGTTTTCAACAGAGCAGACAACAACTAGCATGCTGCACTTCCTGATTATCTGAGGATAAAATGCTCTATAATTATATGTAGACAGCATGCATCCCAAGAACTGTACTGTCTGTTATATATTCATTCACTAAAAGATGCAGTATGTAACTTTTCTGGTGGTGGTGGGGTTCTGTCACATGTATGTCTCCATGGAGATGTTATTGCTCATCTTGAAATGTTCCACAGCATGGCATTAAACTTATCGTGTAGTACACCAATTAAAGGTAATCCAACTTCACCTACAGGGAAAGCAAATGAAAAATGAAAAGTACTGTTTTCTGAGATTAAAAGTTAATTATTTGATTGATCTTTGTCTTTAAAGGGCTTGGTTCAAGTCTGCTGTATTGAGTATGAAAGGAAGTCCCATACACCCCTCACAAATGTGCTATAACTATAAATAACACTGGCTGGAGGTTGTTTGAGTCACACAGTGAGATACAGTAATATGTTTTTAAAGTTAAATGACTCAACTGTCAGTCCTTCTGCTGGGCTAATTTCAGCAAATCAGCCTTATGGTTCCTCTTGGAGTCACCAGCACTGATTCACACAGATGACTCTAGGGGCGCCACAAAGTATAATGTAACAGCTTTCAAATGTCTAATCAACTTATTCTTGATAGCTTGATGTTTTATGCTGTTCTGCCGTAATATTAATTGGTATCTACACATTTCTTGGTAAAAGAGTGAAAATTAAATGTTGAAATTCTGGCCCGCTATCGCCCGTTTTTTCTTTAGACAAAATGACAATAATTGATCATATTCTGAGATTAGTATCAGAGAGAACATGTTTCTCAACAATATTTTTAATACAAGCATTTTTATTTATTTATTTTTATAGCAATTCATTTCAAACAATGGGCAGATCACTACTTAGTCATCCCGTATTTCAACTACAATACTGTGCAAAAGTTTAAGGCAGGTGTGAGGTGCAAAGTGAGCAAACAAAAGAAAAAGGCAACGTCAGTAAGCACTATCCTCAGCGTAAAGAAGAAGAAGTTGTGTTGGTGATGGTCTGGCCCCACAGAGCCCAGACCTCAACATCATGGAGTGTGTCTGGGATTAACATGAAGAGACAGAAGGACGTGAGGAAGCTCCATCCACACTTAGTTCTTCAACATGTTTGGAACAGCGACCAGCCCAGTTCCTTCACAAACTGTCTGCAAGTAAACCTAGAAGAACTGATGATCTTTTGAAGGCAAAGGTCACACCAAATATTGATTTGATTCAGATTCCTCTTTTGTTCATTCACTGCATTTTGTTGATTGATGAAAATAAATGATTAACACTTCCATTTTGTGAAGACATTTTCTAGTTTACAGCATTTAACTTTTGCACGGGAATGTATTTGAAAGAAGTATTTTGATCCACTTTGATTTACCATCCCTATTTACATTCAGCAGAGTTTGTAAAAAAAAAATCATCTTATATTCCACACTGTTTTGTCATTGCCATGGTAACAGAATAAGTACTGATTTGTAATAACATTTCATGACTTCCCTGTTATTTTTATAAACCTATATTCTTTCTCCTTTATGTGGGAGTTTCTTTGCAAGGTCTGTCGCCTTTTGATAAACACTATTGGTTGGTGAAATAGATTTTTGTGGAAACTGATTTTGATGGAAAAAAATGTGTTGGATATTTGGTCATGTTGCCTTGACCCCTTCACTTCTCAGCACAAGAGCATCGTATCCATCATCCTGGCTTTGGTATTAACAAAAGGCTATGAAATCAAGGATGGATTTTTGCCATTTTGCTCCATTGTTCCTATTATTTTGTGCGAGGCATTTTTCAAACTGGCGTCAGAAGCGCTGCCTGCTGCCGCCTGATTAAGTTTCATGTTTGTGAAATATTTCATCTTTCTGCATTTGTTCAACATCCCTCAAAATCCAGTCCAGATCCACAAAGTCTGCTTTGTGTGGAAACTAAAGGAAAATAAAATGAAATAAAATGGCTGGATAGATTAATCTTTTTACTTTTGTGCATTACTTTGACTTTTGGGAAGAATATAATCAAATCACTATTCTTTGCAAGTTTTGTTTTCAAATCAGTATTAACTTCACAGCACACATTTTAACCAAAGCAGGAACATTAAAGATATACTATGGAAAATTTCTGGTAGAGGGTACTTGTTTCCATGTATGCAGAGAGGGAGGCGGTTTACACAGGCTAATTACAGATCAGACCCTGCTATGGTCAAGGTATTTTTTGACAAATAAAAACATCTGTAATTGAAAAAACACAAGAGAGATGGAGAAGTGGAGAAAAGTTACTTAGTGTATCTTCAGCATTTGAGAGAAAATGAATTAGGGATGCAACAACCCAGCTTTTTTGTTCCAATACTGATATCGATACTTTGAAGTACTTGATCCAACTTTTAATAGCATTGAACTGGTCTGCACTGTTGCATTATGTCACTATTCTCTCTCTCCCTTGCCCCCTCTCTCCATAGACAATAACCATATCCCATTACATTATAATACATGTGCACTTTAAGTTGATGATATGCAGGTTGCTCTGTACGAAAAAGAGCACTTTAAGTGAAATATTATTGTCATAATGACACATGTTTCAAAATAAATGAAAATGAATGAATGAATGAATAATAACACTGAACTGGTTGCACTGTTGCACTTCGTCATGATTCTCAGGTCTCTGTCTGAATGTCCCTGCCTATGCACATTACTTGACCTGCTCTCATGCTGCTGCTATAAGAACTGTCTCATGTTGTACTGAGGTCACACTGGGTCAATGTTTACACTTGGGTTTAAGGGGTATTTATTATTTATGGGTTTGCACTTAACAACTATGAAGTATGGATGCTCCAAACGCAATTTAGTTGTTCTTCTGTGACAATGACAATAAATACTTGAATCTGAATCTGAATCTAACCCATACCAGTGCAGGGATGGAAATATTTCTTGAAAACACAGTTAACTTATTACAACAGGAGTCTCCAACCTTTTTCCTCTGGTGAGCTACCTTTACAAAACAAAGAGAGCTACTCATTTTAGCGGCTGTAAGAAATTCAGATGATTATAGGAAAGAGGGTAAGCCTTGGGGTGCAGTTAGATGCCTATAAAACCTAAACCTAAATGTCCATTTATTAGTGCATAAAGTTTTACATTTACAATGATAACTGGCATGTCATTAACCACAGTTTTGTGATTCAGCACAATGGTATAATTCCAAAATCCCTTGGCGAGTTACTTGGAAGGGGGTGGAGAGCTGCTTGGAGACCCTGTATTACAGCTTTATATGAAAAAAAAAGTTAAAATATAATAAGATGTAAATATTGGCTTAACCGATATCTATTGGTGCCAATATATTCAATACCAATATCTTCATCGCTGTATCCCTAATTGGAATATGAACTGCTAAACTAATACAAGAATCACATATATCTTACATGGACATGCTTGTTGAGGTATAAAAAAAAGTCTTAGTGTAAATCTTTTGTTGTTGGCAGAAGACATTTTATTAATTAAATAAATGTGTTTGCGATTTGATCATTTGATTAGATCAGAATTTATTTTTTAAAAAGCAGGACAGGAGCAAATCTACAGCTCCAATAACTTTGTGTAAGACCAACTTGCTGTCTTGTTTTTGTTTTGTTGTTTTTTTTTCTTAGCCGCAGCAGCTTGAGGTGTTGTTTTGATGACAGCGGGAGGTAAAACAGCACAAGTAAAAAACAAGAGAGATGGAAACATTCAACAATATGGGAAACTTTGCATGAGACAGTTTTGCCGAGAGTGGAGTTTGGGGTGTTTTAAAATTACTGTCTAGATTTAACTTGCCTGAAACGGTCTGATTGTATTATTATGAAAATGAGCGTAATGAATAGGGTTTATTACAAGTACTTTTAGAAACAATTTAGGAAAGTTTGTTGATTGAAATAGACAAAAAGTTGGTGAAAGAGAGCGACTGAGGAACAGGAGGGAGGGCTCAATATGTTCTCGTTGTTTATAATGGGAATCCTTCTGAGCAAATGAGAACTTCTTAGATTTTTTTAGAGGATTTCAGAGAAGCCACAATGAGATAATTTGGTCCTCAGGAGAGCAATAGTTATAATATGAGCTGCTGAAATTAAAGGACTGTGTAATTTGTGTAAAAAGTTTCTTTTTTTTTTAACAAAAACACTCAGAATAAATGCAAGGCAGTTAGATTTATAATATAATTACTTAAGTTATAATCCAGTTTTATATATTAATCCTAAATGACACAATATTATCCTTGTCCACATCAGATTTTCTTGTTGATTGTTGAAGATACACCTCAGGAGGAGGAAGCAGTGCTTCACCAACACTGTTTACAGTGCAGGGGGAGAGCTGCTGACCTCGACTGAGGATGTTGTTGGACGATGGAAGGGATACTTTGAGGATTTTCTCAATTCTACGTCTTCCAAGGAGAAAGCAGAGGCTGGGGACTCGGAGGCGGACTCGGAGGCGGACTCGGAGGCGGACTCGGAGGCGGACTCGTCCATCACCCTGGCTAAAGACATTGAGGTGGTTGGAAAGCTCCTCGATGATAAGGGTCCGGGGGTGGATGAGATCCGTCCTGAGTATCTTAGGTCTCTGGATGTTGTTGGCCGGTCGGGAACAGTGCCTCAGGACTGGCAGACCTGGGTGGTAGTCCCTCTGTTTAAGAAGGGGGACACTGTCCCTTGTGGTGTCCTGTGGGGGGTGCTCTGGGAGTATAGGGTTCAGGGCCCTTTGCTAAGGGCTGTCCGGTCCCTGTATGACCGGAGCAGGAGCTGTGTTGGCATTAAATCAGACCTGTCATCGGTTCTGTTCATTGTATTTATGCACAGAATTTCTAGGGAGTGGGGCCAGATTGGTGGTCCGGTTTGGGGACCACAGGATCTCATCTCTGCTGTTTGCAGACGATGTTGTCCTGTTGGCTTCATCAAGCCAGTACCTTCAGTGTGCACTGGGGCGGTTTGCAGCCAACTGTGAAGCAGCTGGGATGGGGATCAGCTGCTCCAAACCCAAGGCTATGGTTCTTGACCGGAAAAAGGTGCATTGCCTTCTCCAGGTGGGTGGGGAGTCCTTACCTCAAGCGGAGGAGTTCAAGTATCTCGGGGTTTTGTTCACGAGTGAGGGGAGGATGGAGCGTGAAATTGACAGGCGGGTCGGTGCGGTGTCGGCAGTGATGCAGTCACTGTATCTGACCTCTGTGGTGAAAAGGGAGCTGAGCCAAAAGGTGAAGCTCTCAATTTACCGGTCAATCTACGTTCCTACCCTCACCTACAGTCATGAACTTTTGGTAATGACCAAAAGGACAAGCTTGAGGATGCAAGTGGCCGTAATGAGTTTCCTCCACAGAGTGGCTAGGTGCTCCCTTAGAGATAGGGTGAAGAGCTCAGTCACATGGGAGGAGCTTGGAGTAGAGCCACTGGTTTTCCACGTTGAGAGGAGCCAGCTGATATGGCTCGGGCATCTGGTCCGGATGCCTCCTGGACGCCTCCCTTGGGAGGTATTCCAGGGAAATCCCACCTGAAGGAGGCCCCGGGGAAGACCAAGGACACACTGGAGGGACTATGTCTCTCGGCTGGCCTGGGAACGCCTTGGAGCTCTTCCAGAGGTGCTGGAGGAAGTATCTGGGGTGAGGGAAGTCTAGGAGTCTTTGCTTAGACTGCTGGCCTCACAACCCGGCCCCGGATAGGCGTAAGAAAATGGATGGATGGATGTTGAAGATAGTAAAGAAAATATATATTTTCTTTGCGGCTAACGTGGTTCCCTAATCCTCAGGAACACTGAACACACTGTCATAATATTGCCTATTCAGGTTTGCTTCTACAAAAGGTTGAATAGTTCTGAGTGGGGAATACTGAGAAGATCAGTTGTGAGATATACAGCTTTTCATACTGAGAGGAGTACATAACATAAACACAGAACAAGGTGACCAAGGAAACTGACAAGAGCAAATGATATAACAAGCCGTAGATAGATCCAGGCAGGTCAACCATGGAAGACGTGGAGGTGTTTTTGTAAATATTAAGATGCCCTGACACTGAAGACCTTACACAATTGCTTTACAAAGGAGTAATAATGTGAGTGTCTGATTTCACATGGACGTGGTTGTCAGGTGGATTTCAAGAAAAAAAAAAAAAAAACATAGCGACTTACAAATAAAAAAGAAAGAAAAAAATAATACTGAGGACTGAGAAACCATGCAGAATCATTAAGGAAAGCATAAAGTCTGCTAATTTTAGGGTAAAGGTTCACTGTGAAACTTGTTCTGTGGAGGATCCGTCACCTCCCTGTCTCCATGGAGATGTTATTGCTTTGCCTCCGATGTTCCATTATGTTCACATTAAACACTTCTATCTAGCATTTATTCATTATGAGTGTTTCTGTTGCTCAAAAATACAGCAATTCTTTCTGTGAATAGGATTGCTTCTCCACAGATCTGACCTGTAATGTAGCCTATACTAGTAGTTGTCTTTGAGACAGTTGGGTTTAATCTCTATGGTGGATCAAAGACAAAGCTCGACACCACAGGTTGTGGTGTCGCTCTAGAAAAGTTGCACAGTGCACCGTTGAATAAACTGAATTATGCATAATGTGAGCATTTTGATAAGAGTATCATTGGAAAACAAATACACTGACATTTGGAAACTTGTAAATTTACATATTTTAACACAGTACCAGAACAGTGTTAAATGTGATGATATAATCTTCAATCACATTACTTTACCTGCTGAAGAAATGCCACAAATTTGCACATGAAGTTGCCAAAGATCCAGCCGGGCAGGGGGTAGAGAGTGGCGGTGAAAGGAACACAGCATACAAGAAAGATGATATCTGTAGCAGCGAGGTTAGCTGTGGACAAAAAACATCTCTCAGTGAAGAAGAGCCAAAGCTGGAGGAGCCTCTTATATGAGAACATTATCACCAAAGAGTAGTCTATTCTTCACAGAGATAAGAGGAAAAAGGGACATACCAAATGCACCACAAATGACTTGGTCTATTTGGTACAGAATGGGCATGAAAATAGCATATACTGATAAGAACACTGTATATGGAATGTTATACATATAGTACTAGAATAAATGAAGATCAAAAGAAACAAAAGGAAGAACAAAAGAAAAGGAATTTGTAAGATAATGGAAGTGTTTACAATACACACTTAAGCAAAATTGACAGTTATTATCAGAGAGATTGAGCAGAGTGGAAGGTAAAGTTGTTCAGTGAAAATTACCAGTACATTTGAAAGTAGATTTTGGGGACAATAAAGGCAAAAATAACAATGAAATGAAAAAAAAAACATGGTTGGCATTTTTTAGTATCCATAGTTACTCAGTTTGAATCAGTTATTCTTAGTCATACCACAGTAAGGAAAGATGGTACCGTATAAAGGTTATGGTCTGCATAGGAAAATAACTGTGAAATGCCATAATTCATAATCTTACTTTAATCAAAGAGCAAGGCGTCACAATGTATAAATCAAAAACATATATTCTGTATATGTTCTGTGCACTCCCTGCCAATAATCATCAAATTTAATATTGTTCTGCAGCCATATTTTTTACAAAAGACAGTTATATGCAATTCCACTCTCATTTATTTCGATTTCACATCTATTTGTTTCTTGAATAACAGTGTACAATTTTTCTAAGGTGGCCTAAGTATTTATCAAGTTCTGAATTTGATTTAGAGAATGACAAAACATATAATCTGTTATGGCAAACACAAATCAGCCAGTCAGTTCCAGTTAGAGTGATAAAATGTGGTTCTGTATGCAATGCAATGGAAGTGTAGTCTTGAGATTGCATATCTTTACTTAATTCAAAGTCACTATATACTACTTTTGACATATTGTTAACTGAGTAAAAGCTGTTCTGCAATTTTTACACCTGATGCCCTTCCTTCTAAAAAAAATTCCCCATTTGCACTGATTTGACTTCACTAACCCTTTCAAGATGCAATATGTAACTTTTCAGGTGGGGTGTCTGCCCCCTGCTTTTGTTTCTAAATGCTGATGTTGGTACTTTGCCTAAAATGTTCCACAATCTGGCAATAAATTTACATTTCTGCAGTGAGACAAGCAGGTTACTCCACCAATTTAAATCAGATGAGTGGAGAAGTGACCCCACTCACAGTAGCTATGCATGTTTGTAAAGGTTCTATATTACGCAAAATTGACTCTTGTGAGCTTTAAGAGCCATGTTATAATGTTCTTACCTCATCAAAAAAATAAAAACGCTGGAGTTGTGTTTTGTTTCATTTACACATGTTTGCGATGTCCTTTATTATTAGTCTGTCCACATCTCCAGTGCAAAGTGCAAAATGCTGACAGTCTTCAAGCCAACAGTTACTTTTTACATTTTTCAATAGAGATTGGCAATTACAAGGCTGATTGATTCTAGTGAAGGTGTATGGAGTTTAAAAACACAGTGGAGAACTTCCTGTATTGCCACATCCCATCACAAGGTAGAGTGTTTTGTTTGGTTTGTTTGGTTTGGTTTTTTTTGAGAGAAGAACTCAGTGTAAATAAAGCAAAACACAACTTCAGGTATGTTTGTGACGTGGAAACAACATTATATCACAGCTCATAACGTAAAAAAATGTGTAATATGGACTCTTTAAGGTATATCTGAGTAATCAAAACACTCACCTGATAATGAATACATGCAAAATAGATTCATTCAATGTCATATTATTGAACATCACTATTTAAACAAGCACGTGAAAGCCCCTGAACCAGAAAACTTACATAATGCACATTTAAAAACTACTATATTCCTATACAATATAACTAGACCAAAACCTTATCTTACCTTTATCCTGTTTTTTACAATTACATCAGCTTGAATAATATATGCACCTTCTGTATTTTCAAAGAGAGCCCCGAGTGACGCCTTCATTAATTATGAAAAAATGTTGAATCACAAAGATACAAGTCATTCTGCTCCCCCATCTGTGGTAGTCACTGCAAAATGATGAAAAGTCTTCTTTTTTTTTTTCTTTTTTTTTTGAATAGGAGCTACATGCAAATGGAAATATCAAACATTTACACATGTGGAAATTGGAACACTGATACAGTAATTCTACTATTCCATCCAAAAGCTATCATAATTGAAGCTTGACGCATGATGGCACTTGTCCCTTTTCAGTGTCCCATTTGATCTTTGTGTGTGTTTGTGGAACAGCATAATCCCATTATGTTGGCTGGGGAGGTCTGGACCTGTTATCACTGGGAATATTAAAACCGTCTTTCTTGTAGTGGCATTCTGGTATCAGCAAAAAATGAAAGGCCAGACACAAGGAATTTTGTGTATACACGTGATTATGCTGTGGTGGTACGGTATTGGAATAGGAGTGAGTAATACAACAGTAATAAACCAAATTGGGATCCAACCCTGTGACGAATTTCTAATCTGTTGAGATAATTATATTGTGAATCAATCCTTTTTCATTTAATGCTGCTCTGCATGCGCATACAAATGGAATCTGCGTTTCCCCACCCACTTCTCTTATTGGTCCACTTCATAATGCTTTGAATGAGTGACAGGTAGAGTCAATGATAGTGAAGTTGGTACAGTTTATTGATTAAAGGTCCTATACTGCACAAACTGACTCTTGTGAGCTTTAAGCCATGTTATAATGTTGTTGCCTCACCAAAAACATACCTCAAGTCATGTTTTGTTTCATTCATGCATGTCTGAGTAATCCTTTATTATTAGTCTAGTCTGTTTACATCTTCAAAGCTCAAAATACTCTGTTCCACCTTGTGATGTTATGAAGTGATATTTTTCAAGTTAACACCCACCTTTTAGATTTAGTTAGTAGAGATTGGAACTTCTAGGGCTGGAATCATCCAAATGATTCTATTGAAGGTGTAAGGAGTTTAAAAACACAGAGGAGCACTTCCTGTATAAACACATGACACCACAATTTGGAATAGAAGGTTTTTGGCTTGAGACAAGAACTCAGTATAGCCTAAATATGAAGGGTTTGTTTGAATGAAACAAAACACAACTCCAGACATGTTTTTGATGAAGAAACATTATAACATAGATCAGAAAATAGTGTAACATAGGCCCTTTAAACCAAACCATATTTAGTGTATATATTAATTGTGGTGACCTATGTGCTATCCTAAATGATCATATTATTTTCATGTCATTTTTTCCACCCCAGTGACTATGAAAAAGTCTCACAGTCTAAACTCGAAGAGATGAGAATGAACAGGTGGGCAGGTGTTGGGTTTTCTATTTTCCACTGCACCCGTTCAACCCAACTCTAAATGACATTGAAAAGGAGCCATCCAACAATGAGACGCATTCAATAAGACTTTTAGCTCCTGGATTTTTTTTTTGCAAGTTGAAAAAAATTCACATCCACACACATGTTGGATCAATAAATATTCACATCCAGATGACAATGGAGCAGTGAGTGAAAACGATGTAATAGATATGCCACACCTATATGTGGTGCTGTAAACAGGATACAGCCAGAGCCCCTGGACACACAATACTACAAAGAGGTACAAAGGTAGTGGGTTTAAAATAACCTGACGCATGTAATTGTGTATGCGTCTCCGCTGGTGTCGTACTACATAGTAGATTAAGAGGTTTTGATGCAACAGTGCAAATAAACATAGAAGCGTCTGCAGCACAAACTCAGCTCTGTTGTCCGCCATGGTGGTTATTGTTATGGTTGTTACCAGTTGTTACGTGGGGTTCTCTACTGGTCACGTGGCAATGACGGGGTCATGACGTCATCGTTTTCCAAAAGGGTTTGCTTGTCCACACAACAACGCAATGCCAAAAAAGCCACAGTTTTCACCCACCACAAACGCCGGCTTCATGTGAACGAAAGGCCAAAATGAATCAAAAACGTCACCGTTTTGACCAAAAAACATTGTGTGGACACCATCTTAGTGGATCATTTCAGTCTAAACCTGAGTGTGCTGCAGTGACTACGCCTTTGTTAAGCCCTTTGTAAACACCTGGCTGAGGGGCGGTGTATGAACTGTTTTTGGATGTCAAATGAGACACACTGATCCCTGAGCTCACATGGACGTGATTGACAGGTGGATTAGCCAAACAGGGAAAGCAAGGTCCAGCCGTATCAAAACAAAAATGTGTTACTGAAAAAAAAAAATCTGATTTAGGCCTTGTCCACACGTAGCCGGGTATCTGATAAACCGAAGATGTTTTGCTGCGTTTTGACCTGTCATCCACACGAACACGCATCAAAAACGAGTATTCAGGGAAAACTCCGGCCAAAGTGAAGATTTTTGAAAACTCCGTTTATGCGTGTTTGTGTGGACAGAGATAACTGGGGTTTTGCGTTTTAAAACGTCACTGTCTGCGCCAAAAAATATTAATCTGCCCTGACGTCAAACGTGCGACATTTGTTTAGGCGACTGCAATAGCCAAAGCCAAAGCCAAAGCAGACTATGGATCGGAGTCGTTTCTTGAGAGCTGTGTGTGTGTTGAGAGCAGAATTGCTCCTAAACACAGTTTAGGAGCAATTCTGACTCCGAGTCTGTCCAGACAAAGGAGCTCGGCGCCCTGTTTTCTGTTGTTTAAGTTTAGGCGGAAGTGACAGTTAAGTGATGGAAATAACGCCATCTACAGGTTTGGAATGTGTATGAATGTGGTTGAAAACGCAGATGTTCGGTTATGTGTGGAAGGTATTTTTTTCGAAGACGAGGTGGTGTGGATAAAACTATTTTTATAAACGGAGGGGGGGAAATGTTCGGTTTTAAAAATACCCGGCTACGTGTGTACATGGCCTTAGCCTGACTCAAGGCACAACAGAGACAGTGGTGACTGCAGTGATATAAAAACACAGACAGTAATCATTCTGGACTAGCCAGGTAAAAATAACATTATCCCCACTCTCTCCACTTTAGTCCTCCAGACACTGCCCATTACCTTGTTTGGACTGTAGCTATGGGTCTAATTTAGGTGCTTGGCACAACTTTAAATTTGCACTTTTGTTGGATTACCATAGTTTTGACTAATCAGGTCAAACTTACTTTTATTCAGCCAAAGGGGAAGATAAATATATTGTCATTAGGAATTCCTTGTATAACAATCTCTTTTACATTTTCTGAAGAGGCAGAAGGATCACAGATCTTTCAGAAATGCCTTAATTAAATTGAACAACAGAAATCAATCACCTTGGGTTGAGGAGTGTGAGGGGAATACTGATGGTGACCAGCCCACTGAACTAAACATGACAAATGCATTGCTTTGAAATCACTCCTGACATGCCATCCGCCCAACAGTCTAAGCACCAGCCACAGCTTTTAATGGGACTAGAGATATTGGTAATGATGCACCTGAATGCTGAGAGTACACAATTCTGTTTGAGGCTTTTTTCCATGTAAAAATAATTGGCTACAAGTACAAAGACAGCACACGATCCTTCATCTGTATTGATCATATTATTAGGCTGACACATTTTTGTGAAAACCTCGTAGCAAGGTTTCAACAAAATGAATAATAATTTTTTTTTTTTCAAAGTAAACTAGAAAGCCCTTCTATAAAATAACACAGTTTATACATAGAGTTGAAAGAGCAAAGGCTAATCCCGTTTAGAGGGCATAACCTAATCTGTAATCTTGAGTTGCCAGTAGTCTCCAGGTAATCCAAAGGTGAATTGAAAACATTTTATATTGACCCAAGAGGCAGTTATGTAATATCATGTAGCATACAGCATACAAAATATAGACACATACACACATTTTCATTTCAGCTATCTGTAAAATGGCTCTGAAACAATAATGGAGAATCTAATATTTCCATCGTGTTACCATTTCATAACTGACGTATTATCATATCACTTGACACACATTGCGTAAAAGGCAAATCAAGAGGTGTCAGGTCCTTGGTGTGTCAAGTCCTCTGACTACATTATGGTTCAGTTCTTTTAGTTCCAGTTTAATCCTGGTTTGATCCTGGTTAACTCCTAGTTTAGTTTTGATGTAGTCCTTGTTTGATCCTGATTCACTTCTGGTTTAGTGCCCCTGCTATAATCCTGATTTAATCTTGGTTGGTTTCTGGTTTGTTCCTTATTTAATCCTGGTTTAGTTCTGCTTTGATGATGGTTTTAATACAGGAATAGTGCATTTTACACCTGTTTTGTTCTTGGAAAGTCAAAATTCAAAGTCTTAAACTATGTGATTATTCGAAAATTCAAATGTTTCCTTAAAATGGTATTTGATGTGAAAGACTTTTCTGCTTTGGCCTTTTAATAGCATTGTGGCAATTAAATGAAATAATGAAATGTATTGTAGTATCATAAACTCCAAAAAGTGATTTTACTCTCTGGTATTTAGACTAACATGGCCAGCACCCCTATGAACTAACATCAAGGACCATGATGTTTCATAGGGGGGGTCAGGTCCTATGAGGATTGGGCAGCAAAATGCCCCTGCGACCCAGCTGGATTAAGCGGGAGAAGATGGATGGCTTGCACTAACCTGGTTCATGGTTGGTTTCTGTCAGAGAAATAACACAGTGTCATGGGGGTCTATTTATTCAGAAAGTACAATGTCTCTCTGATAGCTCCATTACTGGCACACTGGATCTTATTGCTTAGGAGGCTTTAAGAGTGTTAATCTGAGGAAATGAATCAGAAAATCTGAAATAATGGAGCGTCTGCAATGAGCTTTTGACACATTAGATTGTCAAATTCTGCACTTGCCACAGAAATGTATTTATGTTCAAGATTTGCATAACTTTGTTTCTGTTAACTGTTAAAACACTGAGTACATGAGGCCCAAATGTAATGAGCTACGCATATTCAAATTAATGTTATTTACTGTCAAGGCCATCACTATGGTTACAGAGATATGGATCCTGTCCCAGGAACCATTCATTAATTATGGAACATTTAATGAAGCTAAAACACATTTCATTCCATCTACACCATCAGCAGTAACCAAAAATTGTACTTAAAGGTGCATTGTGTTATATTGTATTTTTTTTTCTGGTGGAGGGCCTGCCACCTGCTTTTCTTCATGGAAGTGTTATTTGTCTGGAATATTTCACAGTATGGCAGGACTGTGAAGTGTGTGTGAGAGTTGGTGGTGGTCAGAGGAGCCAATGGCACAGATTGGCAGCTTCACTTCCTTCAGTCTGACCCAGGGCAGCTCTGACTGCAACAGTAGTTTACCTCCACTGAGTGTGGAGTGAATGAATAATGCTCTTTAAAGCACTCTGAGTGTCTTGAAAGGCACTATATAAATGCAATGTTTGATTGAGTAAACTTCATGGAAACCAAACCAGGTCAAGTCACAGGTCAGATCTGTGGAGAGGCAAGCCTGCTCACAGTCAGAATGCCTGTTTTTATTGTAAAGTAGAGCTGTTTAATGACATATTGTGGAACATTCAAAACAGAGCAATGAAGTATCCATAGAAACAAGAAGATAAAAGACCCAACCAAAAAGTGACATAGTGCACCTTTAAGAAATAGTACCATTAATTCAACATTACTTCAAAATACTATTAAGATGTTATTTTTTCCTAAATAGCTTTTGAATAATTAAAGTAAAATAAGGTCTTATGTGTGAGAAATTGATTGGCACTTATAAATGTACTCGCATTGGGAAGAGTCACCAACACACCCCAAATCAAACACTTTTCTTATTTCCATATTGCTCCTCTCATAGACGCAGAGGAGACGGTGCAGACGTGCCTTCTATTCTCTCTATCCTCAACAAAAAGACATCAAAGTGTATGGCAGGGCTAGGTGAAGATGGTGATAATGTAATGCTATGCTACTTGGTATGCTATGTATATGATATTGCATGACGCTGTTTAATAATTTAATACAAGTACACATATGTTTTCTTATTCTCTTTCTGCCCAGCTGTCATCTTGATCATATATTGTATTGCTCCATATAACAGTAAAGTAAACAGTGCCTATACCAGAAAAGATAAGATCATAACCTGGATCAAAAATGCTTTTATTCTGTGACATTACATGCAAAAATGTATCCCATAAATGATCATAAACTATATAATATTATTTCAAGATATTCATTTTGGAAGTGCAAAATGAAATGTTGAGATTGCAAACTGAAGAACAGAGATTTTGTGAGATATAAAATCTGAAAGGTTCAATAGAGAGAGAAGAGGCAGTGTAGTGTAGACATAGACAGGTGACCTTGGAGAGTGGAGGTCTGAAATGTTAATGGTTTTCTGGTATTTCTGGTATTTCTGGCACAATGCAGTCCAAATACATATGTTCAGAAATCAAATTTAGATTTAGATTTTTATTTGCACATAAAGTTAAAACAATTTTGCAATACTGAAAAATATAAACATTTCAGTGCAGGAGAGTGTGAGAAGACCATTAATGGTCTTATAAGGCCACCTCCCCTAAAAACATTTTCATTACAGTCATGAACAGAATATCACATTTATGAACACTTTAAACAATACTATACATTCAGATGAGCAACATTTGTTTCAGTTGTCAAATTCCGTACATTAAGGTCTTTAAGGTGCATTTCATCCTGTCAGTTTGCATTTTGTATGTTTAATTTTAACAAGTTGTTATTATATATTCAATTTTTGTTTTCTAAAGGGCACATATTACACTATTGTTTGATCTATGTTACAATGTTGTTACCTCTTCACAATACCCGAAATTGTGTTTTGTTTCATTCAAACTGAAAACACTCTGCTCCACCTTGTGATATTGTGGTAATACAGGAAGTGCTACACTGTGTTTTTAAACGCCATACACCTTCACTAGATAATTTCAGCCTTGGAATATCCAATCTCTACTGAACAAAAGGTAAAAGGAGCTGGAACAGAGCAGTTTGAGCTTAAGAGATGTAGACAAACTAATGATAAAGATTAATCAGACGTGTGAATGAAACAAAACACAACTCTGCGTTTGTGAAGAGGTTACAACACTTTAACATGGCTAAAAGCTCATAAGAGATAATTGTGCATAATATAAGACCTTTAACTTTATGCCGATTACTTCAGGCTATTTCTTTGCTGGTTTGCTGCATGTCTGTAACATTGGAAATGTCAAGTTATTCTGAATCAGATTTTCAACTTGCATGTCTTACTTTAATGGTCCTTCTGTAGTTTCCAAAGTCACCCATGGGTTTGAATCATTCTGGATTCTCCAGTGAATTTCTAACAGCTTAACAGACATGGTTGTGTGTATACCCCACTAATGAAACAGAACTGTTCTGTTATTCTTTTTGATGCTACTGTTGGCATGGGTAAAATATGCATTACACGAAAGACACGTTAATATTTCATGGACAATTCCCAGAGAGTAAATCTATAAGTAAGGCTTTCTACTCACCTATGTAAAAGTTGGTAGCTGTCCTCATTTGCCTGTGCTTGGTAATGACATAGATCACTAAAGAGTTGCCGACCAGTCCGACCAGCATTATTAAAGAAAAAAATAGTGGTACGAGCCAGGCGTCTGTCAGAAAAGGGTGCTGGTGGTTTTCAGTCTCCTCTTCTGTGCGGCTCTCTTGGGAAAAGTTTCCTTGGGTTGAATTTATCCACATCTGTTCCGTGCTGTTCCAGTGATCCTCTGAGGAATACATTTTGGACGATAGTAGCGCTAACAGCAATTAGCAGTGATTAAACATAACATGTCTTGCAGCTATATTAGAAAGTTGAGTAGTAGTCCATGATTGGCAACTGAAGATGCAGGGGACAAGGTGGGGAAATTATGCTATCAAAACCTGATTAGGGGTTGAATGAAGGTTTGCAAAGATAAAAATCCCAGAAATTTGAAAAAGTTATTTTAAATGGCCAGAAGCTACTATTGAAAATTCACAAAAGCAATGCCCTTGGGAAGCAGTGTATAGGGTCTTGGTAGCAAGGCAATATTGGCCGTGACAATTACAAAAGGTTCACAATCCATTTAAATTCAGTCCACAAAGCAGGGTTTTTCTTCCAATCCAAG
Source organism: Odontamblyopus lacepedii (assembly GCA_034769755.1). NCBI lineage: Eukaryota > Metazoa > Chordata > Actinopteri > Gobiiformes > Gobiidae > Odontamblyopus > Odontamblyopus lacepedii. The sequence continues at coordinate 24,904,448 of CM068359.1, forward strand.
CAGCAGGATCTGGCATGATCATAGCAATTATGTAGAGTTTATCGATACAAAAGAGTCATCCCAAAGAATACATTTTCATTTTCTCTTTGTTGCGTGTAAGATTTGAGAGCGGCGTTTTTGCCTCTGCTGTCCTCACAGAGACTGAGAGCTCACCGGGTCCGGTGCAGCCGTTTTATAGTAAGAGCAAGGATACAGTGAGAAGAGGAGAGAGAAGGAGAAGAGAGGGGAGAGGAGAGGAAGAGGAAGAGGAGGGGGTCCGATACACGTGGGCTACTCGGGATGAAAACAGCTGATGTCAAGGTTTCCCTGGCAACCATATCATTATATTCTCAATTTTATTTATTTAAACTTTGTATTTATTTATTTGCTTATTTTCATTTTATGCCATTGGGGTTGACAGAGACTGCAGATCAAATACAAGCCATTACATATTTAACATACAATTCAAAAGCAGTGAATTAACAGAGAAGTCCATTGTGAATATGTTCAGAAATAGACTTGCTTTCAGGTTGCTTGCTTACTTGGTGTTTAGATAATAGAAAGAGCCGAGGTGCAAAATGAGCTGTCAAATGTATGTATGAGATATAGGAAGCAAGAAATCTATATCCTGTCTCCTGAGTATTAAGCATACAGTATACTGTTTATAAATAGATATGCGTGCAGCATAATTATCCTATATTAGACTTACCCTTTTCAATACTATAGGGACACATAATAAATGATTATGTCTCTTGACAAACTGATCATCCCTAAGCAAAATATTCACAAATAAAAAGGTTGATTCCTTTACCCTATATCTTTCAATATACACATGTTGTACTACGAAGTGTGTAGGGTTACTGAGGTACATACAGCGTTACCAGAGGTGTAACCATAGCCTGTATATACAAGTGGCCATAGCTAACCCGCTACCTGCCACGTTCCCAATAGGAAGTGAACATGGGGGTGCTTCCGGCTACATCAACTATGGCTATTGAAACTTTTGGATTAGTGAAGGAAAATTCTATATTGAACCAATTTCAACATTTAATGTTGTTTTTATGTAAACAATGATATTTTGTGTGTATGCATGTGTAAAAGGCACATAGGTTCATTGTTGATGTACAGAGGCATAATTCACATGTAGCAAAAAGATACTGTTTATTTATACATTTCCCATAAATTAGTTCAGTGTGACAGTCTGTTTACATGAGTTAGGACAATTCGGTTCACAGTTCAATGCATGACTTTGTTCCAAAGTTTGTTCGTACATCCAGTCCGAGTTCGGATCTCTGGAAAACACCGGTAAAGGCGTGAAAACAAGGCAAGACAAGACAAGGCAAGACGAGGCGTGAAGACAAAGCGGCGGCAGTGCACTCAACTCCATGGCTTGAGATCTAGAAAGTAAAATGCACATTACCCCCGATTGTAAAACTAAGCGATTGTTTGGATGTCCGGTATTACGCCACACACACACCTGTATTAGTCGCTGGAAGAGTTGGGTGAATGACAGCTAGCCCACCCGCTAGCCGGCATGACAGGCAGTACACAACGCCGCAGCTAATACGGCCCATGGCAGCATGCACTAAATAAAAGCAAGTAATCAGCGCTACAGATCTTATTGAATCGTGAGTTTAACACTGAATCTGGAATACTACCTGAGAGTGGCGAATAAGCAATGTCAACAACAGAACCCGGAAGTAATGTGTGAGGTCAGAGGGCGAGGGGATGGAAAGGGAGTGCTTTATACATGGACTGATGTCACTGCTGACCAATAATTAGACTGCACCCAAGTGGCAGAGCCTGCCTGCAGGCTATACCTCCACATTCTTCCCCCCAAAATTCATCGTCATCCCAACAATGTTTACACATACACACTAGGCCAACATACTGCTATACTGCTAATGCAGCAGCTCCTACCTCTCAGCTTACTCACTACTGCCTGGGCGGGTATAAGCCACTCCTAAAACCACCAGGTACAGCACCCCTCCCAGAAGCCAAGATGCTGTGACCTCATGCTCCTGCTCCCTGCAGAACTCCGCTGCCACGACCACTCCATGACCGCCTCCTTGCCTTATAACATCAACAAAAAAACAGGTTATGTCACATCAGTTCATTTTTATCTTGCTAGGCTAAAAAAAAAGTATCTAGCATTAGCTTCCATGGGTGTTAACAGGACAGTCACATGACCATAAAGTTTGTTCAACAAAATAAAATACACACACAATTTTATAATAAACGAAAACATGCAAATTAGCAAATTAAGACAGAACAAACAATTGGCCAGCCACTATAAGCATTCCACCTAGGATGTTTCAGTCGACTACTGTTTTTGGATTAGCTGTAGCATTGGTCATATTAACTATTAAGCTTCTGGTTCGATCAACATCCTGTCAACAACACATGCATTTCTAACATTGCTAATTCTGCTTTAAAATATTGCATTACCTTACAATGTGCTTTGATTAACAATGTGATCATGAATTCCTCCTGTCCTCCTCTTGTCTTTATCCTGTAGATTTCTGTAATTTCCTGCTGGGTAGTGCATGCTGTGACTTTGGCTCCTTCTCTTTATCATTCAGGTACCTTTCATATCCCTTAGTGGTGAGAGCTAGCACGACTGACTGCTAATGTTAAACGTAATGAGGTATCTTAAGCCGAGACAGTCCTATATCCTGGTCATTGGGATTGCTTCATTATTTCAAAATGAGGCTCAGTTTGCTCCGTTACAGCAGCGTTCAGATGTTTTTAAAAGATGTTACTGCATGTTAATGCATGAGCGCTAATTACTGTGTGCTCTGAAAGAACCATTTTGGGACTAACTGCCAGATTTTTGCCATATTGAGATTTTAGAATCGATTGATTATGACATACATCTATTCTATTGTAGATTTTATATGTTAAAATTAGGAATGTCAACGTTAACGCATTAACACATGCGATTAATCAAAAAAAAAATTGCACTAATGCTTTTTAACACATATTAATCACACAATTTATTTTGAACGCTCCTCTATCGAAATCACAGAGGGTGACCTGAAAGGCGGCGCAGGTTATTAGGTCAGTGATCAGGTCTGTCCATAGGCGGATGTGAAGATGACAGATGAGACTGTGACTGGTGCTCAGCTGCAAATTTCTCTCCAAAAAACTGCCTGACGGGACTTTAGGTAAAACTAAGGTAGTTTGCAGATACTGCAGTGATGAATTCTCTTTCCACAGAAGCACAACAAGTTTAAAATACCATCTTAAAGCAAAACACGTGTTTGATTCAGCAGCATCAAGGACGCTACTTGTAACAACAAGCCGAGCACGACAACCTGCAGCAATGTTGTCAACAAAACTACGAGCAATACAAAAATGTCACTAATATAACTTAAATTGCATTTTTGTCCAAATATTTTGGTCTTTTTTTGAAGAATAATTAACTGTGATTAAACGTGATTAATCAAAATTCTAAAGTGTGATTAATCTGATTTTGAAAATGAATCGTTTGACAGCACTAGTTAAAATGTACAAACACTTTTAACCCTGTCATTGCCACTGGGAGTAACTGAGGCAGTAGGATACCACTGGGGCAAACAATACGGACAAATGTTGAAATCTTAAAGGGCCCATATTAAGATATTTTCTGATTTGTTATAGTGTTGTTTCCTTATCAAAAACATATTTGGAGTTGTGTTTTACATATTTAGGCGGAGTTCTTCTCTCAAACAGAAAACACTCTGTTCCACCTCGTGATGTTATGTGGTAATTCAGGAAGTGCTCCATTGTGTTTGTAAACACAATACACCTTCATTGGAATCATTTGGATTGGGATTACCAATCTCTATTGAACTAAAAGGTAGAAGGTTGCTGTTAACCTGAAAATTACCACTTCATGACATCACAAGGTGGATTTTGATCTTTGGAGATGTAGACATACTAATAATTAAGGATTTCTCAGATATGTGAATGAAATGAGACACAACTTCAGGTAGGTAATTCTGATGAGGTTACAACATGATAAAATGGCTTAAAGCTCACAAGAATCAATTTTACATAATATAGGACCTTTACTATTGTTTGATTATCCAATATTTTTCACAATAAAATGTGCCTGCAGATTTTGGTTGACGTTCAAGCACAAAAAGTGAATAAAGGGTGAAATTACCCACAAAAACAACAGAAATATCATGATAAACTAAAGATAATAAACAACATTTTCAATATTACATGTACTGATATTGATTTACTGTCCACCCATAGGCGTTCACAGTTCAAAGCTTTTTCACGTGATTAAAAGAGATCTTGTTGGTCATGTTGGAGTAGTGCAGCCAATAGATGACCAAACCTACGGCCTCTTTGATTTATTCATTAGCTTACAACATGTCCATCCATCCATCCATCCATCTTCTCCCGCTTAATCCGGCTGGGTCGCGGGGGCAGCGCGCTGCCCAATACTCATAGCACCTGACCCCCCCCTATGAACCCCTCTGCAGGTGGTGAGCCCACAGGAGGGTGGACATTATGGTCCTTGATGTTAGTTCATAGGGGATGGGGGAAACCGGAGTACCCGGAGGAAACCCATCCAGACACGGGGAGGAACATGCAAACTCCACACAGAAAGGGCGACCCGGGGATCAAACCCGCAACCTTCTTGCTGTGAGGCCTGAGTGTTGCCACTCAGCCACCGTGCCGCCGCTTACAACATGTATTTCCACAAAACATTTCTATTCTCAGGGTAGAAGGTGCTACCCCTCTGCAATCAGGTATAATCTGTAATTAGGCTACCGTGAATAACAATAATAATAGCAATTCTGAAATAAACCTGAGTTAGATAAGCCTCAACACATAATCGCCAGTCTCAAGATCCTAACGGCACAGAATAGGAGACACATCTTGAGTGTATGTGTGTGCAGTGCTACTCCGAGGAGGCAGTTGGCTCACGTGGAAACACTCACCTGTGACACAGACAAGGACAGAGGTTGGTTGGGTAACAGGTCACTTGTTAATGCTATAGCTTTTGGTTCCGTTTCTTTTTTTTTTTTTTCAATCCAGTGTTCATTGGTCCTTACATTCATGTTACTGCTGTAGCTTTTAGCACACTATAGGCTAATCGCTTGTTTACGCGATGCGCGCAGGCTGCTACTTGGTCACATGTGGATTATTTGAAAGTACTTTGTTTAATTATGTAACAACAGTACTGCTATTTCTTTTCTTTTTTTTATACTGTACCTGGCAGCTATGCATTTCAATGAGAAAATGTTTGAGTTTTTGTGTTCACGTCTTTGCTTTTGAGTGTAGTGTGGTGGAAAAAGATTCCGTTTGTAGACACTGATGAATGTGCAAAGACAAAGAATTTATTTCTTGCGAGAACAGAACATCCAACAGCATGTCCCCGAGATGTCAGACCCCGAATGATACAAGCACGAAGTTTATAGAGGTTGGGATGACCAGAGGATATACATTGATAACTCCTACTGAGGTGTGACCAGCTGTGTTCCTATTCTGAGCAGGATGTTGCATGTGGAGTTAAAACAATGGAAGGTGTGACATATTTCAAAGGAAAGGACGAGACCTGAAAGCTTGATCTGATTTGCATCCATATTTACTCACACTCACAAGATTATCAAGCAAAAGGGAACAGAAGCATTTACACTGAAGGGTCTTTACGTAATTAACCAACCAAATTACTTTTAGTTACAAGATCAACAATTTCTTAAAGATAAAATAATCACACACACAATATTTTAATTTCCTTTACAGTGGTTTTTTTGAGTCCTCAGTTTTTTATTTTTATTTTGTACTTTATTTTCTATTGTGCAATTTTTTGTCGACTTCTAACTGAATCATGCCATTAGCCTCGCAAGCCCAAAACAGAAATGTTAATACTGTGTGAAACAACATTATAATATCCTGAAGTGTCTTTTTAGCTTGTATCTGTCTATTGACATTCCTACTATGTACCATAATCATCACAATTATTGTAATAAAACAGACTTTTATTCTTCCAGGATCATCACAACAAATCACCTGTAGAAATCTATAGTATTCTTATGTTATTTTTGCATCAGTTGGCCTCTCGTGAAATGCATTTCCTCCTTTCATTTACAATTTTACAATGATTTTTTCTTCACAAATTCTCCTTCTTCATGATGCCACATAGGTACATTTCTTACACTCAATCCTTTCCATTTGTTTGTGTTGAGTGACACAAATATATGCTGGATTTTTACTCCACAGGATCATGCCCACATAAAATTAAATTATGTCTTTTCACCTTCCATAATGTTCCCAGTCACATATAGTCCCATAATGTACTGACATATGCCTCTGTAAAAGATTAGGGGGATTGATTCAGCCATGTGTGAGCCTATGGTCAGTTTCTCTCTGTAAATTGATCGTGATGAATGCAGCTCCAGCTCTGCACGTGTTGGGAAAATAGGCACAGGTGATACGTTTCCTGTAACATAACCCACTATACAAACATGGGGAACAACTGGGAAATAATAGGTAAATATTAGCATGTGTCAAAACGGAGCAAATGGTGCAAAGAAAACAATGATGTCATCTGCTCTTTTACAACTGATGGCACACAGCATGGCATGATCTAACTCTATGCAGACTAAAATCCAAGTTACAGGTGTGCTCTGTGGAGAAGTGGCACCACTCACAGCAAAAATACATGTTTTCTCCCCCAGTATATATGTTAATGTTATACTGTGGAATACTTTTGGAGTATTTTCTATGGAGGCAAGCAGGTGTTGGATTCCTGACCAGATAAATATAAGTTGTTAAATAAATGGAAATATGCTAAAACAAAAAGAAATTATTCAAAAAGCCTCGTTAAAAATACTATGGAATATATGATTTCCTAGAGAGATGACTCAGTCCCACCGCCTAACCAGCCAGTCCCTTCTACATTTAGTTTGAATGCAAAAGCGTCTGGAATCGGACTACAGAAGAAAAACAATCTCCGCCCAAACACAAACTACAGCCGCTAATTTGCAGCACGTATCTCTCAAATGTGGAAAATATCTCCCTTTGTATCATTCAGAACAAAACATATAACTTCTTTTACCTGAGATAAGTAATAATTTGGCGCTTCAATCCACACTATTTCTCAGTCCTTTGTATTGTTTTTTTCTCCCTTTTCACATGTAAACCACCGTATTTGTTTTTGATATAAATAAATAAATAACTTAATAGTCTGGTTCGGTAATTTGGACTCACATTCACATAACAAACTTCAGCGTATTGTAAACAAATCATCTAAAATCATTGGTCACACTCTCCCCTCCATAGACACACTTTATCACAGACGCATCACACAGAGAGCCAAAAGAATCACCTCAGACCCCACACATCCTGCCAATAATCTGTTCAAACTCATGCCCTCTGGGAGGCACTACAGGTCCATCATATCCAAATCTGTCAGATTCAAGAATAGTTTCTTTCCCATTGCCATTCGGACTCTAAACCAATCCCGTTCATAACTGGATATTTATCTGTTGTGTGTGTTGTATCGTGCAAGTGTGTTGTAAATTTGTTTTGTTCTGCAACAGACACAGAAGATGTGAGCATTTCTTGCTGTACTGGAAACATATTCCACCAACTTGTTGTGTGGCCATTAATAATTGATTCTGATTCTGATTCTGATACAAATGGAGCATGTGTCTCTGACTGATTGGTCCATTTGTCTTGCCGTTCAGCAAAGCTTCAACGGTATCCCACAGTCTTCAGATGTGCTATGGAGCACTGGGAAAGGAAATGCTGAAACTCAGCATCATTCTGAGCAGAACAGCCATTTTCTGCTGTTTTTTATGCCAAGGCAGAGAAAAGATGGTGACTGTTATGAAAATACCGGGCACCCGCCTACGTTAACCTTGCTAACATAACACAATGTGCAGTTGTGCAGAATGAGTTTTGTTAATAAATGATTCAGATTTGACATTTTGTACATAGTAGCCTAATAATAATAACATCCATCCATCTTCTCTCGCTTAATCCAGCTGGGTCGCGAGGGCAGTTTTCTGCCCAATCCTCATAGCACCTGACCCCCCCATGAACCCCTCTGCAGGTGGTGAGCCCACAGGAAGGTGGACATTATGGTCCTTGATGTTAGTTCATAGGGGGTTCATAATAATAATAACAGAATTTTTTTTTTTTTTTTTGTGGCTACTCAACATTTTTTTTAGCATGAAGCTGCATTGGGAGTTCTTGTGGCTTATGCTGTTTTATGTAACATAGGACATATATGAAAGGTAAAACTGTATTATTATTTTTTTTTTACACAATAAAGGCCTTTTATATGTATATGCTAATCGAAGTAACTAACCACTAACCAAAACGTCTGTTAAATCCAGGCTCAGTAACATGTACATTGTTAGCTATTACAGTGGAAATATTGCCTAAGCTGCTTTTGCCTCTTTTATTTATCCCTCACTCCAATTTACAAGCACAAAGTAAAAGCAGATTTAGCTGCTTTGGCAAAATAGCATCGGGCCAATTATGGGAGAAGTAGAGACAATTTAGACAACAATTTGATGTGCAGAAGAGGTGAGGCCACATGTTAGAACAATATTGAAGGTAACAGCTGACGTCTTTTGAAACATTAAACCAGGTCTAATGGCTGCTTAGACACAGACGTGAGCAGATTCATTCTGAATTAACACCTCTCTGTAGAGCTCAGTCTTTAGAATAGCTTTTGTTTTACATATTTAACGAATACTACAATTTCATCTGCTGCCATCTTTATGTATAATACATCTAACAATTTAAACAAGTACACTTGCTGTTTTGTCAAAGTGCATAAACTATAAATCAAGAAAGCAATCTACCTTTGATCTGCAGACTGGTTTAGATTTCTGTATTGTACAAAAAGTGAATGGATAGTCAAATGAGCAGAAATATAAGTTTCTTTTCATTTTAATCAGCTCTTTTATCAACAAAAATGTTCAAGCTAAACATAAAAAAGTAATTTTCTCATATGTAGCACTCTGAAAGTTAAAATACAAAATGTATGTTATAAATGAATTATAAAAATTCAGTCCATTATACCCACGGTCATGTTACTTCAACATGATACAGACTGGATTTGCAAATCCAGCAAATCCAGTCTGTAACACCAATTGTTAGAATAAAATGCTTATAATGATGAAGTTATTAAAAAATGTACATCTAAGTTAAAAGGTCTCAATTGCAGAGGATGAAAGAGCCTGTGTTAACGCTATCTCTGCTAAAACCAGATGTGTGACCTCTTGTGACCTCTTGCTTCGTACCCAGCTCAGTCCCAGATCATAAATTTGTACTTATCTGATGAAATGTAAAACAAAGTCATGATATACTTCACTATGTTATCTGTGGTCATCTTAACGAGATTATGTATACGTTGACCAGGTTGTCTTTGTACTGACATGATGGATTGTTGGAAATTAATAAAACCGTACTGCAAGGGGAGGGGCTTTGGGAGAGCAGCGTGGACGAGCCTAGTAAGCGCACGCACGGCCGTGCTCTCCCCGTGCAAGGCACGTAAAAAAGAACTGACTCAGTGGTTTGATTTAATCCCAATTGGTAGGAGACTGGAGTTTAAATGTCACAAATACTTTCACTGGATTGTGATTGTATAAAAATCATGACATAATGGTCCTTGGAGCCGGATTCGGTGTACTTCTGCCTGGAGGATGAACAACAGAGATTGGAAAGCGCGCACCCAGCTCGAGCTGAAAAATCTGTCTTTTCCCGACGGCAACCCCTGTGGGGCATCCTCTTCGTGGAAGGACCCGGTCAACCAGATCCAGTTATATCACCTGAGGTCAGAAATTTAACTTCTAAAGAGTGAAGTTATACAGAACTACATAGAGATTGTAGAGTGTGAATGAATGGGGAAAGTCGAACTGGTCATTGTTAAGATGTATCAAGGTTGAATCTCATTCAGGACACAGGTCGATGTTTTGTTGAAAATTGATCCAGCTTCCTTCTCGGTGTGTGAATTAACACCCAGTTTATGACCGCCCATCGTGGTAGAAGCTTGTCATAAAACACAGAGAAGTTTCGTTGATCAACAGTAGGCAAAACTTAGACACAAAGTATCATGGCAGAGAAAAAGAAAAAAAAAAACAGTAAAAATAGAAACAGACTCGGAGTATATGAGGTGAATTTATCCAGAGAGTTGCAAATTCCTACGAAAATGAAAAGTAAAATATAATTTTGATGAAAAATTAGATGAAATAAAGTTAAGCGAACTGAAGATGAACCTATCAATTAATGATAAGTAAAAAGCGAAAAGTGTTAAAACAAAAAAGTGTTAAAGTGTCTCGTCCGAAGGGCGATGATAGCACAGTGGTGAAAAAAAAGCCCTCTACAGGCAGAACAGGCAGAGGGTGGTGAGGAACAAGGCGAAAATGACAAATTGGGTGAAAAAGAAAAAAGAAAAGGAAGAGTTTAGGACCATGGGGCTTGATCCAAAACTTCCAGAATTAGAAGTACGGAAAACACAAGCCAACCAAAATCTAGTTTGGGCACCTCCCACTGCTCCAGAGGCCCAGCAGAGCCCTCCACCCGCATATGATAAGAAAACTCCACCCCCTGGCACCTCCCATCTCCTAGGTCAAAAGGTGACAGTAAGACAGAGGCGCGAGGCCTAGTCAACTGTGCCAAGAGAAGAGATGGGGGGGGGGGGGGGGGGATAGAAAGTGAGAGAGAAAATGAAAAAGCAAGAATAGAGAAGAGAGTGCTAGAGAGGGAAAGGGGAGAGAAAAGAAATTGAAAGTGAGAGAGAAGAGAGGGAGAGACAGACAAAGGGGAGATAGTGACAGTGAGAAAGACAGAAACACAAATTCTGTAAGCATGACTAAATAAGAAATACAAATATAAGTGTCAGGAAAATAAAGAAAATTGACACATAGGCTTTGCCAAATGTGTCAACAGGGGGAAATATGGTTAATACAATAGGTTTTAATAAATACTAAAAAAAAATTTGAGCATCCTTTTCACATGCTACACATGGACTCATGAAGACAAAAGGACAACCAGACTCTGATCAAGATCTTATTGACTATTTGAGAAAAACCCTGTTAACAAGAAACGTTGTAAACAACAATAAACTGCCAGAAAGAACTATTTCTCCACAGGGCAACACGGCAAAACCAGGAGACCACGTGTTCATAAAGACTTTAAGGAAGACAGGACCAGTCCAAGGTGGGACCCATCAAGTCGTCCTGGCTACATCTACTGCAGTAAAGGTCAAGGGCAGACCAACCTGGAGCCACATCAGTCGCACTGTAAGTGAAGGAACCAGTTGGACCTGACAGATCCAGACCCAGCCTCCGAGAACTCGCAAACGCAGAACGCCTAGACTACTACTGGACCTCCTAGACGCAGGACATCACTGACTCAGGACTTCAAGTCAACCAGACTCCAAGAGTGAGCAGTAGGTAAACAACTGTTCACTCCAACGGTGTTCTTACGAGGAAGTTACCCTCGGGCACTGAAAAAGATGACAGCTCCATCCATCCCAAGGGAAAAACAACTGTCTGAGAGAAGAGAAGACGTCAGACAGCCACATGACACCCAGTTAAGACAGTTAAATAAGGTGTTATTTGTAATGATTCTATTCATGGTGTACATAGCAATATTGTTTGTGATACATATCAAACATACACACCCTGACTTGGTAGTGAGTGCACAATTCACACAACACAAATGTAACAACTGTCTTTGAGACTGTGACACAGCCTACAACCACACTGACAAAAGAGGACAAGACAGAATTGACCCTGACGAAGACAACCAGGACTTTGAACACAAATAGGCAAACTGAAACACAAGTTAAAATGACTAAGAGCCAACATTATCCTCAGTGTATGATTTTACACATTTTTGTGATGGCATGTGCTAATATAATGCTCATGTTCTGATCTTATATGATGTAATTTTTATAAACAGGGGGAAAATGTTAGAATAAAATGCTTATAATGATGAAGTTATTAAAAAATGTACATCTAAGTTAAAAGGTCTCAATTGCAGAGGATGAAAGAGCCTGTGTTAACGCTATCTCTGCTAAAACCAGATGTGTGACCTCTTGTGACCTCTTGCTTCGTACCCAGCTCAGTCCCAGATCATAAATTTGTACTTATCTGATGAAATGTAAAACAAAGTCATGATATACTTCACTATGTTATCTGTGGTAAGCTTAACGAGATTATGTATACGTTGACCAGGTTGTCTTTGTACTGACATGATGGATTGTTGGAAATTAATAAAACCGTACTGCAAGGGGAGGGGCTTTGGGAGAGCAGCGTGGACGAGCCTAGTAAGCGCACGCACGGCCGAGCTCTTCCCCGTGCAAGGCACGTAAAAAGAGAACTGACTCAGTGGTTTGATTTAATCCCAATTGGTAGGAGACTGGCGTTTAAATGTCACAAATACTTTCACTGGATTGTGATTGTATAAAAATCATGACACCAATATCCCACATGGATCCTCTAACAGCATTGGACAAATTTACTCCTGTCGCTGAGGTGGAGATTACCTCAGTCATCATGTCATCCAAACCATCAACTTGTTTGCTCGACCCTATTCCAGTCAAACTCCTCAAAGAAGCTCTCCACCTAATAATAGATTCCATCCATAACATAATAAATATGTCATTAGAAAATAGCTATGTTCCTCAGTCCTTTAAATATGCTGTAATTAAACCGCTTTTGAAAAAACCTAGCCTAAATCCTGATGAACTAGCCAACTACAGACCTATCTGGAATCTTCCATTTCTCTCAAAGAATCTGGAACGAGTTGTGGTGAAACAGCTTTGTCACCATCTGCAGGGCAATAATTTATTTGAAAAATTTCAGTCTGGTTTCAGAGCTCACCACAGCACAGAAACTGCTCTGCTTAAAGTGACAAATGATTTGCTACTAGCTGCTGATAATGGGCTGGCTTCAGTCCTGGTCCTACTGGACCTCAGTGCAGCGTTTGACACCATTGATCACAACATTCTACTGCAGAGGTTAGAATGTGACATAGGTGTCAGAGGGACCGCCCTCAAATGGTTTAAATCCTATCTATCAGATAGGTACCAGTTTGTTAGTGTAAACCAGTGCACCTCTCCCTGCTCTAAAGTAGCTTGCGGTGTTCCACAAGGATCTGTGCTTGGTCCAATCGTGTTTACTCTGTATATGTTGCCATTAGGTAACATTATCAGAAAACATGGCATTAATTTCCACTGCTATGCTGATGACACTCAGCTGTACTTATCAATGAAACCAAATCAGACTGATCAAATCGATATGCTCAGTGCCTGTGTGAAGGACATCAAAACCTGGATGACCCTGAATTACCTGCTCTTAAACCCTGAAAAAACAGAGGTCATTGTTGTCGGTCCTAAAGGTCAGAGAGATTCTCTGTCCGACCAGATAATCTCACTTGACAATGTGAGTATAGCCTCTAGCTCTACTGTAAAAAAAAATCTTGGAGTCGTATTTGACCAAAATCTCTCATTCACAGCTCATATAAACCAAGCTTGTAAAACTGCATATTTTCCCCTGCAAAACATAACTAAAATCAGAAATATTTTGCCTAAAAATGATGCTGAAAAACTTATCCATGCATTTGTTACATCCAGACTAGATTACTGTAATTCTCTGCTCACTGCCTGCGCTAAAGGTACTTTAAGAAGCTTCCAGTTGGTCCAAAATGCAGCGGCCAGAGTCCTAACAAGAACTAAACAAAGTGATCACATCAGTCCTGTGTTAAAATCACTTCACTGGCTTCCTGTTGAGTTTAGAATTAAATTCAAAGTTCTCCTTCTGACATACAAAGCCTTAAACAATATGGCCCCATCATATCTTCAGGATGCTATTGTCCTGTATCAGCCAAATAGAGCACTTCGCTCTCAGAATGCAGGATTATTAGTGGTTCCTAGAGTGTCTAAAAGTACAGTGGGGGGGAGAGCCTTCAGTTACCAAGCTCCTGTGTTATGGAATCCACTCCCTGTTGATGTTAAACAGGCACCCACAGTCTCTTTATTTAAGACCAGGCTTAAAACCTTCCTCTTCGGAATAGCTTATGATCAGGTTACTTAGTTTGATGTCACTCCTAACTAACTATGACCAGGTTGGTTGGGAGTGACATTAAAACCTAGGTTAAAATAAGCTGCTGCAGGAGATAACAAGCTGGGGGAAGTGTGGCAACCTGAGCACTATCCTCTGTTTCCTCCTATTTTCTCATCAGCACCACTTACTATGTTCTCATCTGTAGCTCGTTCATTGCTATTCACATGTTGTCCCCTGTCCCACTCCCCCTGTGGAGTGTAACTCTTTCAGACGCCTGATGACAGCTGGACCCCTCTCCCCTTCCTCGCCTGACTCTCCTCCTCCTCGCCTGACTCTCCTCCTCCTCGCCTGGCTCCTCCCCGGCTCCTTCCCCACCTGGGTAAACCTGGCCATACCGAACTGGCCCACGGGCCTGGACATCTATACCCTGTCCGTCCATGGGAGTGGATCTCTCCTTCACTGTAGTTCTCCCCGAGGTTTCTTCTTTTTCCCAGGACCCTGGGTTTTTTGGAGTTTTTCCTTGCTGAGAAGGAGGGTCTAAGGACAGGGGATGACTGGACAATGTTTCATTTGCTGCTTTACATGAATGTTGTTTATTCCTGTTTTGATATGTCTGTGTGTATGTTTTACTCATCAAAATCTTGGAACGCCCTTAGAGGCAACTGTTGTTGTGATTTTGGGCGCTATAAAAATAAATTGAATTGAATTGAATTAATACACAAGGCCCAGGAGTGCATTGCTTTGTTATGTGCAGTAGAAAATAAAATGTTATGTGCAGCAGAAAATAAAATGCTTGTTACAAATGAACTGAGAACTGTACTTAAATGTTGCCCAAAACTAAGATGAACATGAGTTTGTTTGTAGACTTTGAAGGTGCAACACATAAGTAGAATAAACTACCAATTATACTGTTGTTGTTTTATTAAAAACAACACCCATATCCACTGCCGAATTAACAAAGTTAGCCAGAAAATACCCTACACAACAAAAAATCTGTGTAGATGGTTGATCAAAAGTGATCATGAAAGGCTTCCAAACCTCATACAATTTGTTTTCTGAACCCTTCAAGACAAATATAATTTTCTCTGGTTTAAGATGAAATAACACATCTTTAATCCAGTGTGACAGTGGGCAGCATCTTTCCAATTCAACAATATCAGGCATCATGCCAATACAATTGAAAAACTAATACACCTAAGATTCTGAGCCCCAGCCAAATCCCCAATATCATCATGCACAAAAAGAACATTTTAAAACCATGACTCATTCAATCAAGACATTTTACAGGTAACAATAGCTCAACTTTAAAACTGTAGAATTTAGACACCTTCAGTGCTGTCTGTCCTTAAAGTTCTGTGTTACGTTATTACCACTTCCATTACTGTCTTTTTGATGATAGTTGTCATTTTCCCTCTACCTGCCTCTTCAATGCGACGTCAGACACAGACAGTCCTTGTGCAATCTCCTGGTGTTTGTAATAGACAAGAATCATTCTCACTAAGGTTGTGAGGTATTTCCAACACAGGATATTATTCTAAAGGTGAACTACATAACCCTTCTGGTGAAATATGAGCCAACACCTGGAATATCCCATAGCATAGCATTAATCTTTCCTATCTACATGGAGAAAATCAGTAGACCCTATCAAATGTGCTCGGCCAAGTTACTGATCAGCTATGAGGCGATGTGGGCCCGCTCACAGCATCTTTTTTTTTTTTTTTTTTTTTTGGAGGTGTTGAACCATCGATTATGATATATAAGTGTAAACCGTATTCTAGCACATTCCAAGCAGAAAAACAAATATAAAAATAAAGTTATAGTAGAAATAGAAATATAAAGCAATCAAAGAAGTTTCTGAATAATGTAGATTAATAATAATAATAATAATACATTTAGATTATACTGGACCTTGTAAGTGACTTCTCCCCTATGCACCATAATAGCATTTATAACAGCTCTCCTCTTCACTGCTGCATTTCACATTCTCAGTACTCTCTTGAGCTTATACATTCAACATTTAATTTTCAACTCTATTCTATACCGCAGTACCTCTCTAATGCACAACAGAAGACAAATTCCAGTGAACTCAAAAACATGGCCCTGGTGACAACTGCTCCCTAATGAGAAACAGGGCTTAAATCATTCCTGCTATTGTCATCCTGTATTAAATTATGTGCAGTATAAGATGGCTACATTATTAGATATGTGGATTTGAATAGAACAGAATATTTCAAAATAAATCACACTGAGCAAATAGGAATAAAAATGCAATTTTCTTCAACTTTATGTTCGCATTTACTTTTTTATTTCTTGTATAATATGGTACTGATGATGAAGCCAGATAACTGCACTCCTGTGGTCTTTACGTTTGAAGAAGCAGTGATTTTTGTGTTGTATTGCATTGGAGATGAGAGTGTATTGATCTGTGCTTCAGAGTATTTGACACGAATGACAACCTGGGCTTTGGATCCATTATAAGACAGAAGAAAGCAATAAGTTGTACACAAGAGAGAGTTAGGTGAGGAGTGTGCAGATACAAAGAAAAAACCCAAGCAGAGTTTGAAAAAGCTGGGAAGGTAAAAGTACTATATAGGTTAATAAATTTGTCCAATGTTAAGGGCCCATATTAGGCTATTTTTTAAGTTATAATGTTGTTTCCTCATCACAAATATACCTAGAGCTGCGTTTTGTTTCATTCACACACTTTTAACACACAAATCCTGCATATATCTGTTTCAACTTGTGATGTCACGTCATACAAAATGTACAAAATACTGTACATGATACTGATACTGATACTGCGCGTATTTCGTTATATATTTTTTTCCGTCTCAAGAGCTCAGAAGGCTCGGTGCCAATTTATGACATCATCGGGTGGTAATCCAGGCAATGCTGTCCTCAAAGCCCCTCTACCTGATTTTAAACCGTGATTAGGGGCCGTGTTCCAGTTAGAAATAAAGTGTCGTCCATCTTCGTCTCTTCTCTCATTCTCTCACTCTGATGTTGTACAGTGATAAAGAAGCAGCTGCCAGTCAAAATCCCAGTCAGTTATTTCCACATAGTTCTCGTCAAACAGTGCATTTAACTAGAAGCGCGCACTACAAAATTGCACGGGCCGTTTTCCTGAGCTAGAAGAAATCAAACACTGCATAGATTAAAGAACAGTAATTTTGTTGTAAGTTTGAATGGATTTTGTTTTTATACACTTTGCACTATTTCTTCTTTTCCCATGTTCTGTTCAGGCTTCGTTTGAATGACGGCTGACGTAAAACAAGCTGCTTGAGTCAGAGAAGCAGACTTTTGATTGCGCTTGTTTTAGTGCTGAGCGGAGAATGAATTTTGAGAAGTGCCAAATTCAGAAGTCGAATAAACAGCTGCACCAGGCTTCACGTCGCCAGGTGCATGATGGGAATTTTTATCATCAGCTGCTTATCATGTTAGCAGCTCTCAAACCATCTTTTTGTATTTAAGTAGACCCATAATTCATAGCTGTACAGAGAGAGTGTGTTATTGACAAGCCATGGCCCACTTAAAGGTGCGCTAAGTAACTTTTCTGGTGGAGTGTACACCATTAACTTGTACTTACATAAAGGTTCTATATTACGCATAATTGACTCTTGTGAGCTTTTAGTCATGTCAGAATATAGTTACCTCATCATAAAACATACCTGGAGTTGTGTTTTGTTTCATTCACGCGTGTGATTAATCTGTCTACATCTCCAAAGATCAAAATGCTGTTACACCAAGTTAACAGCCACCTTTTACCTTTAGTTCAGTAGAAATGGGTAATTCCAGGGTTTAAATTATCTAAATGATTCTAGTAAATGTGTATACAGTGTTGAGGACAACAGCTTTTTCTTCTAGTGTTTGTTAGTTTCTGCTTAGATAAAAAAAATACACTTGAAACAGAAATAAAGTCCAGATAATTTACTTGTTCAAATATTAGAAAGCCATACTTGTACATGGAGTCTGTGCCAACATTCCCGTGCTGAGACTCAATATTTACACCTATACAATGACTTTTATACGCAATCTATAGTGGGAGGTGACCATGGTTTAGACTCTTCATTGGTGTACAGGTCAGCCAGGCCTCTTGGGTGTTATCTGGCTGACAAGTCCTGACATCATCCCTATCAGTACTTCTTGTCCTATTTAGTTAGTTTGCTCTTAGATAGACTGGAATATCATGCATTTGTCTTAGCATATATCTGAGTCTCACAGCTGTGATCAGAGCCCTTATCTTCACATGACCTTGGTACAATAATGAAATATAGCAGTAGTTATACAAAATAGCTAAGCCTAGTTATTTATCCTAACAACAGTTAAAAAGCAGGTTAAAGCATGGATGCTACCGCCCGGTTGCACTCACTCCCATCCTTATGAAGTGCTTCGAGCGGCTTGTCATGCAACACATCAGGTCTTCCCTCCCTCCACCCTGGATCCCTTCCAGTTTGCATATCGGTCTAATCGCTCTACCGATGATGCCATCTCCATCGCCCTCCACTCAGCCCTCACCCACCTGGAGACCAACAACTCACACGTCACAATGCTGTTCATCAACTTCAGCTCAGCATTCAACACCATCGTCCCCCAGCAGCTCATCCACAAACTGGACCGAATGGGACTCAGCACCTCCCTGTGTAACTGGCTGCTGGACTTCCTGACGGGGAGACCACAGACAGTTCGGGTAGGAAACAACACATCCAGCACTGTCGTGATGAACACAGGGGCCCCCCAGGGATGTGTGCTGAGCCCCCTCCTCTTCACCCTTCTTACACAGGACTGCACCCCAACATCCAGCTCCAACCTTTTCATTAAGATGACACAACTGTGCTCGGTCACATCCACAATAACGATGAGACGAGCTACAGGAGTGAAGGAAACAGGCTAGCCACGTGGTGCAAGGACAACAGTCTCCAACTGAACATGGAGAAGACGAAGGAGATTGTTGTGGACTTCAGGAGAGCGCACATCCAGCATGCTCCACTCACTATCAACGGTGCTGCAGTGGAGCAAGTGAGCAGCACCAAGTTCCTGGGTGTGCACATCTCTGTGGACCTCTCCTGGAGCAGCAACTCTGCATCACTGGCCAACAGAGCCCAACAACACCTTTACTTCCTCCGCAAACTGAAAAGAGCAAGAGCCCCGACCCCCATCCTCCGGACATTCTACAGAGGCACCATTGAGAGTATCTTATCCAGCTGCATCACGGTGTGGTACGGCTCTTGCACCGTGTCCTGCAAAAAGACTCTGCAGCGCATCGTCAGAGCAGCTGAGAGGATCACCGGTGTCCCTCTCCCCCCTCTACAGGACATTTATCACTCCCGCCTCACCCGCAAAGCCATCAGGATTGCAGATGACCCCACCCACCCATCTCACAGCCTCTTCAGCCTGCTGCCATCAGGGAGGAGACTGCGGAGCCTCCAGGCTAGAACCAGCAGGCTCCGGGACAGTTTCTTCCACCAGGCTGTCAGAGGACTTAACTCTCTCCCTGCCCTACCCCCACTTTTTTCCCTCTGCCCCCCTTGGCCCCCTGT
The DNA here is from genome assembly GCA_034769755.1 of Odontamblyopus lacepedii. NCBI lineage: Eukaryota > Metazoa > Chordata > Actinopteri > Gobiiformes > Gobiidae > Odontamblyopus > Odontamblyopus lacepedii. The sequence continues at coordinate 24,923,994 of CM068359.1, forward strand.
CACCCACTAAGAACACTGCAAACTCTGATGCACTACCTCACTTTTTACATTATATGGACAATCAGTGACTGTTACTCATACATTTTAGCACTACCTCACTTTTCATCTGTAAATATTGTTTTTGTCTATTGTGGTTTTTGTCTGTTTACTATGTTTACTATGGTTACTTGAGTGTTTGCAAGTTTTGTCTTGTTTGCGCACTTCTGTCCTGTTTGCACATTTTTGTCTGCTTGCACATTTTTGTTGTTTGCACATTTGTTGTATACTTGAATTTTTATTGGAATGTTTTCAATGTTTGCACTGAGGTGGGAGAGGACAGCAATTTCATCTGTGCTATATATATTTTGTATGTATATGCACATATGACAATAAAGGAAATTGAATTGAATTGAATTGAATAATTTACACCTGTAGTCCCTGAGCAGGTTGGTGGAAATACTAAAAGTACAGATTCAGTGTATTTCGACACATTCACTAAAAATAATTCACTTGAAATAGTATTCTAAAAACACACAACCACATGCACGCTTAGCCCCTTCCACTCTCTATCAAGGCCCAACATTTGCACACACATATTCTACAGTCGTGTGAAAAAGTTTGGGCACCCCTGATCGTTTTCAAGATTTTCCTTTATAAATCATTGGTTGTTCGAATCAGCAATTTCAGTTAAATATATCATATAGCAGACAAACACAGTGATATTTGAGAAGTGAAATGAAGTTTATAGGATTTACAGAAAGTGTGCAATAATTACTTAAACAAAAGTAGGCATGTGCATAAATTTGGGTACCCCAACAGAAAAATTACATCAATATTTAGTAGATCCTCCTTTTGCAGAAATAACAGCCTCTAAACGCTTCCTATAACATCTCCAGTTCAGTCAAGTTTGATGGTGCCCAAGCATGGACAGCCCGCTATAATATTCAGGTCTGGTGACTGAGACGGCCATTCCAGAACATTGTACTTGTTCCTCTGCATGAACTGCCTTAGTAGAATTTGAGCAGTGTTTAGGATTGTTGTCTTGTTGAAGTTTCCAGCCCTGGCGCAACTTCAACTTTGTCACTGATTCTTGAACATTGTTCGCAAGAATCTGCTGATACTGACTGGAATCCATGCGACCTTCAACTTTAACAAGATTTCCAGTACCTGCACTGGCCACACAGGCCCACAGCCTGATGGAACCACCACCAAATATTACTGTGGGTAGCAAGTGTTTGTCTTGGAATGCTGTGCTCTTCTTTCGCCATGCATACCACCCTTTGTTATGTCCAAATAACTCAATTTTATTTTCATCAGTCCACAGCACCTTATTCCAAAATGAAGCTGGCTTGCCCAAATGTGCTTTAGCAAACCTCAAGTGACTCTGTTTGTGGCATGTGCGCAGAAAAGGCTTCCGTCGCATTACTCTCCCATACAGCATCTCCTTGTGCAAAGTGCGCTGAATAGTTCATTGATGCACAGTGACACCATCTGCAGCAAGATCATGTTGTACGTCTGTGGAGCTGGTCTGTGGGGTGAGTTTGACTGTTTTCACCATCCTTCACCTCTGCTTATCTGAGATTTTTCTTGGCCACTCCAGGCCTTAACTAGAACTGTGCCTGTGGTTTTCCATTTCCTCACTATGTTCCTCACAGTGGAAACTGACAGCTGAAATTTCTGAGCTAGCTTTTTGTATCCTTCCCCTAAACCATGATGTTGAACAATCTTTGTTTTCAGGTCATTTGATAGTTGTTTTGAGGCTCTCATGTTGCCACTCTTCAGAGAAGATGCAAAGAGGAGAACAACTTGCACCTGGCCCCTTAAATACCCTTTCTCATGATCGGCTTCACCTGTGTATGTAGGTCAAGGGTCAATGAGCTTACCAAACAAATTTTGTGTTCCAATAATTAGTGCTAAAGGTATTAAAAGCAATGAAACAACAAGGGTGCCCAAATTTATGCACATGCCTACTTTTGTTTAAGTAATTATTGCACACTTTCTGTAAATCCTATAAACTTCATTTCACTTCTCAAGTATCACTGTGTTTGTCTGATATATGATATATTTAACTGAAATTGCTGATCCGAACAACCAATGATTTATAAAGGAAAATCTTGAAAATGATCAGGGGTGTCCAAACTTTTTCACACGACTGTACATTCTACTAATCATTCAAATCACACTCATCTGTAATGTGTACAAACCTGTTTAGAGATCAGTCACTTCTTTGTCAGACGTGCAAACATTTGAAAACCTGTGCAGGTTAGAATCTCTGCTGGCAAATTAGTCCAATGACTCACAGCAACAGAGGAAAAAGAGGATTTGGTGAGTGCGGTCTTACATTTGGGGGCAGTGCCCTTTCCTCTGGAGGATGAACATGTTACTCGAGATGTTTTTTAAAAGCTCAATGAAACAAAACCCTTCAGAGGAGGAGCAGTGTCATGAATTTTTATACAATCACAATCCAGTGAATGTATTTGTGACATTTAAACTCCAGTCTCCTACCAATTGGGATTAAAATCAAACCACTGAGTCAGTTCTTTTTAACGTGCCTTGCACGGGGAGAGCCGGCCGTGCGTGCGCTTACTAGGCTCGTCCACGCTGCTCTTCCAAAGCTCCTCCCCTTGCAGTACGGTTTTATTAATTTCAAACAATCCATCATGTCAGTACAAAGGCAACCTGATCAACGTATACATAATCTCGTTAAGCTTACCACAGATAACATAGTGAAGTATATCATGACTTTGTTTTACATTGGATCAGATAGGTACAAATTTACGATGTGAACAGTCCTGCAAGGAGGGAAAAGGTCACAAGAGGTCACACATCTGGTTTTAGCAGAGATAGGTTAACAAAGGCTCTTTCATCCTCTGAGCCTGCCTTGTACCATGAGATTGTTTGATGTACATTTTTTAATAACCTCATTATAAGCATTTTATTCTAACATTTTCCCCCTGTTTATAAAAATTACATCATATAAGATCAGAACATGTCATTTCATCAGATAAGTACAAATTTATGATCTGGGACTGAGCTGGGTACGAAGCAAGAGGTCACAAGAGGTCACACATCTGGTTTTAGCAGAGATAGCGTTAACACAGGCTCTTTCATCCTCTGCAATTGAGACCTTTTAACTTAGATGTACATTTTTTAATAACTTCATCATTATAAGCATTTTATTCTAACATTTTCCCCCTGTTTATAAAAATTACATCATATAAGATCAGAACATGTCATTTCACTTTATATTAGCACATGTCATCACAAAAATGTGTAAAATCATACACTGAGGATAATGTTGGCTCTTAGTCATTTTAACTTGTGTTTCAGTCTGCCTATCTGTGTTCAAAGTCCTGGTTGTCTTCGTCAGGGTCAGTTCTGTCTTGTCCTCTTTTGTCAGTGCAGTTGTAGGCTGTGTCACAGTCTCAAAGACAGTTGTTACATTTGTGTTGTGTGAATTGTGCACTCACTACCAAGTCAGGGTGTGTATGTTTGATATGTATCACAAACAATATTGCTATGTGCACCATGAATAGAATCATTACAATAACACCTTATTTAACCATCTTAACTGGGTGTCATGTGGCTGTCTGACGTCTTCTTCTCTCAGACAGTTGTTTTTCCCCTTGGGATGGATGGAGCTGTCATTTTCAGTGCCCGAGGTTAACTTCCTCGTAAGAACACCGTTGGAGTGAACAGTTGTTTACCTACTGCTCACTCTTGAAGTGGAGTCCTGAGTCAGTGATGTCCTGAGTCTAGGAGGTCCAGTAGTAGTCTAGGCGTTCTGCGTTTGCGAGTTCTCGGAGGCTGGGTCTGGATCTGTCAGGTCCAACTGGTTCCTTCACTTACAGTGCGACTGATGTGGCTCCAGGTTGACCTTTCCTTGACCTTTACTGCAGTAGATGTAGCCAGGACGACTTGATGGGTCCCACCTTGGACTGGTCCTGTCTCCCTCAGAGTCTTTATGAACACGTGGTCTCCTGGTTTTGCCGTGTTGCCCTGTGGAGAAATAGTTCTTTCTGGCAGTTTATTGTTGTTTACAACGTTTCTTGTTAACAGGGTTTTTCTCATATAGTCAATAAGATCTTGATCAGAGTCTGGTTGTTCTTTTATCTTCATGAGTCCATGTGTAACATGTGAAAAGGATGCTCTGGAGTAGGGAAACTCCTCTAGGTCTCTGTTGTCTTTGTGCATTATTTTTAATACAGATTAGGCATTGTTTACAAAAAATTTTTTTAGTATTTATTAAAACCTATTGTATTAACCTTATTTCCCCCTGTTTGACACATTTGGCAAAGCCTATTGTGTCAATATTCTTTTATTTTCCTGACACTTATATTTGTATTTCTTATTTAGTCATGCTTATGGAATTTGTGTTTCTGTCTTTCTCACTGTCACTATCTCCCCTATGTCTTCTCTCACTTTCAATTTCTTTCTGTCTTTCTGTCTCTTACTTTTTCCTCTCTTTCTGTCACTCCACCCCCCCCCTCCCCCTCTCTTCTCTTGGCACAGTTGACTAGGCCTCGCGCCTCTGCCTTTCTGTCACCTTTTGACCTAGGAGATGGGAAACGCAGGGGGGTGGAGTTTTCTTATCATATGCGGTTGGAGGGCTCTGCTGGGCCTCTGGATTAGTGGGAAATGCCCAAACTAGATTTTGGTTGGCTTATGTTTTTCGTACTTCTAATTCTGGAAGTTTTTGGATAAAGCCCCATAGTCCTAAACTCCTCCTTTTCTTTTCTTTTTCGTCTTATTTTTCATTTTCGCCTTGTTCCTCACCACCCTCTACCTGTCCTGCCTGTAGAGGGCTTTTTTTACACCACTGTGCTATCATCGCCCTTCGGACGAGACACTTTAAATGTTTTAACGCTTTTATGCTTTTACTTATCATGAATTGATAGGTTCATCATTAGCTCACTTAACTTTATTTCATCTAATTTTTCACCAAAATTATATTTTACTTTTCATTTTCGTAGGAATTTGCAACTCTCTGGATAAATTCACCTCATACTCTGAGTCTGTTTCTATTTTTACTGTTTTTTTTTCCCTTTTTCTCTGCCATGATACTTTGTGTCTAAGTTTTGCCTACTGTTGATCAACGAAACTTCTCTGTGTTTTATGACAAGCTTCTACCACGATGGGCGGTCATAAACTGGGTGTTAATTCACACACCGAGAAGGACGCTGGATCAATTTTCAACAAAACATCGACCTGTGTCCTGAATGAGATTCAACCTTGATACATCTTAACAATGATCAATTTGAATTTCCATACATTCAACAATTCATTCACACACTACAATAACTACAAATCTCTATGTAGTTCTATATAACTTCACTCTCTAGAAGTTAAATTTCTGACCTCAGGTGATATAACTGGATCTGGTTGACCGGGTCCTTCCACGAAGAGGATGCCCCACAGGGGTTGCCGTCGAGAAAAGACGGATTTTTCAGCTCCAGCTGGGTGCGCGCTTTTCAATCTCTGTTGTTCATCCTCCAAGCAGAATTACACCGAATCCGGTTCGCAAGGACCATTATGTCATGAATTTTTATACAATCACAATCCAGTGAATGTATTTGTGACATTTAAACTCCAGTCTCCTACCAATTGGGATTAAAATCAAACCACTGAGTCAGTTCTTTTTAACGTGCCTTGCACGGGGAGAGCCGGCCGTGCGTGCGCTTACTAGGCTCGTCCACGCTGCTCTTCCAAAGCTCCTCCCCTTGCAGTACGGTTTTATTAATTTCAAACAATCCATCATGTCAGTACAAAGGCAACCTGATCAACGTATACATAATCTCGTTAAGCTTACCACAGATAACATAGTGAAGTATATCATGACTTTGTTTTACATTGGATCAGATAGGTACAAATTTACGATGTGAACAGTCCTGCAAGGAGGGAAAAGGTCACAAGAGGTTACACATCTGGTTTTAGCAGAGATAGGTTAACAAAGGCTCTTTCATCCTCTGAGCCTGCCTTGTACCATGAGATTGTTTGATGTACATTTTTTAATAACCTCATTATAAGCATTTTATTCTAACAAGCAGCCATAAAAAAGGTGAGGAAACATCATTTTAACATAGATCAGAAAATAGTGTAATATGGGCATTTAATGTATTTATTTAACAGGAAATTCACGGAGATGTGCTTAATTTGCCTGAATGTTCCATAGTATGTCATTAAACCTATCTTTTCATGGAGACAAGTGGATGACACCACCAGGCCAAGTTACTGGTCTGTGACTGCATAACCGCATGATAGATAAGTTTAATGCCATACTGTGGATCACTCTAGTCTTAACACTCATACTCCCAGCATGCAACCTTGGGCAAATGATTTCTTCCATGTGCAGCATACAATCGATACTGTGCAATGGGGCAGTGGCCGGAAATGCTCAGACTTAATCAAGAGAAGTGGAGATAATCACAGCTTAAAGGGAAGTTATTTATCTCCATTCGATGATTCAACTGACTCTGTCAAAGCTGAGCTTGTGGTCAGCTAGTCATGATGACTAAACAATGTGTCTAACCTACTCATCCATGCAAACTACTGAAGACAAGATGGTAAGATATTTTTATTAATGATAGTATATTTTGTCCATGCAGTGACTTCACTTTAAACTATAAATAAGATGTAAGCCTAAACAGAACTCATAAGCTGCATTCTCATGAAACACATTTAGTTGGACTCATTTGCATTTCAGGGCAGACGCGTTCAATGCACGTCTTGGATGCTGGTGTGGACGTAGCCCATAAGCGGAGCCAATCAGCTTGGCGGTGGCGTGTCTGGGTCCATGACACAATTCAGACGCGTTCCGAGTTTGTCGAGTTTCATCTCTTGCTGCACGAGGTCCGTCTGGATGACCAATTTCAGCAACACCCGGGTTTCTGTTTCTTCTCCTTCCAGATAATGACGTTGCTCCATCACTGGAGAGCAGTCTCTGATTGGCTGAAGCTGCACATGGAAAGTTCTCCTTTTTCAACTCTGCTGCTATGTTTACATGTTTTGCACGTCCATCACCATCACCTGATTTGACTTCAGTCTATAAAGAGGAACTATGGTCAGTTTTTCCACTTTAAAAGAACTAGTCCATAGTGTAGCAGGCTGGTTTTCCATGATGAACTGGATAGATAAGAAACTGCCTCTCAGTGGGATTCAGCGGTCTTTAAACAGTAAGGAAATTAAAGCATTTCTAAAAACAGGATGATAAACTGACGATAGAAGTAAAGAAAGAGTGATACATTTTCAGTTCCATTTCAGTTCAGAAGATACATAATTTTGACTTGTATTTCTTAAACTTCTGGTAGGTTAGGGTTAGAATGTTCCACAGTATAGCATTAGACTTTAAACTTAAACACAGGTTTTTATTATTTATTTGTTGCATCCTTTGCTGGTCTCCATGGAGATAGATGAGTTAAATGCAATGAGACTTTTCCAAAGCATAACATCACCATGGAGACAAGCAGGTTACATGTTGCATCTGTAATTGGCATGAAAACGCTCCTCACTTTTAACTTTTGCAGATTTGTCAAGTTGTAAAATTAAATTCCAAAATATGTTTTTGGATTGCATTGAATTCATCCTGCAGTATAGTTAAAGAGCTATAGGTCTTGAGACAGAGGAGCAGTGGTATTTCATTCTTGTTTTGGCGCTGCATCTCGGTGCCTGAGGACACAGTTGTGCTGGGTGATTCTTCATGCAACTGAAGGTTCTGCATTTTATATAAATGCCCCAAGGAAGAGAGAAAGGATGCCATTGGTGTTTTAGTGTGATAGAACAGCTCTTTGATCAATGGAGTAGGTTTGCCTGTTCCTCTATACCTCCTCTTTTATTGTTAAATGGTAAATGGTCACATTTACAGGGTGTTTTTGTACCTTCCATGCACACAAAGCAATTAACTTCTAAGGAAACAACAAAATTCACAAAATTGTGTGTGTGTGTGCAAATGGACACTAAACCTCTGACAGATTGCCCCATCAGAAGCAGAAGCAGAGGTCAATTGCACAATTGCAGAAGCCTACATGGACATCAAACTATATTAATACAGGGGAACCTTGCAAACTCATCACTGAACTGTTATCAATCTGGGTAGGGAGCAAGGAACTGTCCAGCTGTGAGACTATTGATTCGATTCAGGTATTCTCACATTAGTCAGGCTTTTAAACCCCTCCAGACACCATATGTTCAAAATTGCAACTTGCATGCTACAACATTTGTAGTACGGACTTCTGGGCCCTCAGTACAAATCATCTTGGTGGGCCTGTATTACATGTCCTTTATTTGTGGAGACTTACAGTCAGTGATAGCAAACAAACATTTCAGGATCATGGGGTCATGGCATCTCTGTCTGATAAATCCAGCTCTAGCAACATTAAAGTAAACATTAGGGCTGGATTTACAGGACATCTCTGTCTGATAAATCCAGCCCTCAACATTAAAGTAAACATTAGGGCTGGATTTACAGGACATCTCTGTCTGGTAAATCCAGCCCTAGTGTTTACTTTAATGTTGCTCAACTTATAGAAATGCTGTGGTCCAGAACAGTTATTTTTTCCATTTGGCAGGATTCATAATACAGTTACTTAAAATCAATGGAATACATAGCAGTACTTGATCAATTTAGACTTCAAACGGCACATAATCAGTGAGAAAAATATAAAACACTGCTTTTGTGGTGATGGGATTTTTCCTTTGATCAGCCATAAATAAATGTATAACAGTGAAAGTGTTAAACAAATATAAATCTGTTTTTAATCCTATATTGCGTTTATGTATTCAGAATACAGGACTCTGATTGGACCATGTATCACAATATGTTACAAAATACATTTTAATGCAGATATTCAATATTCCATAACTAAATACATATACGTATTCTTCCTGTCACTGACCATAGATATGCATAAGTACTCAGCGAGTATTTGTCCTCATAGTTTCACCCCTATGGGACAGGGGGCGTAGCTGACAGGAGCGCTCTAACTGGTTAGTGAGCAGTGAAAAAGCAGATGTGCTGGACTGTGGTAGCAGTGCAGAGATGAAGGCCCTGTGTGCAGTGCTGTGTTTGGGTTTGCTCTCAGTCTGCAGAGCTGCACCTCTCACCTGTGACCAGTTCACACAAGACGCTGAGTTGAATGTAAGAACCTCTCCACATATACTTATTTCATGCATCTTCAGTGTGATTTATTTATGCTTTGTACTGATTTTATTTATTTGTTTATTTATTTTTTGCAGTTCTCTGGGAAATGGTATGTGCATGCAATGTCCACAGATTTGTGTGCACTTACAAGTACCTTTGGGACTTTCGTGAAACAAAGAATAATTCTGAATGTTGTTAATAAGGAAACCCCCAACAGTTATGAAGTGATTACTGAAACTAAAGTGTAGGTACTTCAATGCAGTTTTTAAATGCAGTGTGCAATTAGATAACTGAAAGTCGACAATCCTTTCTCATGTTTTATTTTCCAGACTGTCATATTGTCATAATCAAACTCAATCCATAGTATTTGACAAGACCTCACCGACCTCCCAGAACCAGAGTAAATCTAACTTTGTGTAAACTGTCTGTATGAAATTTTCAATTTTGTACGATAAATGCAATATTGTGTCTATGTGTTTGTAACAGGTGAGTCACATCACTTACTGCGTAGTAGCTGCTCTGACTGCACTGTTTTGAAGATAGATGGATCTTTTAAAGCCCTTTTCCTATGCAGTAAGAAAGCATGTATAAGAAAAGCATAAGAAGGTGTATAAGAAAGCATGTATATTACTATGTGCTGTATGATATTGTACCCAAAGAACATCCCTTCTGTTTGTAAAAAATACTTAATACATTAAAAAGTACTTTTTATAATAGGTCGGAACACTACCATTGATGCAGTTGACCTCATGGAGTTTGAGAGACAAGCTGCATGTCTGGGTCTACTACAACCTGTGCATTTTAGCCATGATGATGGTAAAATATTCTGTTTTTACTTTTTAAAGAAATCTTGTCAAAACATTATTTCACATGTTATTTATCCACAGATATGTCATATTGCAAAGACCCATGGGCCAGACCCACAGACGAAGAAACCACAATTTTCACTCAAATACGAGAAAATTATTTGCCTGAGCTGCTTAAATGTGCTATACAGTACTTTATTTCTCAGAGGGAATCAAGGTATTAATATTTTTTCAGTGTGTGTACAATTAAGATGTCTTTAAATTTAATTATACACATGACCTATAACATTGGATAAATATTTTTCTTTAATCTGCTGAATACTGTCAAATTGAATGAATCTAGTTCATTCATCCATTCATTCATTTATGGTTAGTTTTTAAAATTGAAGAAAAAGATAACAAAAAACAGCCCACGTGATCTGAAATTGGCATATAATTTATTATATTACATTTGGACTTTTTATGTCTATTTAATGGTGTAAGTGTCATAGTAACATTCTTTTCCATAACAGGCCTTTCTTTTCTTCTTTTTTTTGTAGCATGTGTGATTAAATTTAAAATTTTCATTTATTTATTTATTTTTAACATGCTTAATCTCTAAATAGTCTTGTAATTATTTACATTTTTGTCTTTGTCTTTTTAGCTGAGCCAGCAGCAAGTTTGGTCTCAATGGCCTTGGATCAGAGGCAATAGAGAAGTTTCAGCATTGTCATTTGACCCCTGTCCCAACACATTTATCATGTGGCGACAATAAAGGATTATCTTATCTTGTATTGTGTTTTTCACTTAGGTCTAAACATTTCTTGTAAATTAAGGGGCCATTTTACACTTTACATGACTGTGTGTATAGTCTTATTTTATTTTACATGTTGTAGCCTTGAATGCAGAACCTTGCAGAATTACTCAAAAATACATGAATCAAACACAACTATAATAGTTGCATAATTATTTCCTTATAAAAAATAGTCCCATAGCTGTGATTTTTTTTTCTAAACGTGAACAAAAAAGAATCCCTGGCTTAGGCATTTCTCTTAAGATATCATCCATTCTATATTTCCTACCACCTACAGCTCGCAGTTATTCTTTGGCCAGTGTTTAATAGATTTTTACACATCAGCATACTTTCAAGCCAGTCCAGGAAATCAGCAAAGAAAGAAAAACAGTATCACTTCATCAATGTGTTTTACACATGCTGTTCATCGACTTCAGCTCAGCATTCAACACCATCATCCCCCAGCAGCTCATCCACAAACTGGACCGAATGGGACTCAGCACCTCCCTGTGTAACTGGCTGCTGGACTTCCTGACGGGGAGACCACAGACAGTTCGGGTAGGAAACAACACATCCAGCACTGTCGTGATGAACACAGGGGCCCCCCAGGGATGTGTGCTGAGCCCCCTCCTTTTCACCCTTCTTACACAGGACTGCACCCCAACATCCAGCTCCAACCTTTTCATTAAGTTTGCGGATGAGACAACTGTGCTCGGTCACATCCACAATAACGATGAGACGAGCTACAGGAGTGAAGTAAACAGGCTAGCCACGTGGTGCAAGGACAACAATCTCCACCTGAACGTGGAGAAGACGAAGGAGATTGTTGTGGACTTCAGGAGAGCGCACATCCAGCATGCTCCACTCACCATCAACGGTGCTGCAGTGGAGCGAGTGAGCAGCACCAAGTTCCTGGGTGTGCACATCTCTGAGGACCTCTCCTGGAGCAGCAACTCTGCATCACTGGCCAAAAGAGCCCAACAACGCCTTTACTTCCTCCGCAAACTGAAGAGAGCAAGAGCCCCGACCCCCATCCTCCGGACATTCTACAGAGGCACCATTGAGAGTATCTTATCCAGCTGCATCATGGTGTGGTACGGCTCTTGCACCGTGTCCTGCAAAAAGACTCTGCAGCGCATCGTCAGAGCAGCTGAGAGGATCACCGGTGTCCCTCTCCCCCCTCTACAGGACATTTATCACTCCCGCCTCACCCGCAAAGCCATCAGGATTGCAGGTGACCCCACCCACCCATCTCACAGCCTCTTCAGCCTGCTGCCATCAGGGAGGAGACTGTGGAGCCTCCAGGCTAGAACCAGCAGGCTCCGGGACAGTTTCTTCCACCAGGCTGTCAGAGGACTTAACTCTCTCCCTGCCCTACCCCCACTTTTTTCCCTCTGCTCCCCTCGGCCCCCTGTCACCCACTAAGAACCTTGCAAACTCTGATGCACTACCTCACTTTTTACATTATATGGACAATCAGTGACTGTTACTCATACATTTTAGCACTACCTCACTTTTCATCTGTAAATATTGTTTTTGTCTATTGTGGTTTTTGTCTGTTTACTATGTTTACTATGGTTACTTGAGTGTTTGCACATTTTGTCTTGTTTGCGCACTTCTGTCCTGTTTGCACATTTTTGTCTGTTTGCACATTTGTTGTATACTTGAATTTTTATTGGAATGTTTTCAATGTTTGCACTGAGGTGGGAGAGGACAGCAATTTCATGTGTGCTATATATATTTTGTATGTATATGCACATGTGACAATAAAGGAAACTGAATTGAATTGAATAATTTACACCTGTAGTCCCTGAGCAGGTTGGTGGAAATACTAAAAGTACAGATTCAGTGTATTTAGACACATTCACTAAAAATAATTCACTTGAAATAGTATTCTAAAAACACACAACCACATGCATGCTTAGCCCCTTCCACTGTCTATCAAGGCCCAACATTTGCACACACATATTCTACAGTCGTGCGAAAAAGTTTGGGCACCCCTGATCGTTTTCAAGATTTTCCTTTATAAATCATTGGTTGTTCGATTCAGCAATTTCAGTTAAATATATCATATAGCAGACAAACACAGTGATATTTGAGAAGTGAAATGAAGTTTATAGGATTTACAGAAAGTGTGCAATAATTACTTAAACAAAAAGTAGGCATGTGCATAAATTTGGGTACCCCAACAGAAAAAATTACATCAATATTTAGTAGATCCTCCTTTTGCAGAAATAACAGCCTCAAAACACTTCCTATAGCTTCCAATGAGGGTCTGGATTCTGGTTGAAGGTATTTTTGACCATTCTTCTTTACAAAACATCTCCAGTTCAGTCAAGTTTGATGGTGCCCAAGCATGGACAGCCCGCTTTAAATCGCACCACAGATTTTCAATAATATTCAGGTCTGGTGACTGAGACGGCCATTCCAGAACATTGTACTTGTTCCTCTGCATGAACTGCCTTAGTAGAATTTGAGCAGTGTTTAGGATTGTTGTCTTGTTGAAGTTTCCAGCCCTGGCGCAACTTCAACTTTGTCACTGATTCTTGAACATTGTTCGCAAGAATCTGCTGATACTGACTGGAATCCATGTGACCTTCAACTTTAACAAGATTTCCAGTACCTGCACTGGCCACACAGGCCCACAGCCTGATGGAACCACCACCAAATATTACTGTGGGTAGCAAGTGTTTGTCTTGGAATGCTGTGCTCTTCTTTCGCCATGCATACCACCCTTTGTTATGTCCAAATAACTCAATTTTATTTTCATCAGTCCACAGCACCTTATTCCAAAATGAAGCTGGCTTGCCCAAATGTGCTTTAGCAAACCTCAAGTGACTCTGTTTGTGGCATGTGCGCAGAAAAGGCTTCCGTCGCATTACTCTCCCATACAGCATCTCCTTGTGCAAAGTGCGCTGAATAGTTCATTGATGCACAGTGACACCATCTGCAGCAAGATCATGTTGTACGTCTGTGGAGCTGGTCTGTGGGGTGAGTTTGACTGTTTTCACCATCCTTCACCTCTGCTTATCTGAGATTTTTCTTGGCCACTCCAGGCCTTAACTAGAACTGTGCCTGTGGTCTTCCATTTCCTCACTATGTTCCTCACAGTGGAAACTGACAGCTGAAATTTCTGAGCTAGCTTTTTGTATCCTTCCCCTAAACCCTGATGTTGAACAATCTTTGTTTTCAGGTCATTTGATAGTTGTTTTGAGGCTCTCATGTTGCCACTCTTCAGAGAAGATGCAAAGAGGAGAACAACTTGCACCTGGCCCCTTAAATACCCTTTCTCATGATTGGCTTCACCTGTGTATGTAGGTCAAGGGTCAATGAGCTTACCAAACAAATTTTGTGTTCCAATAATTAGTGCTAAAGGTATTAAAAGCAATGAAACAAGGGTGCCCAAATTTATGCACATGCCTACTTTTGTTTAAGTGATTATTGCACACTTTCTGTAAATCCTATAAACTTAATTTCACTTCTCAAGTATCACTGTGTTTGTCTGATATATGATATATTTAACTGAAATTGCTGATCCGAACAACCAATGATTTATAAAGGAAAATCTTGAAAATTATCAGGGGTGTCCAAACTTTTTCACATGACTGTACATTCTACTAATCATTCAAATCACACTCATCTGTAATGTGTACAAACCTGTTTAGAGATCAGTCACTTCTTTGTCAGACGTGCAAACATTTGGAAACCTGTGCAGGTTAGAATCTCTGCTGGCAAATTAGTCCAATAACTCACAGCAACAGAGGAAAAAGAGGATTTGGTGAGTGCGGTCTTACATTTGGGGGCAGTGCCCTTTCCTCTGGAGGATGAACATGTTACTCGAGATGTTTTTTAAAAGCTCAATGAAACAAAACCCTTCAGAGGAGGAGCAGCCATAAAAAAGGTGAGGAAACATCATTTTAACATAGATCAGAAAATAGTGTAATATGGGCATTTAATGTATTTATTTAACAGGAAATTTACGGAGATGTGCTTAATTTGCCTGAATGTTCCATAGTATGTCATTAAACCTATCTTTTCATGGAGACAAGTGGATGACACCACCAGGCCAAGTTACTGGTCTGTGACTGCATAACCGCATGATAGATAAGTTTAATGCCATACTGTGGATCACTCTTGTCTTAACACTCATACTCCCAGCATGCAACCCCGGGCAAATGATTTCTTCCATGTGCAGCATACAATCGATACTGTGCAATGGGGCAGTGGCCGGAAATGCTCAGACTTAATCAAGAGAAGTGGAGATAATCACAGCTTAAAGGGAAGTTATTTATCTCCATTCGATGATT
This sequence comes from Odontamblyopus lacepedii, assembly GCA_034769755.1. Classification (NCBI taxonomy): domain Eukaryota; kingdom Metazoa; phylum Chordata; class Actinopteri; order Gobiiformes; family Gobiidae; genus Odontamblyopus; species Odontamblyopus lacepedii. The sequence goes on from CM068359.1 coordinate 24,938,994, forward strand.
CAACTGACTCTGTCAAAGCTGAGCTTGTGGTCAGCTAGTCATGATGACTAAACAATGTGTCTAACCTACTCATCCATGCAAACTACTGAAGACAAGATGGTAAGATATTTTTATTAATGATAGTATATTTTGTCCATGCAGTGACTTCACTTTAAACTATAAATAAGATGTAAGCCTAAACAGAACTCATAAGCTGCATTCTCATGAAACACGTTTAGTTGGACTCATTTGCATTTCAGGGCAGACGCGTTCAATGCACGTCTTGGATGCTGGTGTGGACGTAGCCCATAAGCGGAGCCAATCAGCTTGGCGGTGGCGTGTCTGGGTCCATGACACAATTCAGACGCGTTCCGAGTTTGTCGAGTTTCATCTCTTGCTGCACGAGGTCCGTCTGGATGACCAATTTCAGCAACACCCGGGTTTCTGTTTCTTCTCCTTCCAGATAATGACGTTGCTCCATCACTAGAGAGCAGTCTCTGATTGGCTGAAGCTGCACATGGAAAGTTCTCCTTTTTCAACTCTGCTGCTATGTTTACATGTTTTGCACGTCCATCACCTGAAGTCAGTGCCAGATTTTCACACTGTGCTGGTGCCTGAAGACACACAGACATGAATGATGGCTCTAGACGAGCGTCCACATAGACGTTTCATGTAAAATGGATGCCCTGATGTGCCGTCTGAATGCAGCTTTACTTAAGTAGGCCTAATAGTTTCCCCAGCACCTGTTTACCTCTACTTGAGTCATATCATTTTTAAGTAGCACGACTTTAGTACAATTTTATTATGTATTATGGCTGGAGGTTGCTTGTAATATGTTTCTGCCTCTACCAGCATTTGTATTATTTATTATTAATTTGTTTTTCTATCTTGGACTCACTTAACAAAATCATCTCTCAGGGCTACTGTCGGGTCTGGGAATCAAAAACAGCTTAACTCACTAGCATTAAAGTGCATAAAAAACAAGCCTCACTGAGACCTGAGCCTTACTTTTAGCTCCAATTATTGCTATTATAGATCAGAGCATTCCACTTCCCTATAATGTATGCCCCTGTTATTTTAGTTGTGTGCTGTATTTACCATTAAAACCCTGTTGTGCCCTCCTGAAGATTGTCTGTGTTGTCCATTTTTCATGTCCTGGCCATGTTGATTTGACTTCAGTCTATAAAGAGGAACTATGGTCAGTTTTTCCACTTTAAAAGAACTAGTCCATAGTGTAACAGGCTGGTTTTCCATGATGAACTGGATAGATAAGAAACTGCCTCTCAGTGGGATTCAGCGGTCTTTAAACAGTAAGGAAATTAAAGCATTTCTAAAAACAGGATGATAAACTGATGATAGAAGTAAAGAAAGAGTGGTACATTTTCAGTTCCATTTCAGTTCAGAAGATACATAATTTTGACTTGTATTTCTTAAACTTCTGGTAGGTTAGGGTTAGAATGTTCCACAGTATAGCATTAGACTTTAAACTTAAACACAGGTTTTTATTATTTATTTGTTGCATCCTTTGCTGGTCTCCATGGAGATAGATGAGTTAAATGCAATGAGACTTTTCCAAAGCATAACATCACCATGGAGACAAGCAGGTTACATGTTGCATCTGTAATTGGCATGAAAACGCTCCTGACTTTTAACTTTTGCAGATTTGCAGTTGTAAAATTAAATTCCAAAATATGTTTTTGGATTGCATTGAATTCATCCTGCAGTACAACATGAGGGAAGTGTGGAGCGGCATGAGGACCATCACGGGACACAAGCCGACCCGAGGGGGAAGCGTTGAGGGAGACGTGAACACAGCTAATGAGTTCAACATCTTCTTCAATCGCTTTGACACTGCAGGAACTGTCCAGCTCCAGCCAGCAGCAGTCAGCCCCCTACCCCTCCCTCCCCCGTCTCCTGTGGAAGACCCAGCTTACACCTCAGACGACACCACCCCTCCCCCTCCTGACACCTCCACACTGACTGTCACTGAGGAGCAGGTGAGGTGTCAACTGCAGAGACTGAAGGCCGGGAAAGCACCAGGACCTGATGGAGTGAGCCCCAGAGTCCTGAAGGGCTGTGCTCCCCAGCTCAGTGGTGTTCTGCACCAGATCTTCAGCCTGAGCCTGAGTCTTCAGAGAGTCCCCCTGCTATGGAAGACATCGTGCCTCGTCCCTGTCCCGAAGACGCCGCGCCCCAGCGACCCTAAGGACTACAGGCCCGTGGCACTGACCTCCCACATCATGAAGACTCTGGAACGACTCGTCCTGCAGCAGCTGAGGCCTATGGTCCAACATCTGCAAGACCCTCTCCAATTTGCCTACCAGCCCCACCTTGGAGTAGAGGACGCCATCCTGACCCTACTCCACAGAGTCTACTCCCACCTGGACAAGCCGGCTGCCACTGTGAGGATCATGTTTTTTGACTTCTCCAGTGCGTTCAACACCATCAGGCCGGCTCTGCTGGCTGAGAAGCTGGCAGTGATGCAGGTGGATGCCTCCTTGGTGTCCTGGATTGTGGATTACCTCACTGGAAGACCACAGTATGTGCGTTTGCAGAGCTGTGTGTCGGACAGAGTGGTCAGCAACACCGGGGCTCCACAGGGGACAGTCCTGTCTCCCTTCCTCTTCACCCTCTACACCACGGACTTCAACTACTGCAGCCAGTCTTGCCACCTTCAGAAGTTTTCTGACGACTCTGCAGTGGTGGGATGCATCAGCGGGGGTGACGAGGAGGAGTACAGGACTGTAGTGGACAACTTTGTCACTTGGAGTGAGGAGAACCACCTCCAGCTCAACGTGATGAAGACAAAGGAACTGGTGGTGGACCTTAGGAGGACCAAAGCTGCTGTGACCCCCATCTCCATCCGGGGGGTCAGTGTGGACGTGGTGGAGGAGTACAAGTACCTGGGGGTGTACTTGGACAATAAACTGGACGGGAGCAGGAACGTGGACGGGGTTTACAAGAAGGGCCAGAGCCGCCTCTATTTCCTGAGGAGGCTGAGGTCCTTTGACATCTGCAGGACAATGCTCAGGATGTTCTACGAGTCTATGGTGGCCAGTGCCATCATGTACGCTGTAGTCTGCTGGGGCAGCAGTCTGCGCGTGAGGGACACTAATAGACTCGAGAAGATCATTAGGAAGGCTGGACATGTTGTGGGGGAGGAGCTGGACTCTCTGGCGGTGGTGTTGGACAGGAGAATGCTGGACAAAATCTGGACTATTCTGGACTCTCCCTCCCACCCCCTCCACAAGGTGCTGCCCAATCAGAGGAGCTCTTTCAGCCATAGACTGCGGCTGCCGCGCTGCTCCACTGAGAGACACAGGAAATCTTTCCTGCCTGTCGCCATCAAACTGTTGAACGCTGCACTTTAACTCACAAACTACCCAATCCTTTTCATCCTATTCCCTGCTCACACATGTATATAGTCATAAATATGTCAATGATGTAAATAATTTCCCAGAGAGAGCTATTTTATCTTTTATCTTATTGTATTTAGCTTATTTTGTAACTTGTTCGATGTACATGCTCTTGGTCGGTTGCATCTGTAACAAAGAAAATTTCCCCTCGGGGATGAATAAAAGTAATTCTGATTCTGATTCTGATTCTGAGTATAGTTAAAGAGCTATAGGTCTTGAGACAGAGGAGCAGTGGTATTTCATTCTTGTTTTGGCGCTGCATCTCGGTGCCTGAGGACACAGTTGTGCTGGGTGATTCTTCATGCAACTGAAGGTTCTGCATTTTATATAAATGCCCCAAGGAAGAGAGAAAGGATGCCACTGGTGTTTTAGTGTGATAGAACAGCTCTTTGATCAATGGAGTAGGTTTGCCTGTTCCTCTATACCTCCTCTTTTATTGTTAAATGGTAAATGGTCACATTTACAGGGTGTTTTTGTACCTTCCATGCACACAAAGCAATTAACTTCTAAGGAAACAACAAAATTCACAAAATTGTGTGTGTGTGTGTGTGTGTGTGTGTGTGTGTGTGTGTGTGTGTGTAGGTGTGTGTGTGTGTGTGTGTGTGTGTGCAAATGGACACTAAACCTCTGACAGATTGCCCCAGCAGAAGCAGAGGTCAATTGAACAATTGCAGAAGCCTACATGGACATCAAACTATATTAACACAGGGGAACCGTGCAAACTCATCACTGAACTGTTATCAATCTGGGTAGGGAGCAAGGAACTGTCCAGCTGTGAGACTATTGATTCTATTCAGGTATTCTCACATTAGTCAGGCTTTTAAACCCCTCCAGACACCATATGTTCAAAATTGCAACTTGCATGCTACAACATTTGTAGTATGGACTTCTGGGCCCTCAGTACAAATCATCTTGGTGGGCCTGTATTACATGTCCTTTATTTGTGGAGACTTACAGTCAGTCATACCAAACAAACATTTCAGGATCATGGGGTCATGGCATCTCTGTCTGATAAATCCAGCCCTAGCAACATTAAAGTAAACATTAGGGCTGGATTTACCCGACATCTCTGTCTGATAAATCCAGCCCTCAACATTAAAGTAAACATTAGGGCTGGATTTACAGGACATCTCTGTCTGATAAATCCAGCCCTAGTGTTTACCTTAATGTTGCTCAACTAATAGAAATGCTGTGGTCCAGAACAGTTATTTTTTCCATTTGGCAGGATTCATAATACAGTTACTTAAAATCAATGGAATACATAGCAGTACTTGATCAATTTAGACTTCAAACGGCACATAATCAGTGAGAAAAATATAAAACACTGCTTTTGTGGTGATGGGATTTTTCCTTTGATCAGCCATAAATAAATGTATAACAGTGAAAGTGTTAAACAAATATAAATCTGTTTTTAATCCTATATTGCGTTTATGTATTCAGAATACAGGACTCTGATTGGACCATGTATCACAATATGTTACAAAATACATTTTAATGCAGATATTCAATATTCCATAACTAAATACATATACGTATTCTTCCTGTCACTGACCATAGATATGCATAAGTACTCAGCGAGTATTTGTCCTCATAGTTTCACCCCTATGGGACAGGGGGCGTAGCTGACAGGAGCGCTCTAACTGGTTAGTGAGCAGTGAAAAAGCAGATGTGCTGGACTGTGGTAGCAGTGCAGAGATGAAGGCCCTGTGTGCAGTGCTGTGTTTGGGTTTGCTCTCAGTCTGCAGAGCTGCACCTCTCACCTGTGACCAGTTCACACAAGACGCTGAGTTGAATGTAAGAACCTCTCCACATATACTTATTTCATGCATCTTCAGTGTGATTTATTTATGCTTTGTACTGATTTTATTTATTTGTTTATTTATTTTTTGCAGTTCTCTGGGAAATGGTATGTGCATGCAATGTCCACAGATTCGTGTGCACTTACAAGTACCTATGGGACTTTCGTGAAACCAAGAATAATTCTGAATGTTGTTAATAAGGAAACCCCCAACAGTTATGAAGTGATTATTGAAATGAAAGCGTAGGTACTTCAATGCAGTTTTTAAATGCAGTGTGCAATTAGATAACTGAAAGTCGACAATCCTTTCTCATGTTTTATTTTCCAGACTGTCATATTGTAATAATCAAACTCAATCCATAGTATTTGACAAGACCTCACCGACCTCCCAGAACCAGAGTAAATCTAACTTTGTGTAAACTGTCTGTATGAAATTTTCAATTTTGTACGATAAATGCAATATTGTGTCTATGTGTTTGTAACAGGTGAGTCACATCACTTACTGCGTAGTAGCTGCTCTGACTGCACTGTTTGGAAGATGGATGGATCTATTAAAGCCCTTTTCCTATGCAGTAAGAAAGCATGTATAAGAAAAGCATAAGAAGGTGTATAAGAAAGCATGTATATTACTATGTGCTGTATGATATTGTACCCAAAGAACATCCCTTCTGTTTGTAAAAAATACTTAATACATTAAAAAGTACTTTTTATAATAGGTCGGAACACTACCATTGATGCAGCTGACCTCATGGAGTTTGAGAGACAAGCTGCATGTCTGAGTCTACTACAACCTGTGCATTTTAGCCATGATGATGGTAAAATATTCTGTTTTTACTTTTTAAAGAAATCTTGTCAAAACATTATTTCACATGTTATTTATCCACAGATATGTCATATTGCAAAGACCCATCGGACAGACCCACAGACGAAGAAACCACAATTTTCACTCAAAGAATAGAAAATTATTTGCCTGAGCTGGTTAAATGTGCTATACAGTACTTTATTTCTCAGACGAAATCAAGGTATTAATATTTTTTCAGTGTGTGTACAATTAAGATGTCTTTAAGTTTAATTATACACATGACCTATAACATTGGATAAATATTTTTCTTTAATCTGCTGAATACTGTCAAATTGAATGAATCTAGTTCATTCATCCATTCATTCATTTATGGTTAGTTTTTAAAATTGAAGAAAAAGATAACAAAAAAACAGCCCACATGATCTGAAATTGGCATATAATTTATTATATTACATTTGGACTTTTTATGTCTATTTAATGGTGTAAGTGTCATAGTAACATTCTTTTCTATAACAGGCCTTTCTTTTTTCTTTTTTTTTTTGTAGCATGTGTGATTAAATTTAAAATTTTCATTTATTTATTTATTTTTAACATGCTTAATCTCTAAATAGTCTTGTAATTATTTACATTTTTGTCTTTGTTTTTTTAGCTGAGCCAACAGCAAGTTTGGTCTCAATGGCCTTGGATCAGAGGCAATAGAGAAGTTTCAGCATTGTCATTTGACCCCTGTCCCAACACATTTATCATGTGGCGACAATAAAGGATTATCTTATCTTGTATTGTGTTTTTCACTTAGGTCTAAACATTTCTTTTAAATTAAGGGGCCATTTTACACTTTACATGACTGTGTGTATAGTCTTATTTTATTTTACATGTTGTAGCCTTGAATGCAGAACCTTGCAGAATTACTCAAAAATACATGAATCAAACACAACTATAATAGTTGCATAATTATTTCCTTATAAAAATAGTCCCATAGCTGTGATTTTTTTTTCTAAACGTGAACAAAAAAGAATCCCTGGCTTAGGCATTTCTCTTAAGATATCATCCATTCTATATTTCCTACCACCTACAGCTCGCAGTTATTCTTTGGCCAGTGTTTAATAGATTTTTACACATCAGCATACTTTCAAGCCAGTCCAGGAAATCAGCGAAGAAAGAGAAACAGTATCACTTCATCAATGTGTTTTACACATCACAGAAAATACATTTCTTTTTTTTTTTTTTCTTTTTTTTTTCTTTTTTTTTTACTGGGGGTCCTAACTAAACTTAAAATTCAAGGATGAATCCTCTGAGAAAGAAGTCATAGTAATGACAAAAGGTTGGAAGATTTTATTGCTGAGTGGGTTTAGAACACTTCATTTTGGATCTAATCAAGGCATCTCTAATAACTGCATTGGTAAAACATTGGTTAAAACAACTTTGTTACTAGGGGTGGAAACACAATTTCTACAAGATGAGAAAAGAGACTCTGTCCATGAAAATGAGATGAGATTTTTAAATTATTTATTTAAATAATCAATGAACTAAAAAATCGAAAACTAAAAAAATACATCTTCTCAAGCACACAAAACTGTATAACTGCTATTCTGCAATCAAGAACAATAGCAAATTTCCTTACATACTAAAGATGTAACAAGAGGTTCAAAGATGTTAAAAGGCCTACATATGGTCCCCAACTTATCTTCAGAAGGGAGCAAATAGTATGCCTTATTACAGCTTTGATTCATTATTTAGTCATTAGTCATTATTTATTGTATTGTTATTGTATTATTATTGTTTATGGTATAGAGCTGTACTCTGGCTATTCTGAATACCTGTGGTCTGAATTTCCTCTTTATGTGAAATACACTTGATCTAAAGATTCTTGCATGTTTTCCATATTTTTGGTATTTTGAATGCACAGACTATACGACTAAAAGTCTTCTCTCTTCTCTTTTAATGTTAATATTATGATGATTATTTATGTATTATATGTGTAAAGCACTTTGAATTATTTTGTGCACAAATTGCATTATACAAATAAACTAACTTACATTGTCTATGTCAAGAGCAGGTTTCAAACCACCAACCTTCGGGCTAGAGGACGAACAACCAACAAATACGCTATTGTTTTCTCAGTTGTTTATACCGAGACGGCAGAATATTAATTTGTATGTGGTAGAACATTCAAACACTTTTTATGCAATGAAACAGTAAAAAATATAATGTATGTCTATGGCATTCCCTTCTTCAGAAAAGTGCACTGTAAAGAAAATGCAAACATGGCTTGAAAAAGATGCTGTTTTGTTTTTTATCTTTACTCTATATTTGGGTTATATTGTACCTACATCAACTACAGTACCAATTTGTATCCCAATTTTGAGCTTTCACCGCCCAACCAGCAGCACTGATTTGAGCTCTGGAGCCTCATCGCTGACACTTTAGCTCTGATGTGCTCTGATTTCTCCTAGTTTCTGCACATTACACATTCCCTAGGACATGCATTTGCTTCTCTGTGCTGCTGAAATCAGTAATTACGTGCCAGTCACTATAGCAGATCGCTAAGAGCCAAAGTCGACATATTGTCATGCCCTGGCTGTGCCTCTCCTGTGCTCCCTCCTCCCTCTCCCTGAGTGAGTGTGTGGGTGTGTGTGGGCGGAGTCCTATCGGCACCTGCTCACCTGTAGCCTGTCTTCAATCAAGATGGTGCCCATTTATCCTGTGATCTGGAGACAGCAGCTGCCAGATTGTTCCGTTGCACTAGATGGTGATTTTAGTCGGCTACCAGACCTGTTTTCTAGATACTTACCTTTTTGCTCCTACTTACCTCTGTCTCCTGTTTTCCAGCGTTTTTCTCCGAAGACTCTGCTCCTTGCCTGTTTCCCAGCTCCTGATACTCACCCTTGGAAACCTGTTCAAATAAAACTCTGTACTTTGTCTACAATCTCTGGTCTATTTTTTTGGGTCTCTCTTGTTGAGCCACAACACATATGCTGTAACACTATCTCTCTGCTTCTAACTGCTGCTGGCCTTTGGATGTAAACAGAAAACAGACAAAAGTCACAGTTTATTCTGCACATGCTCGCTGGTAGATAATGTGCGGAACTTGGAAGCGTTGTATCATATAGGTGGTGTTACTGATGACCTTTACAGAAACCCCATAGGACTTCAAATCTTGATTTAAAATGGACAAAGGAAAGGTTTAAGAATATGTTTTGAAAGGGCAAGCACTGTGTCGTATACATAACAATCTCATGTTGCTGGTTTTGGCATTTTTCTTGGGATCATTACAAGCATACAAATGATAAAGCAACACACAGACTTTAAAGGTGCAGAGGTCAGGTGTGTGGAGAGGACTAAACCAATGGAGAAAAACAGGTGGTGGATCCTCTGTCAGAAAAGTAACAGATTTCACATTTAAAAGAAGGAGGAACAATGTCTACCGTCAGATCAGTTGGAGAGAGTCATCCACATGATTGAACCATTTAAATTATTTGTGTTATGTGTATTATAGACTATGCCAGCTGGAACAGAATACAGCTTTGTCTCCCATTTGACAAAAGACACTCAAACTCACTCTGGTGCTGAAGTGCTCCCAATGCCTCTTCGAGTTCTGTTCAAAATCATACTGCTTGTCTTGAAAGCGTTCAATGGTTTGGCACGGTTTGTATTTGTTTGGAAAAATAATAAATAAATAATAATAATAAATAAATTGTCCCTTCTCCAAACTTAAGACCGGGGGGATAAAAAAAGGGAAAAGAGAAAGGGAAAGATCACATAAAATTTACCTTTTTGCACTATTTTTATCTCATTTATTCTTGTTTTATAACACTGTTTGATTTATTGCATTTTATCACTATTATGCTTTTTACTCATTTTAAATTTATACAGCACTTTACAACACAGTTTTCTCTCATCTCTAAATAACGTTTTATTTGTTACTTTTATTTTTCACCTCTTCAATCCTCCATATGATTTGTTGCTTTTTCCTTGTGTTATCTCAATAAAAAAATAAAGACCTGTTGATGTTTGGCATAATGACCAATTCACACAAATCAGTATTTCAGCCTCTGGCCTTTTATTCTGTCAAAAGGGAATGATCAGAGCTGCTTATAGGGATGCATATTCTGGTGTAGTACTTCTTAATATGCAACACCATGTTAGATAAGGTCTTTCTGATTCAATATTGTAGACTGCACAACAAGTATAATATATCCCATATGAATCCATCAACCATTCTAGTATCTATCTATAAACAAAGTAAGAAACAAGATTATAATTAGAGGTGATTATGAAGCATTTTACTATCCATTTATTTTTGTATTATTTGGTAATAGGCAACATTTTGAGCACTTATTTGAGCACCATTTTTTCCCTTTATTAATCAACACCAAGGATATTTTGTTTTAAATTGTTAATCCCTATAGCAACAGTCTCTCATCATTCTGAATGCTGTGGATATAACCCTAATTTGGATCTTAAATAGTGCGTTTAGAAAGATGTATAGAAGAAACACATCACCTCCCCATTCATCTTCAGTGAGTGTGAACAAGCAGCCATTGTGCTCCAGTTAAAAGCGTGAAACGGGTCTGTCTCTGCTCTTGGCTTTCTATTTCACCTAATATAGCCATGATTCGAGAGGAGCAGGTGGAGCTCTCCTCTGTTCACAAGTGGCCCAAAGTTCACCATTATCTAAAACTATTGAGGGAAGCTATCTTCCCTGGTGGTTTCCTGTGCTGTGCTAAAAATGTTTCATTCCAAAGAAGAACTTCTGGCTCCAGATATTATTGTAGGATCAGTACCCCCATTTGTATTGTATCTTGTTTCAGTTCAATTCATTTGACATTCGGACAGAACAGTTCTTTACAAGTGTGCAGCTTGGTAACACATCCCAGGCAGGGGCCATAGGCTTTGTCAAACCCAGCATCCACACAAACCCTGAAACAGGTGATTTCTCTGAGCCCAGGACAGCTATGATCACACCGCTCCTCGGCTCACCGCCATGACAGCCCAGCTCCTCCTGGCATTTGACGTTGGGTGGGACAAAACACAGGTGATAGCACCCCTTTTATAGGCAACCTCAAGGCACACTAAGCCCGCATCACTACAGTATGTTTCAAGCAGGTCTGAAAATATTTGGAAGAATCCTCAAGATAATCACTAAGGTAGTCCAGATCAAGCAAGCTCAAGATCATTCAAGGGTCATTGATGGGTCAAACGCAGAGGAAACATTTTTTGCAAGAGCAATAATATGCATGTAATCTATTAAAAAGCCCTAGATAAGGTTGCTCACCCAGCTGACCTTAAAGTATTTACATAGGAAGGATAGACATATTTCTTATTCTTCAGTCTCTCAGGCATCGGGGATTCAGAAATGTGTGAAAAAGTGTACGCTTAGTAAATCTTAATAGACAATTTATAATCACATCTACATCAAATATGAATGCTGGATAAAGTCATAGAACTTACAGTTACACGTGTATCCCACAGAAAATATATAGGGATAATACAGTTAAATCTTTGCTAAACAGTGAATGCAATCTACATTTACAAAGTCCCATTTTAAACATGTAATTCTGCATAAAGTGTGTTAAAGGGCCCATATTATGCTATTTTCTAATCTATGTTATAATGTTATTTCCTCATCAAAAACAGGCCTGGAGTTGTGTTTCATTTCACTCACATGTTTAACACAAACCCTGCATTTAGAGTGAGCTCTTCTCTCAAACAGAAAATACAAAAGTGCTCTACTGTGTTTATTAACCCCATACACCTTCAACTAGAATCATTTAAATAATTTCAGTCCTGGAATTGCCAATCACTACTGAAGAAAAGGTCAGATGTAACATGAAAACTACACTACCACTACATGACATCACAAGGTGGAGCTTTGGAGATATAGACTAATAATAAGGGGTTACTCAAACATGTGTGAATGAAATAAAACACAACTCCATGTATGTTTTTGGTAACGTAACAGCATTATAACATGACTAAAAGCTCAAAAGAGTCTATTTTGCGTAATATAGGACCTTTTTGAAATTTATAAGGACAAAATGCAGAGAAATACTCTGGTGCATTAGCATAAAAATCAGGAACTCTCTTTAGCTGCTTTGTTGCATTTTACACAGAAACCCAATTAAGAATCTACATTTAATCTCCACTCCTTGAAAGACAAAAATGTAATGAAAATTCCCACTAGTGCATAAACAAGTAGGCATTCAAATCATTGTGTAATTGTAGATTTATTTTAAAAGTGTCAAGGTTCTTTGTCATCCATTTTACAAAGACACAGAGGCAGGGGGAGTCCCAGGTGCTCTCTATCAGGACTAACCAAATCGATGAAGAATGAGGAGGACGCCATTACGCTGATGTTTACAAGTCCACTTTGAGTCTGCTGCTGCTCTCAGGGAATTTGTGATTTTGAACAGAACACTAGATCTGTGTGTTCACCTGGTTTAGTCCTGGTTTTTATTTCAGGTTTATTCACAATTTTGATGTGATTTGTGTGCAAATGTACCGTAATTATCCAATATGAGCTATTTTAAGTGTGACAGCTCCAGGTATTCTGTATTCACAAACAGAAGAATTTAGTTTGAAACTCCTCATGCATTACATATTCAGGGACATAAACTGTTTCATGCTTATAATATTTTCCTATTAAATTGATTTTCATGTCTTTTTTATTATAGATTATAGATTATAGACTTAGATTTAAGGCCGCCACACACTACAGGATTTTTGAGTCTTAAACGATTTTTAAACGTGCAACAAAAACACACATCACAGACATAATTAGACAGAAGCTAATTTTGAAAGCAGCCAGAGCTCATCTGACTTCATAAGCTAAGCGGGGGCCTGCTCAGTACTTAGATGGGACCACTGGGAACATCAGGTGCCACAGTGGGGTACCAGTGGCAGAAACTGGTTCTTAGGTAAGACACTTCACCCACATTGCCTAGTATGAAAGTGGTGTGTGTGTGAGTGTGTGTGTGTGTGTGTGTGTGTGTGTGTGTGTGTGTGTGTGTGTGTGTGTGTGTGTGTGTGTGTGTGTGTGTGTGTCTGTGTGCGTGTGTGTGTGTGTGTGTGTGTGCGTGTGCGTGTGTGCGTGTGTGTGTGTGTGTGCGTGTGTGTGTGTGTGTGTGTGTGTGTGTGTTTGAGTGATGGTGGTTGTGTGTTTGAGTGATGGTGGTTGTGGGAGTGAATAAATAATGCATGGAATGGAAAGTACTATACAGTGGGGCAAAAAATATTCAGCCACCAACTGTGCAAGTTCTCCCACTTAAAAATATGAGAGGCCTGTAATTGTCATCATAGGTATACCTCAACTATGAGAGACAAAATGAGAACAAAATCCAGAAAATCACAGTCTGATTTTTTATTTATTTATTTATTTATTGCAAATTATGGTGGAAAATAAGTATTTGGTCATTAAAAAAGTTCATCTCAGTATTTTGTTATATACCCTTTGTTGGCAGTGACACAGGTCAAATGTTTTCTATAAGTTGTTAGATATTATGTATTTTGATTATTACTCTGCAATGGTGGTTTAGGACTAGTTTATGCTTGTTTATTGCTTAAAAGGTGTTAATCACATGAGATGTCTATAAAGTCAGAAAAGAAAATAATACTAGACAACTAGACTCTGAAACTGCTCTCTCTCTTTGGACCAGTGGGAGAAGCGACAACTGGCTGCAACCAATAAGACGAGATTTGATGTTTAGACCAGGAAAATTCAACGGTAAATTAAAAGGGGTTCAGGGAGAGAAAGGGGATGTGAGAAGCGGAGCATCCGGTCGAACCCTCTTCTTTGTATATTCAAGAGTATTTTGGCAGTGTATTCAATAAATAGAAGTGAACTGAATTCTTCTTGTTTGTGAGTTCTTCTCCATCAGCAAGCACTGGGAGGAAAGGGCTTAAGGTAATAACTGACATTTAAGTACTGCTTTAGGAAAAGTGGAAAATTAGTACTGTCTTTAAGGAGAAGTGTGCTTTAGTGCTGCCCTTAAAGAAATGTGGAATAAAATTAGTACTGTCCTAACAAGGTGGAAATCAGTGTCAGTTGAGTCAGATGAGTAATTGAAACTCCATTTTCCTCACAAAAAAGTCTTCACAAGGTTTTCACACACTGTTGCTGATATTTTGGCCCATTCCTCCATGTAGATCTCCTCTAGAGCAGTGATGTTTTGGGGCTGTCACTGGGCAACATGAACTTTCAACTCCCTCCAAAGATTTTCTATTGAGATCTGGAGACTGGCTAGGCCACTCCAGGACCATGAAATGCTCCTTATGAGGCCACTCCTTTGTTGCTCGGGCGATGTGTTTGGGATCATTGTCATGCTGAAAGACCCAGCCACGTTTCATCTTCAATGCCCTTGCTGATGGAAGGAGGTTTTCACTCAAAATCTCATGATACATGGCCCCATTCATTCTTTCCTTTACACAGATCAGTCGTCCTGGTTCCTTTACAGAAAAACAGCCCCAAAGCATGATGTTTCCACCCCCATGCTTCACAGTAGGTATGGTGTTATTTGGATGCAACTCAGCATTTTTTCTCCTCCAAACACGACAAGTTGAGTTTTTACCAAAAATTCTATTTTGGTTTCATCTGACCATAGAACTTTCGACCAATCCTCTTCTGGATCATCCAAATGCTCTCTAGTAAACTTCAGACTATAGTGGAGTTTGGAGTATGATTTTGAGGTTGTGGACAGGTGTCTTTAATACTGAGAACCAGTTCAAACAGGTTCCATCAATACAGGGAACAAGTGGAGGATAGAGGAGCCTCTTAAAGAAGAAGTTCCAGGTCTGTAAGAGTCACAAATCATGCTTGTTTGTAGGCGACAAAATACTGATTTTACTGAGGAATTTAGAGATAGGGTGAGGAGCTCGGTCACACAGGAGGAGCTCGCAGTAGAAGGAGGTCCCAGGGAAGACCCAGGACACACTGGGGGGACTATGTCTCTCAGCTGGCCTTGGAACGCCTTGGGGTCCCTCCTGGAGGAGCTGGAGGAAGTATCTGGGGTGAAAGAAGTCTGGAAGTCCCTGGGAGTTTTGTATAAGTATGTGCAAAGTCATTTTTTCGTTCTTTTGGTTCCCTTTTGATTGCTTAAGAAAATAGTGTAGTGGGTTACAAACCAGAAGGTCAAAATTCCAACTTTGCTGAACTATATTTTGGCTCAGGACAAGACCTTCTTCAGTCTATGATATTGCTTGTGATGTAAAAGCTTCAAGGAACCAGTTCAGCAAAAGGGACATTGGGCAAATTGACAAACTGATCCTTCAAGCTGGTCACGTCATCAGCTGTGAGCTGGAGACATTTGTCACAGAGAGGGATAGGAGGATAAACTGTTCTCCATCATGGACACTCCTGCTCACCCACTGCACCAAACTGTAGACGGACAGAGGAGCTCATTCTCCAATAGGCTCCTACAGCTCCTCTCAAACGGTGAGAGGAGGTATAGGACTACATTCATGTCATCCATATATAACCATTTGTCATGTTTCATCTTTGCATTGTTTCTCCAAGTTTTTTGAGTGGCAGGTAAATTTGGCAAATGTCTGTGTAAAAGTGATGAATGAATGCCATGTTTTTTTAAAGATATCACTCAGTGGGGGGAGGTACAGAGCAAAAAGAACGGGTGCAAGAATTAAATTAAAAGAGTTGCATGGTCAACTGTGTCAAAAGCAGCTGTCAAGTCTAAAAGCACAAAAATTGCAGAATGACCAGAATCAGTCTCTAAAAACAGGTCATTAAAAGTGCAGACTCTGTGCTATGTAAAGTAAAATAAAAGTGGATTTTGTTGAATTTGGTGTGTTTGCTTGTTCATCTGCCATGTTCTTGATAAGAAAAGACACGTATATCTTCTTTGTGCCACTTTATTGTGAACATGTGTGCAGCATCTTTTCATGAGTGCTTTCACGTTTCTGAAGGCAAGCACACAAAGTGGGACAACATTACAAATTACGTGCATATTACAAAGTGCATTCTTAATATTGTTAGTTTTATTGCACTTAATAATGTGTATGAGAACACAATTGTAACACCTCCCCTTGTTCTCCCGCTGTTTACCCAAACCTTGCATTTCCAAAGAACCATTTCTGAAACTTAACTATTCTTGCTCTGCTCACAGGTTTTACCGATATGTCTGCTGCCATTTCTTCAGATGGGCAGTAGACAATATTAATCTTCCCCTCATTTAAAGCTTCCCGAATAAAATGATACATGACATCAATGTGTTTTGACCTGTCTGTTTGACCTGTCTGTTTACTGGGTTTTTGGTCAGAGCAGTTGCTCCCTGATTGTCTCCAAATACTGTGAGAAGAGTACATTTTATTGTCCATTCCATTTAATAACTGGATTAAGTAATTCTGTCCTGTGTTGTTGCTGTAAGCCCTATGTACTCTGCTTCACAAGTCGATAATGCCCCACTGGCTGTTTTCTTTGATTTCCAAGAGATCACTGTCTGCTTTTGAGGATGCCCAGTCACTGAATGCTACTAGATTTAGTTCTTCATTGCCTTTATTAAAGACCAATTCGTAATCATTTGTGCCTTTGAGGTACCTTAAGACATGTTTTGCCATCATTAAACCTTTTTAGGTTGTGCCAACGTTTGTGACTGTTAGGGGCTATGGCTCTCCTGGCCACTAGGAGTCACTGTGGTTTTTGTTTTGAAAGACTTGTGTTTGATGTTTTGTTTGCCACATGCTCCTGCCCCGCCCTTTGTCATTGTTTCCCTCCATTTTGTTTCCTGACCACCTGTTTCCAATTGTTTTTGTGATTATGTGTTCAATTGGTCTGGGTATTTAAGCCCTGGTTTTCTGTTGTTAGTCACTGAGTCTTTGTTACCTGTCCACGTCCCTGGTGAGCTTTTAGTTTTGATAGCGTTTGCCTTTTGCATTTCTGGACTTATATGCTCTTTGTTTTTGGAGAGTTTTTTGTGTTACCCAGTTTTTACTTTGGATTTTCTGTGCCGTTTGTGGACCTTCTGAGTTTCTTTAAAGGAATAAATGAAAAACATCTTTGGTTTGAACCTCTGCACCTGAGTCTACTCTCTCTACTTTGACTTTTGCACAGTAGTTAACTCAATTACCCGCCAAGCCGGGCGACCCGATTCTATTCCGAGTCGACTCTAACAGAAAGACTCAGTCATGACAGACTCCAGCAGAGGCTCCTTCACCTGGCCAATTGACAGACTTTGAAAAGTTGATGGCTACCCTTTCCAGCTTTGGGAGCTACAATGGATACTCATAGCCACGAGTTAACCACTCAACAACAAGCCTTGGTACGACATGATGAAATGCTGCAACAGATTACTATGGCTCTTCAGCAATTGACCACAGCTCCTCCGCAAGCTCCTGCAGTTCCTCCAGCCCAACCTCCTGCCGTTCCTGCTGTTCCTCCTGCTCAAGCTCAAGCTGTACATCCCGTGGCTTCGGATCCACATCGGCCACCCTCATGCCCTGAGCCTCGCCTCCCAGCACCACAACGATATGATGGCAAACAGGGTGGGAGTGCCGGGATTTCCTCACCAATGCCAGCTCACATTCGAACTGCAACCAACCACCTATCCCACTGATCGAGCCAGAATTGCTTATGTGATTACACTACTTGTCGACAAGGTCTGAAGCGTGGCGACCTCCATCTGGCAGCGACAGGGTCCAGAGTGCTCGGACTTCAAGAAATTTGCTGAAGACATGTTACGAGTCTTTGACCAGACAGTTGCCAGTGCAGATGCAGCCAAACAGCTAATGTCCATCCAGCAGGGCAAGACCAGCGTAGCTGATTATGCCATCGCCTTCGAACACTGGCTGCTGTAAGTGAGTGGAACGAGCCAGCACTGGTGTCGGCTTTCCACCATGGCCTGTCGGACCCTGTCAAAGATGGACTGGCGCCTGTGGGGTGCCCTCTGACCTTGAGTCCCTGATCTCACATGCCATACGCCTGACAACCGCTCAGGGAACGTCGCTGTGACGTGGCATCCTCACGAAGAAACCCTGATGCTCCTGGTCTAACAGGGCTCTCCACTCTACCGACTATGAACCTACCGAGCCTATGCAAGTTGGACGTGACTGTCTGTCCGCAGCTGAGAAGGAACGACGGAGAAGGGAGAGGCGCTGCATATACCGCGGCAAGAGGGGACACTTTCGAGACTCCTGTCCTGAGCTCTCGGAAAAGAGTTTTCCGTCCAGCCAAGGGAGGGGCTGTGACGGAGCCACATTGTCTCCCGAAGTTTCCTGGCCAAGGAGTCTTCCTCCCAGTTACCATCTCGTGGGGTGAAGGCAATCACACCTGCCAGGCCCTTGTTGACTCTGGGGCTGCCGGAAATTTTATGGATACTAAGTTTGCCCTGAAACTCAAGATTCTGTTGTTCCCCTCAAGATGCCCCCTCTGTCTCTGCTCTGGATGGGCAGCCCTGGGAGAGGGTAAGGTCACTCGAGCAACCTCTGCTCTTCGCCTCCAGTTTGAAGCCCACCGAGAAGATATCTCCTCCATCTCATCCACTCTCCCGAGTTCCCTGTGATCCTTGGCATCCCTTGGCTTACCCGTCATAACCCCCACATTGATTGGGTAACTGGCCGAGTCCTTGAGTGGGACCTACCTGCCACGCCACATGCCTCTTTGCAAATCCTCCAGTGTTGCCTACCCGAGTCTCTGGATCCTGCCGAAGTTGTCCCAAGTTCCCTCCGAGTATTGGGATTTGAAAGAGGTCTTTAGCAAGAGAAGAGCAGCTTCTTCTTCCTCCTCATAGACACTACGATTGTGCCATCGAGCTTCTGCCAGGCACAACTCCCTCCTCGGGACGTTCTTTCTCCCTCTCCTGCCAGAGCATAAGGCCATGGAGGAGTACATCAAGGATGCTCTGGCGCCGGGATTCATTAGGCCATCCTCTTCATGCTGGCGCTGGTTTTTTCTTTTGTTGGCAAGAGGGACGGTGGGCTGCGACCTTGCATCGATTACTGGGCCTTAATAAGATCACCACCCGTAATCGCTACCGCTCCACTGATGTCCACCGCTTTGACCTGCTCCAGGGTGCCTCGCTTTTACCAAGTTGGATTTTGAAACGCCTACCACCTTGTTCGCATTAGACAAGGTGATGAATGGAAGACGGCCTTCAACACTCTCTGACACTACGACACAAGTCATGCCTTTCGACTAACCAACGCTCCAGCTGTCTTCCAGGCCCTTATAAACGATGTGCTCAGAGACATGATCAACCATTTTGTTTTTGTTTATTTGGACGATATCTTAATTTTTTTCTAAGTCGTTGCAAGAACATCACCATCATGTAATGAGCGCCCTCCAGAGACTATTGAAGAACCACCTTTACGTGAAGGCTCAAAAGTGTGAGTTCCATGTCCCTGAGGTCTCTTTCCTTGGCTTCATCCTTAAGCACGGACAGGTCCAGATGGATCCAACCAAGACAATAGCTGTACGGGGTTGGTCTACACCGACATCAGTCAAAAGGGTGCAACAGTTCTTGGGTTTCACAAACTTTTACCGCAAGTTCATCCGAACTTCAGCTCAGTGGCGGCACCGATCTCTGATCTCACCAAGAAGACTGGTGCACTGCCTCTGACACCCAAGGCTGAGGAGGCATTCCAGGATCTCAAGAAGCCGCTTCCTCAGCACCCGTGCTGGTTCTCCCTGACCCTTCACAGCCTTTTATTGTGGAAGTGGATGCATCCAACGCCGGGTCGGGGCTGTTTCTCTCAGCGATCCAATGGCAAACTGCATCCTTGTGCATACTTCTCACGCCGCTTCAACCCTACTGAGTCCCGCTATGATGTTGGGGATAGGAGCTGCTGGCAGTGAAAATGGCGCTGGATGAATGGAGACACTGGCTGGAGGGAGCGCAGCACCCTTTTCTGTGTGGACGGACCACAAGAACCTGGAATACCTTCAGCAAGCCAAGCCGCCTTAACCCTCGACAGGCCCGTGGGCCATGTTCTTCAGCCGCTTTTGATTTTACCTCTCCTATCGCCCAGGCTCAAAGAACACTAAGCCAGATGCTTTGTCCCGGCAGTTCCTCCTCGCATGACACGGAGGGAGAGGTCAGCACCGTGGTCCCACCCTCCGCATTGTTGCCCGGCACGTTGGGGTATTGAGACTGCTGTCCGGCTGGCTCAAAGGCCAAGAGCCGGATCCTGGAACAGGCCCTCCAGGTCTCCTGTTTGTACCCAGCCGGGCACGGGCCAAGGTCCTCCAGTGGGGCCACTCTGGCCCAACCTCACCGCACACCCTGGGTCCCGGAGAACCTTCGAGTTCCTTCACCGACGGTTCTGGTGGCCAGGCATGGAGAAGGAGGTGAAGGCCTCTCGTGATGGCCTGCCCAGTCTGCACCCAGAGCAAGAATCTCGCCAGCCTCCTCAAGGTCTGCTTCAGCCCTCTGCCCATCCCAAGGCGTCCTGGTCCCATGTGTCTGCAGACTTCGCCACTGGTCTCCTCAAGTCTGAAGGTAACACAGTTATTTTTGTAGTGGCCGACAGGTTCTCTAAGGCCTGTCGATTTATTCCATTACCTAAACTCCCTCTGCTTTTGAGACCGCCACACTCATATTTACCCATGTTTTCCGAGTCTTCGGCTCCCTCAGGACATTGTGTCGGACCGTGGGCCACAGTTCACGCCTCGGTGTGGCGGGCATTCTGTGGACTCCTGGGTGCTACGGCCAGCCTCAGCTCCGGCTTCCATCCCCAGTCTAATGGACAGACGGAGAGGTTGAACTCCAGGACCTGGAGACCACCCTGAGGAGTCTGGCAAGGGACAACCCGGCATCCTGGAGTTCCTGGCTGCCATGGGCAGAGTACGCCCACAACACCCTCCAATCTTCAGCAACCGGGCGTGGTCTCCTTTCCAGTGTCAATTCGGCTTCCAGCCTCCTCTGTTTCCGAACAGGAGGTTGACACTGGGGTTCCTTCGGTCCACCACCACATGAGGCGCTGCCGGAGGGTGTGGCAGAGCACGCCGCAAGGTGCTGCTGCGGAGCTCCAGGTCCGCCCAGGCCCAAGCTGTCCGGGCCGCAGGAGGCCAGCCCAGCATTTCCGCCTCGGGTCAAAGGGTTTGGCTGTCCTCCAAAGATCTTCCCTGCATGTCGAGTCCCGCAAGCTGGCCCCCCGCCACGCTGGGCCCTTTAGGTGGTTCAGAGAATCAACCCTGTCTCCTACCAGCTCCAGTTGCCCCGGTCCCTTAGAATTCACCCCACCTTTCATGTCTCCCTGCTACGCCCGGTCCTGTCCTCGCCGCATTCGCCTGCTCCCAAGGCCCCGCCTCCACCCCGTATTATTGATGGTGGGCCTGTTTTCACGGTCCGCCGGTTCTCAATTCCCCCGCCGTGTCCGAGGCGGGCTGCAGTACTTGGTCGATTGGGAGGGCTATGGTCCTGAAGAGCGCCCTGGGTTCCGGCCCGGGATATTGTGGACAAGGATCTTTGTAAAGACTTCCACCTTGGCGCATTCTGACTGCCCGAGGAACGTCAGGAGACGTTCGTCGGAGAGGGGGTCCTGTTAGGGGCTATGGCTCTCCTGGCCACTAGGAGTCACTGTGGTTTTTGTTTTGAAAGACTTGTGTTTGATGTTTTGTTTGCCACATGCTCCTGCCCCGCCCTTTGTCATTGTTTCCTCCATTTTGTTTCCTGACCACCTGTTTCAATTGTTTTTGTGATTATGTGTTCAATTGGTCTGGGTATTTAAGCCCTGGTTTTCTGTTGTTAGTCACTGAGTCTTTGTTACCTGTCCACGTCCCTGGTGAGCTTTTAGTTTTGATAGCGTTTGCCTTTTGCATTTCTGGACTTATATGCTCTTTGTTTTTGGAGAGTTTTTTGTGTTACCCAGTTTTTACTTTGGATTTTCTGTGCCGTTTGTGGACCTTCTGAGTTTCTTTAAAGGAATAAATGAAAAACATCTTTGGTTTGAACCTCTGCACCTGAGTCTACTCTCTCTACTTTGACTTTTGCACAGTAGTTAACTCAATTACCCGCCAAGCCGGCGACCCGGATCCTATTCCCGAGTCGACCCTAACAGTGACAGTCTGCTTACCACCCAGCTAATATCTGGCCTTGTGCTAGTAATGGCATAAATAAGACTGCCCACAATCTCTGACACTTTCTTTCACTGACAGTCTCACATTTGTCATTTTCTTCATTTAATTCATTTATTATTGTCATTGTATGTAAGCAAACAACGAAATTCCATTTCTAGCAGCTCTCGTATCAAGTTTGAGATAGTGTCTGTTTTTTCATCTTGATTTCACTTTCTTTTGTTCAAACTGTATCCCAAGGAAATAGGACATTTTTCCAAGGTCTTTCATGTTGAATTTGGACATCATTGTTTCTTTGAGAGCTCTTAATAAATTCAGTTTGCTAGCAGCAAATCATCAACCCAAATGATGACGAATACTGTCTCTTTTTCCATACTTTTTCTGTATACACAGTGATCAGCTGAGTTTCTCTCAAAACCGTAAAGAGATTTCCTTAACTTATATATACCATGTTATTTCCTGTTTGTACAAAGTAATATTAGCTGTAGGTGCAAGTGTTTCATGGTAGCCTATTCCTTCTGTTTGGCTATATCCTTTTGACACAAATCTAGCTTTAAAGATTTTTCCCTGCTTATTTTCATTATTATTTTCTTTTACATACACTCATTTTCCACCCACACTGGTTCTACCTTCGGGTAATGTAGTCAGTTCAAATGTCCCATTTTCTTTGAGAGAGTTGATTTCTTCTGCCATTGGTTGTTTCCACCTGGAAGCCTCACAGCATAGCCTCTTTAAAGGTTTGGGGGATCCCACATGCTGCCCTGTAATAATCAACACTCACAGAGGTTACAGGCTCATCTTTACAGTTTGATGTGTAATCCTCCAAGTATTTTGGACCTCAGTCTTTTCTGTGTCTACATTATCACAGATTGGTTCAATGTGGTTTTCCACATTTTCTTTCAGTGGTTCTACCTTGGCTCATTTATAAATGTGCAGGTAGGTACAAGTTCCAAAAAAGTGCTTGACTCGCTGGCATTGATCTAGGTTTCTGTGAGGAACAGTAAGCCCAGATGCTGCACAGTGAAATAGTCCTGGAGAATAAATGTCTTGTTAGCCTGCAGATCTGGCATTTTAAAGTCCACATTTTCAAGATACGTCCTCCGACACCGGAGAAGCCCAAATCAGCAGCTTCAGTTTGCCGAGGTTAGCAATGCCAGCGCCCCGATGAAGAAGCCAGTGAGGGCGCACAGTGAAGGACTCCACTTGTTGTCCGGACAGAGGGACCAGCGACACACCCACAGGATCCAAGTTATGTTGAGATGCCAAGTGGAGAAAGCAGGCCCGGAGATTGCTGCGAATATTTGCCAGACAGGACATCAGGGCAGGAGACAGTGCTAGCATGGCTTTCAGCTTGATTAGCCGACCACTTCTCACTCCTTGACATCAGTGCTTCCTGGGAGGGAGAGCCAGGATCCTGCGCAGGTACTCGGGCACATCTGCCAGGTAAAGGGCGCTTGGGCCTCCATAGCTGTCAGCACATGTCCACATATTCTTTGATTTTTAGTAACTCTCTTCGATCATAAACACGTATAGAGTTGGTGGTTCTCATAAAAACAGTTAAGACCAAGGTAAAACAAATACAAGTTGGCAGTGCCAAGTATGAACCAGACACACCGGCGCCATCTTGGTTTCAACATAATTTTTGCCACTTATTTAAATTTAGTATTACCACTCATATTCTTTCTCTTTATTATTATATTGTATTGTAATTTGTGAGCTACTGTGTCCAAATAATTTCACTTGTTGATCAATAAAGTTTGTCTTACTCAGTTATATCACCAAACCAAGAAGAATGCATTTATAAATGCATTTATAAATATTTAAAAATATAAAAGTCTTACTGGTTTACAATAAATATGTTAGAGCAGACAGATCAATACTCTGCAGCTCCAAAACTGATTAATCACTGCACTGGCCCTGTCACAGTGCCCTACAGTACCATTAACCACTGCCATTTTCACCATTCATTTTACCGACTGTCACTGTGTGCAGAGTGGATTGCTTTTGTAATGTAAAAGATAAAATATCCACCATCAAGGGTTCTTCTAGTTTTGAGACAAATTGCGTAATTAGTCATCAATGCCATAGACTGCCACATTTTAGTCAACTTAATTTAGTTTTTAACTTGGTTTTTCAGTGAATGAGTTGCATAATAATGTTGTGACAGAATGCCAAAGAACCCATGAACAGACACAGGCGAAAGGGAATCAATGGGTATTTATAACAGAAATACTTTCAGGAATTTCACAGATCAGAGCAGTGCGAAACAGGATGGAGCAGGACACTGGAGCAGGTGACTGGAGCACAGAGATCTGAGGCAGATGGACAAAAGGTAAGTAATTCGAGTTACAGGTACTGTAGGTATATCAAACATAGCTGAAACGTAGCACTGACTGAAGGAGCATTACGATCTGGCTTGAGTGGCTTTTAAATCCTGTTGATTAGAGTGGGCCCAGCTAAGGACGGCTCCAGCACACCTGTCTCCTCAAACACAAAGGGGAGGAGAAGGAGGTGGCCTCTCAGGACGTGGCAGATGAGGTCAGAGGTGCTTGAGGGGCTGTGACAAATGTATTGAATACTTTTCTAAACACCCAAAACGCTAATTGAGCCCTAATTGTGGCTGCAGTTAGCATGACTGCGGTACCAAGGATGTTGCTCAGTGCTTGGAACATTTACCCACAAACCTGGAGGTTGGTGGTTCAATTCTAACAAATCAAACTGCTAAACGGTAATGGTAAATGTTTTTTTCAAGGCATTCAAAGCTCTTTGATTCAACATGAGCAGTGTAGGGCTGTAGATCTTTTGTTATTTAGTCGATTAATCGGTCAGTAGTGTCATAGTTGACCAAGATTTGTATTAATTGTCAACCTTTTATGTAGATTATAAGGATTTATATGACACAAGAGCAGAAAAGAGAAGTGATTGAGTGGGTTAGCTGAAGAATTATTATTATTTATTTTGTATTTATGTGTAAAAAAATTAAATGATACACAAATTCAAGCTGTCTTAATATTAATACATTGTTTCCTAGTGACTTCCATTTTGCTTGCATAGTTTTGTGAGCTTTTGCCACGACCCCTTTTTAGTCGTCTAATCGACCAGCTGCCAATGCCAAATATTTGAATAATTCATGTGAGTTCTCTCTGATTCACAGATGCAGACCATGCTTATGTCTTTGTTCCAGCGGCTCATTTGACCGAGGGCACCACTGTGTCCTGAATGTTCCCCATTTATTATAACTAACGAGTAACACCAGAAGAACAAGGGTCTCCAGCTCACGTCCACTCTATTAGAATTCATTCAATTTGTTTATGTTCATTGTAGCAGGTTGGTGCACAGTGTCAGAAAGTTGGTAAAAATTCTAGTATTTTATTAGTATTACTAGTATTACTTAATAAATAAAATAAAAATAAAGAAATGCAGTAATACAAATATATCTCATCTGTCACCTGCTTGTTTCTATAGATATGTCATTGCTCTGCCCATGTCCCACATGTACCAAAATATCCCACAGTGTGACATTAAACAGCTGTACACGTGGTTTTATAACTCAAAAATATCTTGAAAAACTGTGAGCGGGATTGCTTCTCCACAGATCTGACCTGTAACCAGGTCTCCATGAAGATAGAAAGGTTTAATACCAGGGCCAAGGCCGGCCACACAGGCCTAAACTACAGTCTAAACTCTAGTTTTAAAAGAAGTTGGATTATTCCCACTCATCGACCAAAAGGAGGCGCCACATTTTGCTTTTTCTTCTAATAGGTCCTCTTCAGTGTCTCTGTGCACCAAATTTGGGGATTAAATTCTATGTATGACTACGAGCAAAAAATTATTACAAATATGGGGTATTTTTCACGGTTGGCCAGCAGGGGCGCAAAGACTCCAAAAAATATTTAAAAAATGATTACTTGGACATGCTTAGTTCATTCGAGCTGAAATATTTATCATTGAGTGAATTTCCCACTGCACGACCCTAATTCCATTGATATGTCAAACACAATTATCAGTGCTACAGCGCCACCTATAGGAATGTACACAGTTTACTATGGGGAGAAAAAAATTACTTTCATTAATTCATGAAACTTTGCAGAACATTCACTGACATGCTCCTGATCATGAAAGTCAATGAGACCTATGCCCTAAATTGTATACTTTTGACTAGAATCATTCATTTTTTAGAATTTTAAAGGTGCACTATGTAACTTTTCTGGTGGAGGGTCTGTTTTCATGCACACTCTTAGTCTGACACTGCTCTTGATTATAAAAGTCACGTGACTTGTGCCCTTTTTTCTATAGTTTGTCTCTAGGATCTTTTGCATTTTCAAATATTAAAGGTGCACTATGTAATTTTTCTGGTGGATGAGCTGTCGGGCTGTCAGGAAGAGAGAGTGGCCCTGGTGGTCACCTTGTTTTTTCCCTGCCAGCTTTCATAGACCTGAGGAAATATAGAAAACAACTAAAAATATGAACATTTCTAATGCATTTCTCTTACATATTTCCTGGAAACCGAAGCAGTCATGTGTGCTTTGTCTCAATGTACTTTGGTTCATTTCTGTTCATCTTGTACATCATGTTTTACAAATATGTCAGGAAGAGAGAGTGGCCCTGGTGGTCACCTGGGAGAGGCGAGGGCCATCATTGTCACGAGCGGATTTAATTTCTCTTTGTTTTTTCCCTGCCAGCTTTCATAGACCTGAGGAAATATAGAAAACAACTAAAAATATGAACATTTCTAATGCGTTTCTCTCACATATTTCCTGGAAACCGAAGCGGTCATGTGTGCTTTGTCTCAATGTACTTTGGTTAATTTCTGTTCATCTTGTACATCATGTTTTACAAATATGACTTTCAGTGAATGAACATTGTCCATTACACTAAAAGAAAATGATTTGCCAGTATTAGGTCATTACACACAATACAATCCAC
Source organism: Odontamblyopus lacepedii (assembly GCA_034769755.1). NCBI lineage: Eukaryota > Metazoa > Chordata > Actinopteri > Gobiiformes > Gobiidae > Odontamblyopus > Odontamblyopus lacepedii. Next base: position 24,965,933 of record CM068359.1, read on the forward strand.
TAGGCCATAACCAGACCTTCCAAATAACAACAACACGCCAATGTGCTGTTACATAATGAAGCCTGATTAACTTAAATTGAACATTATGCTTTCTGTCCTTTCTCTCTTGCCTTACCTGTTAACCCTTGGCTTTTGGTAGAAGTCATGATGATGATCAAAACAGATCAGGATTGTGATTGGCAGATGAGTTGCAGAGACACACTGTACTTTTGCCTTTGTTCACAGAGGACTGGTAACAATATGTAAACAATATGCCCCCTGCAGTCCACCCACACACTGATGTAATTTAGATATTCGTAAATTGATTTTGATAAGCTTGAAGGTACACCATGTAACTTTTCTTGAGTTTACATTCATGTGGTCGTGGAGATGTTATTGTGTTGCTTGAAATATTCCACAGTATTGCATTCAACCTATCTATCATACCTTTATTAAAGATGCACTGTGTAACTTTTTCTTCCTTGAAGTTTGGAGTTCTTCCTTCAAACAGAAAACACTCTGTTTCATCTTGTGATGTCAGGTGGGAAAACAGGAGATGCTGCCCTGTGTTTTTAAGCTCCACACACCTTCACTAGATTCATGTGAATAATGTTGCCAATCTCTACTGAACTAAATGTAAAAGGAGCTATTGACTTGAAAACTGCCGCTTCTTGACATCACAAGGTGGGACAGAGCATTTAGAGCTTTGAAGACGTAGACAGACTAATACAGGGGTCGGCAACCCGCGGCTCCGGAGCCACATGCGGCTCTTTCCTCCTTCTCTTGTGGCTCCCTGTGACTTTGGAAAATAAATAATGAGTATTTAATTACATTGTATTTTTATTTTAGTTAGTTAGTTTTTAAATGTAACTCTAAATTTGTAGATAGCCTAATGGTAATCTTGTAACATTCAAATAAAACATCTTTAGAGCTCACCGCATTTCCTCCCATAGGCCTACACCGCACATATCGCACCTCCTCCCCTACGCCGCGGACACCGCGCGTGGACCGCGTCTTGTCGCGTAGGCATATGCTGCGTGGACTGTGCGCCTCTAAACCAGAACTAACACCAGGACTAGAACCAGGACTAAGCCAGGTCTAAAAAAGGTCTAAACCAGGTCTAAACCTAATACCAGGAGTAAACGAGCATTAAACCAGGATTAAAAACAGGTCTAAACCAAGTCTAAATCAGGACTAAACCAGGACTAAACCAGGTCTAAACTAGGTCTAAACCAGGTCTAAAACCAAACAAGAATAGAATTTGCAGGAGGTGGTTGCTACAAAAAAAAGTTTCTGAAGATAACAGAACGTTTAGTGCTACTTGGGCAGATTCATTCACGTTCCAGTACAGGGGATAAAATGATGAGGAACACAGGTTGGTTTGCTGTGGGTGGATAATTTAGTCTTGGATTTTTATTTCCTACAAGCAGGATTCAAATAGACATTTAGTAATAATGTGTTTAATGCAGTATTGAGTATTGGGCAGCAAGCTGCCCCCGCGACCCAGCCGGATTAAGCGGGAGAAGATGGATGGATGGATGGATGTTTAATGCAGCTTTGTGCACATTTGTTTCCGTTTTAGAGAAACAAAACTTAAACCTGTAAGCTTCTGATTCCTTAAGGCACCTCAGAACAAAAACGTAGAAGGCGTGGAGCAGTTTCAAAAGGGTCTTTATTCGGGCTACAACAGGATACAGGCCTTTATGGTGGGGCTTCCCTCCTCGTCTCTGAAGGGCCTCCTTCTGCGAGACTTCTTTTATAGTCAAACTCAAACATTATCCCACCTGTTGATGCATGCAGCTGCTATTCTATCCTTGTTGTCTATGTATAGATCCCATATGTTAAGTTTCTAGCTCACCATATAAGGTAACACACAAGTCTTTACAGAGCCATCTCACTTCTTTAAATAGCCTACTTCAAGTGTCACAAGGTCAACAGGTTAAACTCCATTTGTCATAGGGTCCATATGTTCAAGTTAAAATAGAACAAAGCACCCATGTGTTTCCTTCAATCATTCCTTAATATTAACACAAGAAAATAATTCACAAACCGCATGGCTAATTTGCATATACTGCGCTGAAAACAGCTCAGTGCTGATGCTTCAGCTTCTGTCAGACACAACTCAGTGGATTATTTGTGTTGTATTTTCATGGATTTCATAAATGCAACACACTATAGTCTTTTATACAGAGCAGACAGGTAAAAAAAAATCATATGCAGTGTGATCCTCATTTTAGGGTTTTGTGGCTCTGCTGGTGTTTTTTTCTGTGGGAGAGGCTCCAAATGGCTCTTTGAGTGTTTAAGGTTGCCGACCCCTGGACTAATAATAAAGGATTAATCAAAATGTGTGAATGAAACAAAATACTACTCCAAGTATGTTTTGAACCACTTGGTGTGTAATATTAAAATTTATTATGGCATGGATGTTAATGATCTTAGCCTTATTAGTAATAGTAGTTGTAATTAGCAGCAAGAATAATTGTTGTAATATTAGTAATAGAACTCTTTGAACATTTTCACATTGATTGTAAAATGTTTCATGAATAATTTATGAAAACAAGTAAATGTTTTGAGTGGGTTTTCTTCAACCTGAGGACACGTGCTCTGAATAAGAAGTGACACATTTAATAAATAAACCAGTGTGTTCAGTTTGATGGACTTCGATCTCCATAGGTTAGTTATTCAATAAACAATGTTATTAATATGCAACTGTCACCCATGCCATGCACATTTACTGTTTAGTTTTGACACACAACTGCACAGTGTATGTGGAGTGTGTAGAATATTGAAGCATTTAGTCACAGTAGCTCAGTTGGTAGAGTGTTTGTCGACTGATCATTGCCAAAGTTGGCAGTTCAAATCCCGTCCTCAACATAAATATCACTGGCTGAGTGGTCACATCTGCTGACTCAGAGGTTGGTGGTGTGATTCCAGCTCCCACAAACGAATGCACTGTAACACACCCCCAGTGTCTAAGCACATTTATGTATGAAGGGGTGAGAGGTTCCTTGATGTAAAGTGCTTTGAGTGCCTTGAAGGTGGAAAAGCGCTGTATACAATTGGGACCATTTACCATATTGGTTTTGATACAGGTAATATTAACATGAAGTGGTTACTGCTATTACTTTATTCCGTGTTTAGGGAGACTGTGCCAGTGAATGTTATAGGGTTAGGGAATGTACTGTTTGAATATTGTTGCACTTAATGCACTGTACCACCATCAGGACTGCAGATGGTAAGTAGTTTCCTAATTATTATGTAACCATATTCTGTACTATAAAGAAATGTGGCTCTATATGGACATTATGAAGAAAGCATAGACCTCACTTCTTTGAAGCACAAAGGATGTGTACTATCTCTGCTCTTTTCTGTTAGCCCTTTTTTCTTTTACCATTATGGGGTACTAGATCATATGCTAATTTCCTGCTGTCACAACCACCAATTCATTATTACGTATTGTTACATTCCACATGCCTACTAACTATAGCATATACTGAGAACTATGCAGACTTTGAACAAGGCTGATTAAAAACTCCAGTACATAATCATATCATCTTATAGTGGAAATCTTTGAGGGTCTATTTGTAATTATGCTGAACTGAATCAAACTGAAGGACATCATAAGAAGCAATAGGGAAGTGGAGTGCAATGAATGAAAAAAGTACTTAAAATAGTAGTATTCAAAAAGTGAAAGTAGTAATGTTGTTTTCAATTCTTATTAGGTTATATTTGTTTTATTAATGATGCAATATGAAATAATATTTCATTGAAATGAAGCTGAAACATAATGTTATTTATTATTGAAAAGGTGTGACAGGGTTTCCATCATGTTGCTCCATGCTGTGCTTTTTTAACTGTGAGTCTAGGGTCATAAATTCACTCTGATATTATAATGTTATCATCATATGGAGGCTCTAATGATGAAGAACTGTGTTAAACATCTTTTTTAACTAATTAAATTTTTACAGTCTTAAAATGTTAAAAACAAAACTAGCTAATTTTAAACCGTTTGCAATGGTCCAAAGTTATTCCTCAAGTACCTTAGTCATTCTGAACATCCTAAGGATTTACCGTGATGAAATTAAAAGCTCTTTTCACAACTTTCTGAGGCCACACTGAGTTTGAGTCATGGTAAATCTAATAACAACTAGCATGCTAAGTGCACTCTTTTGTATTATCTTACAACAAAACGCTTTATAATTAGATACTGACAGTATAGTGGACTTATTTTGTCCTCAGGAGCTGCTTATACCATATATACCAGTACTGACAAATGCTGCACAAACACATGGAAAAACTCGAGTACAGGGCCTTTAAATGCATTATTCATCCCTACGTCCATGTTCTAGTCTGCATATTCTAACCACTTATCAGTTTTTAGCATTTCAGAATTCATAACATATAGGGTGTCAAATATTAAAGTCACAAAAGAGGAATGAAGACTTGAATGCACTTTGTTCCTCGCTGTCAGTTTTGAACCACATCCTCCAAGGTAAACATGGAGAAATAACATTGAGACAAGGACAATAAAGTTTGTCTTGTTTTGAATATGTTAGAGCTGTTGTTTACCACATGCTGAAGATAAACCTATAAAATTCTGTATTTGTTGTCATCATAGCAGCAAGGTCACCCCAGGTTGAACTGTCAGCAAATTATAAGCAACTGTTGTAATGAACGTTATTCATGTTTCCCTGAAAACAGGTTACTGATTTTCCAGTTCACATTGTTGGTACCTGGGGTCATGTAGTTCATTAAATGTTCCCAAGTGAATTAAAAAGAATGTGTTTTAACAAGCTTTTCAGGCAATGACAGGGACTGAGGGGCAAATGGTGATATTGCGCAATATATGATAGACAAACTTATTAAGGACAAAGTGGCTCACACGTTACAATATAATAACAAAGAGCAAAAATAAATAGTAGCCTAATATATTCTAATTTTAAATTCAAATTTAAAAAAATCTGCTCCAGGCAAGACAGGGACATCTCCATGGAGACAACCAAGTGCTCCCCTCCTCCAGATAAGTTACATAGTGCACTTTTAAGTAGCAAAAATAGCAAAAGACTCGATGTCGAACAAGGCACAAATATAAAGATTTGTTGTATATTTACAAATAGAATAAAATCCATCCATCCATTCATCTTCTACCGCTTTATCCGGCTGGGTCGCGGGGGCAGCTGTTCGCCGCCCAGTCCTCTGTGCACCTGACCCCCCCATGAACCCCTCTGTGAGTGGTGAGCCCACAGGAGGGTGGACGTTATCGTCCTTGATGTTAGTTCATAGAGGTAAATAGAATAAAATATAAGGGATATAAAATCTATCTCGGCAATGAATAACACATGTAGTTGAATAAATGTGAGACAGATTAGTTTAATGCCATACTGTGCACAGAATTTTACAGCTAACCATAAAGAGAGATCGCTAAATTGCTCAAACATGCATCCACACGTCTTCAGTATAACTAGGTGTATTTTCATTGCAAAGAAATTAAAGTTTGTCAACTGGACAAAAGTTTTTGGATTGGTGTACGCTGTAGAAGTTATTAGTTTGACCAAGAAAGAGTGGAAGTAAAAGGCTGGAGACCAACTGGATGTCTTAAACAGAAGTTTATTTACCATCAGTAATACAGGCCTGGGGTGACGTGAGAAGTGAACACAGTATGATCTTTGAGTGTTCAAGCCCCTGGACTCTGCTTCCAAAGGAGGAGGTTTATAAGTGTGTGGAGACTACAAAGACCAGCAGACACCAGTTAGACAGCATTTAGAGACTACAAAGACCAGCAGACACCAGTTAGACAGCATTTAGAGACTACAAAGACCAGCAGACACCAGTTAGACAGCATTTAGAGACTACAAAGATCAGTACCATGGAGATTCTTAAGTTTCTGGACTTTCAGCACTAAAGCCAGTGAATGGAACCTATGGCCCGCCGAGGTTCTTTGTCCCCATCCAAAGGGGCAGCTTCATCTCCAGTAACGTCAGTGGTGTCAGCCGACAATGGTTCAGGAGTAGGTGTAGAAGCAGATAATTCTTCTTTTTTTTCCCCATTGCCTGTAACACATTAAACACATGAATAATAGAAAATATAATGAGATAGTACCCTACAAAAACTAAAATCTTGCCGAGTTAAATTGAACTGAGAACATGTTCTGCTGATTTGAGTAAATTTCACATGAAAAGTAAAATTATCTTCCAATGGAACAGGGCTATTTGGAGTTGAAAAGAGGAAATACACCTATACACTGTAAGAGAATTTAAGTAATTTATCCTCCATGTAGATGTCTCAGTTTAACATTGACTCACAAGTACTGTATTTACACCATGATCTTCTCTTGGCAAATCATTGACATACCACTATCTAAACTGTGGCATATTGCTGTCTAACTGGAGTCTACTGGTCTTTGTAGTCTCTAAATGCTGTCTAACTGGAGTCAACTGGTCTTTGTCATCTCTAAATGCTGTCTAACTGGTGTCTACTGGTCTTTGTAGTCTCTAAATGCTGTCTAACTGGTGTCTGCTGGTCTTTGTAGTCTCTAAATGCTGTCTAACTGGTGTCTGCTGGTCTTTGTAGTCTCTAAATGCTGTCTAACTGGTGTCTGCTGGTCTTTGTAGTCTCTAAATGTTGTCTAACTGGTGTCTGCTGGTCTTTGTAGTCTCTAAATGCTGTCTAACTGGTGTCTGCTGGTCTTTGTAGTCTCCACACGCTTTTAAACCTCCTCCTTTGGAAGCAGAGTCCAGGGGCTTGAACATTCAAAGATCATACTGTGTTCACTTCTCACGTCACCCCAGGCCTGTATTACTGATGGTAAATAAACTTCTGTTTAAGACATCCAGTTGGTCTCCAGCCTTTTACTTCCACTCTTTCTTGGTCAAGCTGAAAACTTCTACAATGTACACCAATCCAAAAACTATTGTCCAGTTAACAAACTTTAATTTCTTCTTTGCGATGAAAATACACCTAGTTATACTGAAGACGCGTGGATGCATGTTTGAGCAATTTAACGATCTCTCTTTATGGTTAGCTGTAAAATTCTGTGCACAGTATGGCATTAAACTAATCTGTCTCACATTTATTCAACTACATGTGTTATTCATTGCTCCAAAATATCTTAAAAAACATAAATTCTTACTGTGAGTGGAATCGCCTCTCCACGAATCTAATCAGTATTTTGACTTGCTAGTCTCCATGGAGATTCTTAAGTTTATGGCCATACTGAAAAACATGTCTCTATGGAGACAAGTAGGTGACGGACCCTCTACCAGACAAGTTACACAATGCACCTTTAAGGCTGGAGGTGTGCTGGCTCTATCCTACCCTACCCTGAAATTAACAACAGTACAGATTGTTTTCATGATTACAATGAATGCTCTGCCCTTTTTTGTTAGAAAATAAAATTGTGATGTAAACAAACAATAAAATACTTTGTCCCTGGTCATAATTACCGTGGGGAGCCGCCGCACAGAGACCCAGCAGCAGCAGACAGCAGGTGATCTTGAGTTCCATGGTAAGAGGTGCTCTGGTTGTCCTCAGAAGATGCTGGGTTCAGGCTCTAGTGGCACTTTTATTCTGGAATAAAAATCTAAGCTCCTCCTTCAGTCTGCCTCCAAGTTGACATCAAACTTTCAGTGTTATCAAAGGCCAGACCTCACATGTATAATTTTAAACACTCACAGTTCTTCACACTGTAACTTTTTATGTGGAAATGTTCTCGGTCAAACATTTCTCTTTTTTTTATTTGCTTATTAACAGAAAAAGAAAGCAATATAATAATATAAGGAACTTGAGTTATTGGGAGGAGGAGTACCACCAGTGCCAAGAAATATATATGGTGACCAACAGTTATAATTTTAATGTCAACAGAGCAGTGATCCTCAGCCAGTGTGTTCTGGGGGACTGCAAGACAGATTCCCATTAGTTACTCAAAACAAAGTGTCAGTTTAAAAAATTATCATTTCATCTCATGTATAACATGACATCATCAGCGAACAAGATAATTTTGTGTTCATTTTCACCAATAAATATGCCTTTTATTCCATTGTCTTGACGAATTGCCTGTGCTAAAGGCTCAATATACAGAGCGAAGAGGGTGGGGCTTAAGCCGCAGCCCTGTCTGGTTCCTCTTCTCAGGCAGAAGCGATCTGACAGGGATGCGTTTACTTTTATTCTAGCTGTAGGACCTTGATAAATTGCCTTAATGGTTTTAATAGACTCTTGATTAAACCCAAATCTTTCTAAAGTCTGGTATAAAAATTCCCACCCTATTGAAGGCCTTTTCAGCATCTAAACTTATGAGGGCTGTGCTATGATTACTGCTTTGTATTTTATGAAGTATGTGAAGTGTTCTCCTAATATTGTCCTGGGTTTGTCTGCCCGGCATGAATCCGCATTGATCCTCGTCAGTCAGCTCTGTGATGAATGGTTCTAGCCTTTTAGCAATGATTGAGGTATATAATTTGTAATCTGTATTTAAAATTGAAATTGGAGCATTTCTCTGTGTCCTTCCCAGCCTTAGGTATTAAGGATACAATTGCATCATTCCAGGATGGGGGGACTTGTCCTTCCTTTAATGTCCAGTTAAGAGATTTTAATAGTATCGGGTTAAGTTTTTCACAAAATATTCGGTACCACTCCGCTGGAAACCCATCACCACCTGGAGTTTTGTTGGCCTTCAGTCTTCCAATAGCCTTATTCAATTCCTCCATTGTGATTTCTTTAGTGATCATTTTGTTTTGGGTCTCCCCAATACTGGGTAAGTCTAGTGCAGAGGTACTCAATTGGCGGACTCTGGTCTGGATCCGGACCCAAACCCAATGACATCCGGACCGAGACAAAACTCTCTCTCTCTAGCTTTTTTTTCATAGCGTTCCGGATCCACGCAGTATTTCATTGGCCTGTGCTTTGCTGTGAAGCTGTGTTCTCCAGCTCCGCCCGACCAGTTACACGCTAGAGGTCTGCGTGGGACAGAATTTTCAGTCCCGCTCCCGCATTCTTCAGTACCGCTCCCGCCCGCTCCCGCAAAGGATTGGGATTTTTCAGTCCCGCTCCCGCCCGCATCTGTAATGTTTTGTCCCACTCCCGCCCACAAATACCGCAAGATGGGGACAGAAGGTTTCATTGGCCAGGAGAAAAAAAAGTGGTAATTGGTAACTGGGTAACAGTTATTGTTCAGCCAACATTAAATAGGCCTCAGTAACGTTTGACATTTGACATTTTGATAGGCCTATAATGGGCCATGAACATTCCTAAAATTAGCCTATTTAGGCTTGAGTCTCCGTTGTTCACTGTTGAGGGCTTCAGTACTACGTCTGTGATCACATACGTTGAACGCCCTCGGATGCTGCACTGGAGCCTGGACTGTCTATTTTAACTATATACTTACTTTTTATTTTACTTTTATTTATTTTATTTATTGGTTTATTTGACAGGGACAGTGTACATTAATTAACATAGCTGTAAATGCAGCAGAATTAGCCAAAAGGCTATTTTTCATCTGTTGTCCCTGGACAGATCTTAAAATGGTCTCCCTAAAAACAATGATAACAAAATAAGATTACACAGTGAACAATATGCAATTCTTAACAAGCAGTAAAATTTTAGCTATAACTATACAATCCAGTTGATAAATACAGTGTACACAAAACTTTAAAATTATCGACAGTTAAAAAATATTTCAGCACATCACAACAAGATAGCAGAGACAACAATAGGCAGCACAGTGGGGTTCGGGGGAGAAAATAATAATCATTAATGATGACATGTCTGATGTGTTATGAACCAGTTCTTTAGATGTTTTTTAAACAGATTGTATGTGGTCAGTTCTCCGATGATCGAGGGGACAGAGTTACACTCCTGGGCGGCTGTAACAGAAAAGGCTCTGACTGAATGCACTTTTGCGCAAGGGAACAATACAGTCTCCTCGGGCCCCTCTGGTCACTCTGTGTGTGGTGGTCCTGATGTTTATGAACTGAGTGAGTGGAGGAGATGACAGACCATGAATGATTTTGTATGTGAGACAAAGGTTTGAATATTTTATAACATTCTTCCAACTTAACAGTTTATGTTTTTGTAAAATGGTGCAGTGGTGATGAAGGTGTTTTATCCAGGATTTTGATTGTATCTTTGTATAGTGACCCTATGGGTTTTAGTGTTGTTTTATTTGCCTGTGACCAGATTGTAAGACAGTATGTTATATGTGATAAGACCATAGCATGCATGAACATTTTAGCTGCCTGTAATGATAGATGTGATCTTATGAACCGGAAATTTGAAATATTAAATTTGACACGATTGCAGACGTTTTTGTGTGAGATTTGAATGTTAGTTTTGAGTCTATAAGGATCCCGAGATATTTGAATTCTGACACGACTTGAATTTTTTCCCCAGAAAATGAATATCTGGCAGATTATTTGCAAGGTCGGATTTTGAGAAGAACAATGCAACTGTTTTGTTTACATTGAGTTTTAAGCAGGAGTGGTTTAGCCATTCTGAAACATGAGCCATAGTACCAGTAAGTTTGTTAGCTACTTGCGCTGTGTTTTGACCGTGTGTATAAATGACTGTATCGTCTGCATACATCTGAATGAGCACATTGGAACAAACTGAAGGGAGGTCATTTATATAAAGAGAAAATAGCAGGGGTCCCAGGATGGAACCTTGTGGGACTCCAGTGGTTAAAGGGAGATGAGGTGACTGGTAGTCACTGATTCTGACAGATTGTGATCGATTTGATAAATATGATTCTATCCATTTTATTGCATCTGAGGAAAAATTTAAAGTGCTTAGTTTGGACAATAATATTCCGTGATTTACTGTGTCAAATGCTTTTTTAAGGTCGAGAAAGACGGCACCAACCACACCACCTTTATCTAGCAACTGTTTGATGTTTTCTGTAAAAAAAAAAAACAGGTAGCAGTCTCTGTGGAATGTTGAGCTCTGAAACCAAATTGCATTGGATGGAGGGAGAATGAAGTGCTGTTTAGATGTGTAATGATTTGTTGAGTGATGAGTTTTTTCCGCAACTTTGGAAACTGTTGGTATAATACTGATTGGTCTGTAATTGGAAACTGACAAGGGATCTCCATTTTTGTAAACAGGAACAACAGCTGATAGCTTCCATGCACTTGGAAATACTGCTTGGGAAATGGAGAGATTAACAATTTTGGTTAATGGAGTGATTAACGTAGAAATTAGTTCTTTTAACATAAATGTATCCAAGCCAAATATGTCTTTTGTTTTAGAAGGTTTTAGTGATTTTATTGTCTGGGAGACTTCAGATTCTGTGACACTACTTACACTGAAAATTGGCTCTGTTGTACTTATTGTACACAATTTTGGATTGTTGGATGGGAAACTCTGAGCAATGGTCGATACAGACTCCATGAAAAAATTATTGAAGGCATCTGCAACTTTGTTTGTGTTATTTGTAATTTGTCTATTTATCCTAATTTTTAGTCTTTTCCTTTTTGTGTCCTGTCCTACAACTTTTTTCATTTGGTTCCAGATTGTTTTAGAATCTCCCTTTGCGTTCTCAATTATAGACAAAAACAAAATCTGCTTTGGCCATTCGTATGTTTTTAACTACTTTATTCCTTAATGTTATAAATAGGTATCTAGTACTTGCTGAGTTGCTTTTAATTGCATTTTTTAACGCAAGATCCCTTTCTTTCATTAGTTTTAATATGTCAGACTTCATCCAGGGTAGTATGTTTTTATTGTTTTTATGTTTAAGTTTGGAGCTAAAGTCTTTAATTGTTTTCTCAATTGTTGTTACAAAAGATTCACAGTCTAGTTCACAATTTGTTCCCAGTATTATCTGATCCCAGTCAATCTGTTGTACTGCATTTTTAAACCCTTCCTGGTTCTTTTTTGGGATTCCTACAAACTCACTTTCTTTGACAGAATAATTAAGTCTCTTTTTTGAGAGCTTTCTCGCCACAATGATCAAATTGTGGTCAGAAAGACCAGCCAACATGTTAAAAGATTTAATTATTATTAAAAGATTTAATTTGTTGGTGAATGTTAAATCAATCTGGGTACTGCTTGATGAGGTGATTCTAGTGGGCCCTTTGATCATCTGGACAAGATCAAATTTTGTCAGTTATTCTTTTGAGATTTTTTCTACAAGATGTATCCTCCCAGTTTATGTTGAAATCCCCCAAAATAACTGTCTATTTGTTTAAGTTGCATTCTTTCAGTAACTTTTCAAACTTTCCATAAAAAGTACCATCTGAAGAGGGGGTCGATATATCACAATGACATTTGTGGTGATAACATGATGTTTATGCCTAGACATTCTAAATCAAGATTACTGAGCCATTGAATTTCCTGATACTGGATATTATTTTTGATATACATCATGACACCACCACCCTTTGACTCAATTTAGTTTGCTGTTTATCGTCCCGCCTGCTCCCGCATTGTGCGATCGCGCTCCCGCCCAGCTTTCAGAATGTGTCCTGCGCCGCACTGTTTTGTGTTGGGATGCAGCTCTGTTACACGCTGCCATTCCCACACACCGCCACTCTGACATCCACGTCTAATTATCGGAGGGCGAAGGGCCTATTATTATCACATAGTGATGCTCATAGGGGGCGGGAACTAAAATGACGAAACGTGACTCGCCCGTAGTGACCAGGGACCCTCGCCATGACGCAGCAATGCGCCAGAGGTTTCCGAAAATGTATAGTTTGTCGGCCAAAAAAAAGCGGAACATTGTTCTCGTATCATATCAGAATATTCTTCTTCTCATTATTATTTTTCTCCTAACGCACTCACCCATTTTTCACCCAGTGAACAATGATGAAAAGTCACGAAATTTGGCCACATGTTAGAGACTCCGGGTGTCTAACTTTTGGCTATTTCCATTTTCAAAAAATAAATAAAATGGCTCGTCAGCACCCCCCTAACAAGACAAAAATGCACAAACACATTCAGAAACTCACCAAACTTTGCCACTTTGTTCAGAAATGATGAGACATTCGAGAAAATATAGGTTTCATGTGTGGGGATCAAAAAATGGGGATAATACACCACCTCGAATATTAGGCTCCGCCCACTCCTACCAGGGGGCGGCCATCTTGGATTAAAGTTTGCAAAGCTGAAACGCACTCCTCCGTGGGTGCTCACCCAAACAGCCTCAGATTTGGTCCACATTATCTCGAGAATGGGAACGTCAAAAAATATCCACATATCCCAAATCCGTCTGACGGTCTCTGAGCAGTGAAGCGACAAATAGTGAACACAAGTTTGGGAAATTTACAAATTGCTCCCATTTGCTCAAACAAACTCTGATTTCAATGAAATTTGACACAGTTCTTAAACTCTCTGCCCTAAAGCTACTGAATTTGAAAAAAATTTGTTTGGTGCGTTAGCGCCCCCTACAGATTGAAATAAATCATGTCCCCCCCAAACATGTTCAGAAACTCACCAAACTTTGCCAAAAGTTCAGAAATGATGAGACATTCGAGAAAATATAGGTTTCGTGCGTGGGGATCAAAAAATGGAGATAATATGCCACCTCGAATATTAGGCTCCGCCCACTCCTATGGGAGCCAACCCAGCTCAACTTTGTCGTAGAGCCACGAAATTTGGTACACGCATTCATCACGGGAAGACAAACCAATAATATTATTATGGCCACGCCCCCTGACAAAGCAGAAGGCAGCCATCTTGGATTGAAATCTTCAAAATGCAGAGTCCACATTTTGGCTCATGTTGCGCTTGAACGCACTCCTCTGAAGGCGCTTCACCCACAGGGCTGAAAATCACCGTACATCATCTAGAGAAGTGCGGCTTCAAATGTTACCTCCATTTTTTTCAATATTCAATGTCAAGATGTGCTCCCGTTGGCACAGGCTTAGTCCGATCGTGCTGAAATTTGATTCACTGATGCTGATCTCGGCCTGAATATAATACACTATAAAGCATATGAAAAATTACACTATAGCACCCCCTACACATGAAACATCAACATTATCGGATTTGTACCAAGTTTAGGAATTAAATTCTATGCATGACTACGAGCAAAAAAATATATTATGGACATGGGGAATTTTTCACTGTTGGCCAGGAGGGGGCGCAAAGTCTCCTCAAAAATCATTTAAAGGTGCACTATGTAATTTTTCTGATGGAGTATGTGTTGGCCTGGGAAATTTGAATCACTAATACATGATCTTGGCCTGAATATAACACACTGTAAAGCATATGAAAAGTGTGGTTGGGGTTTATGGTTATTAGGGTTAGTGTGGGGCATGGTGGTTGCTGAGCACGGCATTTGCTGAGAGCAGCGTTTGCAGGGCGCGATGTGCTGGGCGCATCGTTTGTGGGGAACGGTGTTTGCGTGGTGCAGCATAGACGCACACGAGGGCCGATCATCTCCGCTTGCGGCTATATTTTAGTCTCTTCTCATCTGTCCAGTACCTGTGATGTGTTAAATGCAGGAGTAGTAAATGACTCTACACTTTGAACTCTAAATAGAAGATGGATAACAAGTAACTGAAGCATGTATAGCCTACATACTACACAACTATTTCATCAATCAACTAGCTACTGTTAAATTTGCTCTCCTTGTGCTGCAATTTAATTCATGTTGTGTTCAGGTCACCAAATGCTCATTAGGAAAAAGACAAGAAAAACTGGTTCAGACAGGACGGTTTGATTTAAACTGGGATGTAACTTTAAATATAATGTCTCTGTGTCAAAATTGAGACAATAGCTAAGCTAGTCAAGTGATCAGTGGTGTAGTGGGCGTGGTACACAGGGGTACGCCATCCACCCACTTCTCCCGATGTGAGAGATAAAAAAAATTTATATAAAATAGCTGACAACTTAAATGTCAAACTGTCAAACAAAAAATCCTCTTTATAACATAAAGCCTGGCTCCAAATTTGCTCCTGTAACTGTGAGCATCGCAAGCCTCATTTGAGCGGCACTGGACACTGTGGGTGACGTCACACTCGCTTAGTCCACTTTTATATATGGTCTATGGCAGGGACTCCCAGACTTCCTTCGCCCCAGACACTTCCTCCAGCGGCTCCTCAGGGGGGACCCCGAGGCGTTCCCAGGCCCAGTGTCCTGGGTCTTCCCCAGGGCCTCCTCCCGGTGGGACATGCCCGGAACACCTCCTGAGGGAGGCGTCCAGGAGGCATCAGAACAGATACCCTCAGCTGCTCCTCTCGACGTGGAGGAGCAGTGACTCTACTCCGAGGTCCTCCCTTGTGATTGAGCTCCTCACCCTATCTATAAGGGAGCGCCCGGCCACTCTGCGGAGGAAACTCATTTGTGCCGCTTGTATCCGCGATCTCGTCCTTTCGGTCATTCCCCGGAGCTCATGACCATAGGTTTACTCATTTATATGAATTTGGGTAGAGAGCTCATTTCGCCAGGCTTACATCTTCCAACAAAGAAGTATAAGAGAACTATATATAGTTCTATACATAAAAGAAAGAAATGACTGGAAACACCGAAATCTTCATATTAAATAGCCTTAGACATATAATGTTTAAGGCTAATATCACAGGCTGCAGTGTGAATTTCCCATTATAATATAGTGATATTTTATTTATACATCACCTTTGAAACAAAGTTAGGTTTTCATCTCATGGAAACAAAATAAAATACGATGTAATGAAAATGATAACGATAAAATCAAATATTAAATCCAAACTATTCAAGCATCTAACGTAGTTATTCTGCCGCGAATCCAACATGCACATGTCTGTGTTTACATGCTGGTCAAAACATACAATAAAACCAATACACTTTTAAAATGTGACTGTTTCTCCACTTCTGCCTCAGGAGCTCAAATCGACGGCATTTAAACTGCGACCGCGCTTGGGGGTTGTGCACATGCGCAGGGAGCTCAAGTCGACAGGACACCAGTGCATCGTGAACTCTACAGACCATAGACGTGTAAAAAAGTGGACTAAGCAAGTTTGATGTCACCCACAGAGTTCAGCACCGCTCAAATGAGGCTCATTATGTCACTGATGTAAATAATTTCCCAGAGAGAACTATTTTTATCTTTTATCTTATTGTATTTATCTTATCTTATTTTTGAAACTTGATTCTGTCTACATGCTCTTGGTCGGTTGCATCTGTAACGAAGAAAATTTCCCCTCGGGGATGAATAAAAGTAATTCTGATCTGATTCTCTGATTCTGATGATGCCACGGTTACAGGAGCCAATGTGGAGCCAGGCTCTATGTTATGAAGTGGAATTTTTGACAGGCAAAATTGCAAAAAAAAAATTCTGAATAAAAAATGGAGCGGGTTCATAGGAACATTTTAAAACCAAAATGACGAGTCCACAGCAGCAGGTACAGAGAGAGGAGCCACAAGATCCCAATGTGAGTCAATTGGAGCCAGAAGGAGCCAGAAGAGCCTCCTGGAGCACTTCCTGTTTGGCTCTGTCCATTCATATAGGGTAGGGTAAGGGTAGAGACACAGCACAGACTGTACAGGTTCTGCACTAGTACTGCTTAAAAGAATTTGAGTTTCATATTTTCCCAGTTTTGCTGAGCAAGATTCATGTGAGGAAGGAATTAAACGCCTGCCCCAAATTAACGGGATTCATTTAATGCTAATGTTGCAATGCCAATAGTTAGCTGACCATTTACTAGATTTAATATAGTTAACTTTGACATTCCTCTAAACTCTATGAACATTTTACATAATCTTCCATTAAATATAAGATACAAGAAATGTATTTTTTGTTTTTCAAGTAAACACCATAAATCATTATCTTTTTCACATTTTGCCACAGATGTAGGGAAGCCTGCTGATAACTGCCCCCCTTCCCCAGGTACAGAATATGACAGGATGTGACTAGATCAATAATTCTGGCTGCTAGTTGAGAGTGACAGTTATGTAGAGAAGAAAAGAGAGTGCGACCAGTTATTTTAACAGCTATTTGAAAGAGACAATAGTAACAATACATTCTAATGTAGTGTGACACTTTTAATTTAATAAATACATCTTTGATTAAGTGATATAGAAGAAATTATTACATTATTGGTTGCAGTTATTTCATTTTAAAGATTTTTTATTAAACTAGCCAATAATGTAATAACTAACCAATAATGTAATATGTTATTACATTATTGGCATCAGGTTATTACATTATCGTTTCAGACATTTTCTTACATTACTGGCAAGTTATTACATTATTGGCTTTATTACATTAAAAATTATTACGTTATAGGCAGTTATTACATTACAGTATTGGCCATTATTGCATTATCGGCTGCTACAAGACCTACCGCGACGGGTGTAGTTTGACTAAATGCCACAAATGCATCTGTACGATGTGCATTTGGTAAACGTGCAGAGGCTGCTCAATATCATTGCAAAACCAGTAAGAGAATGTAACTCCAGGTTTAAAAATCCTACACACTTTCTTCACAGTTTTCTGTAAAGTGCCAGTGGAAGTTATCTTAAACCTATCACATGTCCTATTGTCATCTGAGTAGCAGTGTTCTTAATTGTGCTTTTGTTTACAGATTGAATTCCCAGAGAAAGACTGGCTCCCTGAACACCTCATGCACCAGCTGGAGAGACTACTACCTCCCAGAGAAGACGTGATGCTGACAGACAACATGGAGGAGGTGGACCTGGTGGAGGTGGATGTCCAGGCCCAAGAGAGGAAGCACCAGGGAGAGGTCTACAAGGAGGACGAAGATGCCCCACGTTAACAGGTCCAGTGCCAGATGCAATGAACCGCTTCTCTGCCCGAACTGAAAATGGCTGCCAGTTTTGTATTCCTCGTTTGAGGCTCGAACTCAAAAATGCTGAGGTCTGTCACACTGTAAATGTTTGTTACATCTTTATTTAAGTGTGTTTTTGTCAAATTATACTTTCTGTGAAGGTAATTTCATATTTTTGTTAATAAAACGCACAATATTTGCAAATGTGGCCTTCACTTTTTGTGTCTTCTCAGTGTAGAACTAAATATAAACCTGTCAAGAGTTTTTACATGGTTGTAGCTGAATATCAGTGGGAGTCAGTTACTAGTGGTACTAATTATGGTGTGCTTTATAACGTTTCTGGAGGGTCTGTCATCGGCTTGTCTCCATGGCGATGTTAATACTTTTTCTGGGATGTTCAGCACCGTTATTTCCTCTTTATTGGTTAGTTGTGATGACTTTTTTTAAACTGCTCATTAACATTTTTCTACCACCTTCATTTCCACAAAAGGTGAGTGCTTTCTGTCTCTGCCCAGAGGAAAATGGAGTAAACATTAAAACACTCATTAAAGGCGCACTATGTAACTTTTCTGGATGGTCTGTTTTCATGCATAGTGTTAGTCTGAGAGTGTTCTTGATTATAAAAGTCACCTGTGGCCTTGTTTCTATAATTTGTCTCTAGAGCATTCACATTTTCAAATATTAAAGGTGCACTATGCCATTTTTTTGGTGGACGAGCTGTCAGTCTGGGCAGTTGTTGGGGAGCGAGAGTGGCATGCTGGGGCAGTCATGAGTCCCTGGCAGTCGCATGGGAGGGGTCCGGGGCGAGGGCCATCATCGCTGCGGCCAGTTAATTATTGTTGTTGAAGTTGTTGATGATGAGGATTATGATTTATTTTTTTAGCTGTTGACGTGACAGTTTTTAAGGGTTTTTTTTGAGTCGTTGGTGGGAAAAAAGACAAGTATTAAAACTGAAAATCATAGAAAATAAAGCCCAAATGACATGCACATTATTTATTCCATACTCATGGTGATAAGCTAGACACAGCTGCCCCTATAGGCCCCTCCAACCACCAACAAACACTCACACTCCGCATTCAAACTTGGCAAAGCGGTTGAAGTGTTATACTTAAGGACACAGCAACAGTTTGTACTGGAGCCACTGCTGCTTCACTGTGGCATCTTGTAGTCTCTGCAGTCTTCATTTCAAGTTCACTGCTTTTAACAGTTAGGGCGCCTTTGGTTGAACAACATTGATCAGTAGCTGCAGGCTCTCCTTCTCTTCATGTCTAGCCACTGTAATGAGCACTTACAATGCAATTCATTGCAAGTGGTTTAATGGATCACCCCCTGGAGAATGGACTGCACTTCTACCTTCAATGCCCCAACAGCAAAGTCTAGCACAGGCACAAAAGCATTATGCTTCTCTCAATGCCTTTTTAGGATAAAAAAAAAATCATCTGCCAGAAGGATCTAACACAGGCATGTCCAAACTATGGCCAAGGAGCCAAACGTGGCCCTCAGATCAATTGGTTTGTCCCTCAGGCTTCCAAGTGAATTGGCCCATACAAGTAGTAATTTTACTGCATGTTTTTGAAATCTACCTTGATTAGGCAAATTTAGTGTGTCCTTTTGAGGGTCTAAGCATGAGCAAAAGTCTAGATCATTTAGAGTCTAGATCATTTAGACCTGTTATAAATTTACGTATTTGAATTACTCAGTTTTGATCACCAGTCTATCACCTAAAAAACCCTTCAGGATTCCTTGAAACTCTGCAGTCCCCTCTTGATTTGTGCAGAGAACTGTAGGAAGCTTGTTGAAATAATACTGTAATAATAATCATAGGATTGTATTATACTCATACCAACAGGTTCAGTAATTTAAATTGTGATAAGTTTTAAATGCTGCATACATTGAGACTGTGGACAGCTTCAAGTACATGGGTGTTCACTTCAACAATAAACTGGACTGGTCCCATAATTCCAATGGCCTGTACAAAAAGGGCAAGTGTCACCTCCACCTTCTGAGGAGACTGAGGTCCTTTGGCGTGTGCAGGCCCCTGGTCAGGACTTTCTATGATTCTGTGGTAGCCTCTGCTCTCCTCTACGCTGTGGTCTGCTGGGGCCCAGGCAGCACTGAAAGGGACAGGAAAAGACTGAACAAGCTGGTCAGGAGTCCTGGCTCTGTCCTGGGCTGTCCTCTGGACTCTGTGGAGGAGGTGGGTGAGAGGAGAGTGTTGTCCAAACTAACATTCATCATGGACAACACCTCTGAGACTCCCTCAGTGCAGGAAGGAGCGCTACCGCAGATCATTCATGTCATGTACTGTCATGTACTGTGACAACTTGCACTGTTTTTGTACTTTCTTTATTTTATATATATAGTATTTATATTTCAATTCTCTTTGTAAATTTTGTACATATACTTATTCACTTTATATTATTATTATTTTTATTATTATTTCTATTTTTATTATTATTGTTTATCTTAATTGCATCACACTTTTTTGCTTTTTTGCACTAAACTGTCCTGGACAGTTTAGTGTCTACTGTGACTGTTGAATTTCTCCACTGTGAGATCAGTAAAGTCCTGTCTTATCTTATCTTATCTTATCTTATCTTATCTTATCTTATCTCTCTTATCTTATCTTATTTAAAGTTATTAAGCAATTTTCTTTCCCAAGATGTGAATCCTATAATTAAAACGTATATACCAGTAGGTGATGTCATGTTTTCATTAGATTTAGGCCTAACGAAATCTGATCCAAATATTTCCATTTGTCAACTGTGCCGGCACTTCTATTTGCTATTAGCTACAATTTAAAAGTAAAATAGTTCAATAAAAAAATTGTTAAGGTTTCTCAAAGTTTGGTATGTGTGCCACTGGTTGTAGGTGAGCTTCTTCAGGTGGTACTTGTCATTGGGACAGTTCTTGCCCTGTGCAAACATGCACTGTAGGTGTGAAAGTGGTGTGTGCGTGAGTGGTGGTCGGAGGGACTGATGGTGCCAATTGGATTGGCAGATTCTGTCAGTCTGCCCCAGGGCAGCTGTGGCTACAACAGTATCTTACCACCACCGGATATGGAGTGAATGAAGAATGCTCTGTTAATAATGCTCTGTAAAGTGTCTTTGGGGACATGTGTCTAAATAAGGTTACCTTACCTTTCTTCTTCAGATTTGCCTAATGTAGAGTCCACTTTATCCACTTTTTTTTTCATCCTCCTTTGGTTCATTCCTCTGTAGAACCATAGTGACAATGATGTTGTCCTTTTTTACTCCTAAATATAGACTTGGTTTAGATCTGGTGGTACTTGGAAACCCAAATCTTTTCTTTGTGGTACTTGGTGTGAAAAGTTTGAGAGCCACTGTAATCCTGCTATGCAGCTCCAGACGGTATGGGTATGTGCAGTTCCAAAGTGACATCTAGCGTCCATTTCGTACATTACATATTATAAAGTGCCACGGACTACATGTTCTTAATTATCAGTTTGAAATTGGCCTGTTTTCAAATGTGACCCTACTGATGTCGCGTGTTTTGTGATCGTTCTTGTATTTATTTTAATAAGCGAAAAAAAGAAAATGACATTCTTACTTCCGGGTGCAGGTGCTCGTTTCCCGTCACATGCTTGCGATCAGCTGACATCACGAAGCTTCTCCTTTTGATGCTCTGCTGACTGCTATCCACCGTCGACGGACAGAGGCGACAAATTCAATAAATTCTTTCGGTTTTGTTGGCAAAAAAGTGATATTTTAGCCCTACATTTGTTTCCGGTGGAGCGGGATTATCGGCGGATAGATGCTGTTGGAGTGGATAATGAACGGACACGCTCTTCTGTATACGGGGGTCACTCTGGCCTTCTGGAGTACCATCCTAATCGTCGGTCAGTCTACGCTTCTACACATTTATGAATGAAATACACATTTGAATAGATCTTACATATACCTAAATACATGCCCATTGCTTTGTTTTCCTTCTACACTTAGCACTGTTAGCATCCAACTGCATTTTGCACCTGATCTACTCATGCTAATGTGTGTTTTGCTTCGTGTTAGCATACTGTCATAATGCAGAATATGTAAAGAGATGGAGAAATCAATTATTTTATATATATGCATTATAGATGACTATTTCATTATGTCTAGATCAATGAACTGATTAATAATAGAAAATGCAAATTATTAATAATTTAGCTTGCGTTAACCATCACTAGCATTGACAGCTAGCTTCGACAAATCCAATTGAAATTGACAGCTGGTCAAACGTATGCGTTTTTGCTTCTACTTTCATATTTGCCTACTTGCAATATAGCGTTGTAAGTACGTTGTAACTGTGTAAAACAAGTCTCCATCACGTGATATTGAGCTATCACACCTTAACTACAACTTGCCAAGGCATTTCACATGACAGCTACTCTGACTCCTAAAGCAGAAAACCAAACTGTTCAATTATCTAAGTTTTTATTTCTTTTTTTTAATTTCTTTCTTTTCCACAGGTATCTGCTATACAATTTTTGACTTGGGATTCAGATTTGATGTAGCATGGTAAGACTTCTCTAATGCAATGTCTTAACTCAAAACATGCATTTCCCTGATTGCACGTAATGGTTTCTTCTTTGGTGCTTGTCAGGATGTCCACTAAACGAACTGTTTATTTTATTTCTATTATAAATTATGCACAGATGTGTGTGCTCAGAACAATTACAGTTATTATATTATTCTAATTATTACTATTTCATTGCATTCTCATCTGTTTGATTTCAGTATAGTTGAATAGAATATTAGCTTCAAATGGTATAAATTATAATACTGTTGTTTGTATGACAGATTTTGTATTCTTTTCTTTTTCAGGTTCCTGACAGAGACTTCGCCTTACATGTGGGCTAACCTGGGCATTGGCCTGGCTATATCCCTGTCAGTGGTGGGCGCTGCCTGGTAAGTGTAAACAGCCCAATAATTCATTGACATTCATTGAGTTTTATCAATTTAAGTAAGACTTAATATAATTTGGATTCTTCGTTTTAGGGGCATTTACATCACAGGCTCCAGCATCATTGGTGGTGGTGTCAAGGCACCTAGAATCAAAACTAAGAATTTAGTCAGGTAGGTAAACTGTACTATACTAATGCAAAAATGTTATATTTTTAATAGAGAACTCAAATACCATAAAAAATTGCAATCTTTCGCTTTCATATCTAGCATCATCTTCTGTGAAGCTGTAGCAATTTATGGAATTATTATGGCTATTGTCATCAGCAACATGGCTGAGGTAAGATATGTTTCTCTATACAGATACACTACTGTCCATTAATTTGTTTATATGTATACAACGTTTTTAACATTTAGCATTGACTTCCAAGCCCAAGTATTATTATATTATGCTTGGTATGAGGAAGTGTCCTTTGAGACATGACTCATATGGGAACTATAAAATGTTCAGAATGAATCAGTGCAAGTATAGTCTACTGTTTATATTTAAGCAATCTTTTTCCCCTGCAGATGTTCAATGGAACAACCCCAGACACCATTGGAGCTAAGAATTACCAAGCCGGTGAGTGTGTGATACAATGTTATTAGACAGTTGCTGTATTGGGAATGGGCGGTGTGCACAAATATTCTAGGGTGCACACTAGGGCTGCACAATATGAGAAAAAGACTCCATAATCGAGAACTATGGTATATATTGTGATAACGATATTACTGTGCTATTTTAATATACATTTGGCACAATAAAATGAGTTAAATTAAAACAAATTATGTACATGTCTATTTACTAGTAAGTAAACCAAATCAAAACTAACCCAAGATTAGTGTAGGACTTAATGAGGAAAATCATTAATACTGTCTGCCATTTTGTATATATTTCTTTCAAAAACCTGAAGTTTCTATAAAAAAGGGAACCTTGTGTTGTTGCAATATATTTATTTCTGTGCAATATCTGTTATTGCACTAGCCAATGTTGCAATATCAATATTTTTTACAATATATTGTGCAGCCCTAGTATATGCTACGTATAACTAAATCATTTTGAATTGTATTTAGATTTGATTCATATATCTTTTACACAGAATGAATTGAAAACCCCAGTTGATTTTGTAGTAATTTCTTTATTTAAATTCCCAAGCATTTAATTCCATCCCGTAGTTTGCCCATCACTATAAGGGTGTGTCCTATATTGAACGCATTTTTGTCCTGTTGTGGAGTTGGGTTTGGTGTGGTTCTAGATTAGGAGGCATTTTGATTAAAAAATGTATAAGCAAATCTTGTGCAATGAAATTACTGTATTATATCCTTTGGGTTTGCAGGATACTCTATGTTTGGTGCTGGCCTGACTGTTGGCTTCTCAAACCTGTTCTGTGGAATATGTGTGGGCATCGTGGGCAGTGGTGCTGCTCTAGCTGATGCTCAGAACCCGAGTCTCTTTGTGAAAATCCTCATTGTGGAAATCTTTGGCAGTGCTATCGGCCTGTTTGGTGTGATTGTAGCCATTCTGCAGGTGAGTAACACTAACACTCTAATGAACTGAAATGGAATAATTACAATTTAGATATTTTTTTCAGTCAAGTAAAGTTTAGTCTGCATTCCTCATTGTTTTACATATTATTTAGAAATGTTTTAGTCCATTTTTTCAGACTTAATTTAATCCTTTATTTAAACTTTTAGGAGAAGGTAATGCTACAGAGAACCCCTGTTGTATTAACTAACAGACCATACATACATTATTATTAAAACAAATGTAATGTGGAATTTTGTTGGTGTGTGTGTGTGTTTGTGTGTTTGTGTTTGTGTTTGTGTTTATGTGAGTATATATGCACACACACACACACACACAGCGGCTGTTTAGGTCACTGGACTTTCCCATGGGGGACCCGGGTTCGAATCCCCCGACATCGCCCGGCCAAACAAGGTCTGCGTCAGGTGTCAAGGATCCCTCAAAGGGTACAGTCCCATCCAACTATCGGCCAATAACCTGTCTCTCCACAGAGAGAAAGCCTATGACTCAATGCCACACACGGATCACTGAGTGCCTGGAGCTGTACAATATCAACAGGACTCTAAGGGCGTTCATTGCAAAACCATCCTTGAAGCCAAAAAGCCAATGAGCCATAGGTCTGAACCCCCTCAGCCAAATAATCAACCACACTGGCTATGGATACCGACTCAGAAACGGGGCCACCATCAGTCACCTCCTCTACATGGATGACATCAAGCTGTACGCTAAGAGCGAGCGAGACATCGACTCACTGGTCCACACCACCAGGATCTACAGCACAGACAATGGAATGTCATTCGGGCTCGAGAAATGTAGGGATGGTAGTCCACACAGAGGGGGTCTCACTCCCAGAGGGAACAATAACAGACACTGAGGACAGTTACAAGTACATTGGTATCCCACAGGCAAATGGCAGCCTTGACGAGGCAACAAGGAAAGCAGTGACAGCCAAATACCTGCAAAGAGTACAGCAGGTCCTAAGAAGCCAGCTCAATGGAAAGAACAAGGCGCAGGCAATAAACAGCTACGCTCTGCCAGTGATCAGATACACAGCAGGAATCATAAGTTGGCCAAAGGAGGAGAGACAGACCACGGATGTTAAGACACGAAAGCTCCTGACCATGCATGGAGGGTTCCATCCCAAGTCCAGCACCCTGAGACTGTACACGAGCCAAAAGGAAGGAGGCCGAGGACTAGTGAGTGTGGGAACCACTGTCCAGGATGAAACATCCAAGCTCCACAAGTACATCAGTGACAAGGCCCAGACTGATGACATGCTCAGAGAATGTCTCAGACAGTGGGCGCAGAGGAAGAGGTGCTGGTGGGACCATCATGGCAGGACAAACCCCTACATGGGGCGTACCACCGAAACATAACTGAAGTGGCTGATGTCAAGAAATCCTACCAATGGCTGGAGAGGGCTGGTCTGAAGGACAACACGGAGGCACTCATCCTGGCTGCACAGGAGCAGGCCTTGAACACCCGAGCAATAGAGGCCCAGATCTACCACACCAGACAAGACCCAAGGTGTAGGCTGTGCAAAGAAGTGCCTGAGACAGTCCAGCACATAACTGCAGGGTGTAAGATGCTGACAGGGAAAGCGTACATGGAGCAACATAACCAAGTAGTGGGCATAGTGTACAGAAACATCTGTGCAGAGTACGGGGATCAAGGTGGGAAACGCCTCCAAAGGTTGTGGAGAATGAGCGGGCCAAAATCCTGTGGGACTTCCAAATACAGACTTGTAGAATGGTGGCGGCGAGCCAACCAGACATCGTGGTTCTGGATAAGCGAGAGAACAAAGCCGTGGTGGTGGATATTGCAATACCGAGCGATGGCAATGTCAGGAAAAAGGAACACGAGAAACTAGAGAAATACCAGGGGCTCAAAGAAGAGCTGGAGAGAGCCTGGAAGGTGAACGCATCGGTGGTGCCTGTGGCGATCGGAGCACTCGGGGCCGTGACCCCCAAACTGGATGAGTGGTTGCAGCAGATCCCAGGAAGGACAACAGACATCTCAGTCCAGAAAAGTGCAGTACTGGGAACAGCAAAGATACTGCGCGGAACTTTCAAGCTCCCAGGCCTCTGGTAGAGGACCCGAGCTGATGAGGGTGAGAGAGACCAACCACCGTGGAGAAACACGTTTATATATATATATATATATATGGTCCATTCCTATTCCACAGTGTACACACCACTGGATCAGTAATTTGTTTGGCAAAAATAGGCTTTTGCCATTTTAAACACTCTTTAAATATTAACCCGAGTATGATATTTATCTGTTGTTATTTTGTTTTGCAGACATCAAAAGTAAAGATGGGAGACTAAAAATGTCTGTATCTTGAGAAGAAGAAAGAAAACAAGATGGATTATTGTGTAAATACATCGTAAATTATTTAAGTGTCTCCATTTGCCTGTTTTTAACTTGTCATTTACAACAAATAATGCGTGTAAGTCCTAGTCCTCCTGCATTTGATTACCATGAATGTTTAAAGAGAAAACACTTGCGATGGCTACTTGTACTATAGACCAGCAGCAGTTTCTTCACTAAATTGTAAATGAGAAGTTAAAAACATGAGTATTTGAACATATTGGTGTGTATGTGTGTATGTATGATGCACTTGTCTCTCATTTTCTCTCCAGTGAAGCATGGGGTTGTCAAAATGTGTTTACTTTAGCCTGGTCTCTCATGTATTTTTCTTTTCTTTGTTTTTTACAAGCCAGTGGTCCTTAATCAGCAAAGTGTCCCAGTTACAGTATTTCTCTGACACAGCAGAATGAAGATTATTTAAAGTTATTTTGAGAAAGGAAAATTCAGATCACAGCAGGACTAATCCAAATGTATCTATTTCTATCATCGCTTACATTCCTACTTCCAAGATTTTAAGATTTGCATTTAAAACCCTTAATCATCTTCTAAGAATAGCAGCTGTAACTGTGTTGAATAGAACAGACACAAAACATGCATACACATATCTGACCTGGTTGTGTCCATGGAGCTGGATAAATTCAATGCTAATCTGTGGAACATTATAGGCAAGCAATGAGATCACTTTACAGGCAGGCAGGTGTCAAAGGGGTTTCAGATCTAACTTTGTTTTTGTCAATATTATGTTGCATTACTTTTAATCATCTTTTCTATACATTCCTACATGTGTGAACGCACTGAAACTGTGTGGGTGATGTGCAATTCTACTCTTATTTTACATGATTAAAAGCCATCTTGTGTGGTCTGTAGTATTGATGTGAACGGGTTCATATGGGCACTTCATACAATTATATAATTTATTGTTTCATAGTCTAATCTCAGTGTCATTTTGTCATAACATTTTGACAGACTATGGTTGTGAATGAAACTTTATTTTTGTGAATTCACTTATTCCTGTAAAGTAGATTTATTGAAATTGTGGGGGGAAAAAACGTTGAGTCAATGACCTGGGCCTTTGAGAAGATATTTGATGACCACTGATAAACCAGGCTGTATCCAACCCTTGGCTTTTGGTGACTGTAGTTGGACCTGTGTGTATGTTCACGTTGATGTGATAGTGATTTGACAATAACCTTGTTTTTGACATTGTGAAAAATAACAATCTTCCTGTACATGTCTGTAAGAAAATAAAACATTGAAATGAGTTGCCTTCACTATTTCTTCAGTTTTCAAATGAATGAAATACCATAGCATACGCACTTCAAGATTTGAAAATTATTTTTTTTAATTATTTAAAACTTTGCCACAAGAGGGCGACATATACCACAACGTATTATGCACCTGTTCATGGAGAGAGAAACAAGCAATACAAAAGATAAACATTCAGCATTAAACCGTGCAATACCCCATTTTTCAATTTAATAGGGGTTAAGGGTTTTCAATTTAATTCTCTCTCTCTGTGTCTCTCTCTCTCTATATATATAAACATTCATAATATATAATTAAAAAGAAAAGTCATTTATTTTTTATGTTGATTGCATATTTACTTATCCACACATCCACGGGATTTTTCCGTTGTGGGACAAATAAAGTTTCCCTTATGTTACAATGAGTTAAGGATAATTTCTTACAGATAAAATATCCTAAATATGATACGATTTAAAATGCGTGAAACATATGTGGTTATGATAATATAATGAAGACTATGTATGACGATTTTTAAATAATAGGAATTTCAGTTATTTCACACCAAAAGCGATTTGCGCTCACTCCAGGCTTCCGTAGGCAGCAGGAGCGAGGGACCTGCTCTCTACCACAGCATCCTTTTCTTTGGTTTTCTCTTATCCTCACCAAAACACAACGGGATGACGGAAAAAACACGAGGATAGCGTCGTTTTACTCTTCGGATGATCGTAAACAAATAATCCGGGATATGCTAGCCATTTTTCACTGGTAAACCTCACCACAATGAGGCTCTTACCCGAAGAAGCAGACATAATAGCTTGTCTGTGAAAAGAATATAGTTATCTTTAGCCGATCGAGCTGGGCTGATCCTTTTGCATTTTTGTTGCATATATTTCTTAGTTTTTTTGTTATCGTTATCCTCACATCTACTGCTTCGTAAGCTTTTTAAATATTTTTCTTCGGCGAGTGCACCACTAACACAGAGGATGCTCAGATAAGAGAAAGTGCTCGCTTGACAACATCCAAGGTAGGTACCGTGCACTATTGTTTCACTTTCCACTGTTACTATGCAATTTTTTCTTCTAGCATCACCATCTATTTCTCTTGTTTTCACCCGCAATCTGTTTTGTTTAACCATGCACGATATTACAGTGTTAGGAAGCACATTTTGAACTGGCTACATCTCATGGATCCATGCATCATTCTTATTCTTACACCCGCCATAGTGGACTCTCCTTTTACCATGCACTGTTGTTGTTTTAACCACTTCTCTCTCCACAAAGCTTTTTTTTTTTTTTTTTTTTTTTAAATATTGCTTGTAGTAATTTGCTTTATTTAGACGTGTTCTGCACAAATCCATTTCTTTGTACATTAAGTGTTTTGCAAGTCTAGCCATAGCCTATTTCAGTGGGGGAATGGGAGAGCATAGCAAGAGGAGGAGGCATTGTCAGGATGCTTGAACTAACCAGGCATTTACACAGAAGCTCCCCACATATGCCATAATCCAATGTGACATCTTGCTCATTTATGACACATTATCTCCTATGGGCTGGATACTACCACTGCACCGGAGAGGTTATAGTGGCAAGTGGACTGGAACCACTGCCATTCCTTACTCCCCATCTGTGTGCAAGTTAATGGGTTTTGCCCTTTCATTTTTATGCTCTGTATAAACATTTTACTTGTCTGGAGAATGTATTAATTTTTTTATGTGGCTGCTTTTGTATTCCAGCTTAAACAAAGCAATAAAGTAATTTCAGGGATCCAAATCCAACACACAATCTAAAACATATAGCCTATAGTTGTTTCATATTTAGAAAGTAAATAACAATAATGGTAGTTTCAGTCTTGGTTTGTATTTTGAAGCAGAATCCAAAGTAGTTTTATGCATATGAGTTTTGTTATGCAATCAAGAACAGTGACTTGCAATGAAAGTTAAAGTATTTCTATTGTTATTGAAATTCAAGCCAATGCCATACAGTTCTGCTCACAATTTAGAGACAGAAGAAACAGGTGTACTATATCTCTGGTATTGTAGGATAGGGTCAGTGCCATGGCGGAGGTCCAAGCATATTCATTGGAGTACATTTGTAAGTGTAAAAAAGAAGTGAAGTGAATATTTTAAGATTGTTTTAACTTATAAATGCTTCATGAAGTGCAGTTATGTAACCCGAGCCTCACTTTACTGATATCAAATTAAGTGCTGCCTTCTTCTTTGTCTTTGCAGTTCTGAAAGTCACCTCAGCAACAATTGTTATTAGTCACCTCACCTTTGTCAGTCACTATCAATTACGTGAGATACAACTGTGTCAAAACATGAAGGATGAACCTAGCCTTTAGATATGTGATCATGAATAGAATTAAATCATCAGTCCAATTGCAAATTACTTAAGCAGCATGACCACTGGCACATTCTTCTCACCATGGCAACTTTTTAGGTAGAGAGATGAGAAACAGAGATAGACTGGGCTGGTATTTGAACATTTAGTGCACTGGCTACCGGCCTTAAATCTCCAGCCAATGTTTTGTTTTGGCTGACTTGCTGAAGAATAATAAAGAATATGCAAAAGATTTATTTGAACACTTTGGGACAAAGAGATAACCCAAAATATTGGCAGAGAGATTGGTTTTCTGGATTCCAAACAATCCGTATCTCTAGTCTAGACAGTTTTATTAAGTAAATATTTTGTGGATTATATATATAGGCAAAAGTATTTGTTGTACCAGTTTTAATATTTATTTCTATCTGGACAGCATTTATTTATTTTTGAAAACCCAAGATCATGGCATCCTTAAACAACTTACCGGTACTTCAACTATAATTTATCTACTTGCACTTGCTATTCATTATTTTATATTCCTAGTTTGTGTTTTCTGTTCATTGACAAAACCTATTCTGATTCTGATCTTCAAAACTGCATTTGTTGTATGTTCCCAGTTTGCAGGAGCCAGTATCAAATTATATTATTTTGATATCCACCACAACACAATATACTTTTACGATAGCAGTCATGATCAGGGTATCCATCACTTCACTCATACACATAAATCTGTAATATCGCTAATGTTGAATGGCAAAATATAATTGAGTGTTTCTTAACTTTACGATTTGAAACCCTTCCATCAAATCTGAATCCAGTAGAGACAGATGATCTCAAATGATGCCGTCTTGGGAGTACCACTATCTGATAAAATTGTGGGTTTTATTTTAAATGTCCTGGAAATAAATTGGCAAGTTGCCCAGCAGAAGTCAGTGCTCCGAGCCAAGAAATAAACCCAAACATAGCGCAGTATTAATTCAACAAGTCTATTTGATTTTAACCAGATTATTTCGACAATTAGTGAGCTGTTAGAAGCCTCTTGTCCAGATATTTTACTTTACATATTGGCATTGTCTTTGGTTATGCCTTCACCAAGTTCACTAATATGAAACACTTATTGGTCAATTAGCCTAATTGCAAGAGGTGATTGAAAATGGCTTTATAATAGTGTTTATATTAGGGAACATGTTGATCCACATTAATACAATCTGTGTTCATTACAGTAGACTTGTAGTACGACTTATTTTCCTTTAATGAAAAATGTAGCGCATATAATTTTGTAGTGCTCATCTGTAGTTATTTAGTACTTTTTGTTGGTTTGTCTGTAAGCTTTTTGATTCCACTAATAAACCAAGGAATAACTTACAAGTAGTGTAGGTAATGTTGGTGAGGCTCACAATAGCAGTATGGACTTGGTTTTTTTATATTTAACTACCAACTAGTTTCTATTTAACTAGCCTTCTGCACTACTGGTTACCCCAAACTCTAGTCATCTTTGTCACTCCATATAAAAAAGTAATCATATACAAGTGACACTAAATGTGTAAAACTCCTAATAAAGGGCCTAGCCTTTTGGACAATGATCTTGCTGTACTTTTTAACACAGAGCCAACAAGCCTATCTTTACAAAATGGAAAAGCTTAATACTGCTTCTGCATTAGGGCTATACACAAATGCATTATATTAAAGGTTGATAAGACGTGCTGAATGCCTGACTCTTCTTAAGCCTAATATTCTAGTGATGGTTTAAGCCAGTCTTTTAACTTGCACATCAAATCCTGATCTTTTTCCATAGCTCTTCTCTCTCCTCTCTATTTCACTGCTTGTTCTCTCGCTTTCTTTCTCTCACTCTCTTTCTGTCTCTCCCTTTCACTCTATACTCTCACTCCCCTTGTACCCTCCTTCTCTCCTCCCAGCCCCTTCTCCACTATCTTTCTTTTTCCCTCACCTCTTTTCCTCCCTTTCTTCTTCCACCCCTCTTTCTCTCTCTCTCCTTGCATGTCTCCTCCCTATCTCTCTGTCTCTCTCTTCCCTCCTCTCCCTTTCCTTTTCTCTCTCCCTAACCCCTTCCCTCACTCCCTCTCTTTCTGTCCCTTTCTCTCTCTTCTTTCCACACTTCATTTATTTCTTTGCTTGGCTGCCAACTGAGCAGCTGGATGTGAGCTGGAAACAGAGGCGATGGAGAGAGAAAGACGATTATTTATGCACTCTAGACGTAGCGTCTTTGCATCACAGACCTACTTTGGCACATTGGCTAATGCTAATTTTTAGGGCATGTGTCCCGAAAATTACAGAAACAAAATTAAACTTCCCAGACTAATTTGGCGTTTAGTGTTAGTGTTAACGCTGATTATGATAAAGCCTTTGACATTTTAATGCAAAGATGTGTGATTTGTGTATTTGGATTTCAATCAAAAGTTTATTTACATTACTTCACTTTCCACTAACTCGATTTTGGTACCGAAGAATAGACTTGCTACTCAATACTGATTATGATGTCACAATGCTATTAAAAAAAACACTTTTTATTTAGACAATATTAATTTTAACTATTAAAAATTATAGTTGACAGGTATGTTTCATAGTGGTCCATGGGCGTATACTAGTCTATATAGTCTTATAGTCACAATCATTCTATTCAAGCTATTCAGGAAAGTTAAATTTCTGTCCTTCTGTTCTGAGTTTTTTAGTATCGATACCTGATCAAATGAGCATCTGGTTTCGATACTAGTTCGGAATGTTCCACAGTATGGCATTAAACGTATCTAATTCCAGGAAGATGAGTAGGAGGCACCACCACTAGGCCAATTTCTGATACATGGAGAGGCGACCCTGCTGACAGTAAGAACATACGTTTTTCAATGTATTTTTGAGCAATAAAAACACCTGTTAATCAATCTAAGATACATTGAATGCCATTCTGTGAAACAAACCAGACAAAGCAATAACATGATAACATAACAAAAAGATGGCGGGCCCCTTCTAGAAAAGTTACATGTTGTACCTACATAAATCATGGGATTGAGGGGACCCAAAAGACAGTGCTCGCAGGTGTTCAAAGTCAGTCCAGAGTTATTTGTTGACCTGAATGTCTGAATGGTAGAGAAAATACAACAACAGTGTCTCTGGTTTATCCTAATTTAGCTTGAGATTTGCACAAAAATAAATCAAAGTCTGTTTCTTGTCCCTGCTGAGTGAGTGATCTTTCTGCATCAGGGAAAACAAAACAACAGACAGAAATGTGTTTTGTGTAAGCTGTGTGCATGTGAAATGTACAGCATGAATGAGTTAGTAGTACTGTAAACTGTAAGAGTAGGTGTAACTGTAAGTGATGATTTGAACCAGTTTTAGTCTTGTTTTAGCTCTTTTTAGTCCACATTTAGTCTGGGTCTATTCCAGATGCCCGTACATGGAAATCCAAATACAAGAGGTGGTTCTTGATGTACAGTAGAATTAGTGTTGCTTCAGTAGTGATGCTAAAAATTACTCAATAATACCAATTCTGAAGAAAGAAAAAAACACTATTTAGACAATAGATTGTAATTTTCAACATAAAATTGAAGTATTTTCTTTTATATTATACCAGGCATTATTATATTGGCAGACTCCCTCAGTTGTCCAGGTATGTTTCATGCGTATAGTCTATATGGTCTTATACTTGTTCTGATATGGCTCAAGATCGAAAGTTTCATTTCCTGTGAATGTGACTTTTTTTAGTATTGATACCTGGTCAAATGAGTATCTCGTTTCAAATACTAGTTTTTGCATCGATTAGTATCAGATTCTTTATACTTTTGG
Organism: Odontamblyopus lacepedii; assembly: GCA_034769755.1. NCBI lineage: Eukaryota > Metazoa > Chordata > Actinopteri > Gobiiformes > Gobiidae > Odontamblyopus > Odontamblyopus lacepedii. Next base: position 24,999,813 of record CM068359.1, read on the forward strand.
CAACTCTAATTAAAATGTCATTCAAACAGTAAATTAAGTAAAATTACATGTATTTGTTTATTTGATTGGGACAGTGCGTGTTAATGAACAGACATGACAAAATGCATGAATGTAAACACGCCGGATTGTATCCACAAGGCTAATTTCCATCCGTAGTCCCACTGGTCACAGGGGTCAAAAATACATCAGGAACATTTAGTAAAACAGTCAAATTTGCATTAAACAATAATCAGACCCTATATACAATTTTCCATACTCACCAACTGCACAATCGTACAGATAACTACACAATTCATAGTCACTTTTACACAAAACTCCATTAACATTCACTCAGCTCAGTATCCACACTCCACTGGCAACTAAAAAATTCCAGTCAGTCTTAAAAGGTCCATAAGAGTCAAATATAATGTAAACACCTTATTTGTCCTTGTCTCTCAATGGCCATCTCCCCTGGTCCACCATCATCAATGTTAATATGAAAAATAGAAAGTTACAAGATTCTTATCCAACAAAGTATCCTCATTGAGAACAAGGAGCTTGTACGCAACATGACCAAGTTTAAGATCACATACAGCTCAGAGGCATTTTAATATCACATTGGCAGAGTTGAGTTGTGGTTTTGAAGCTCCACGAACATTGGAGTTTGTTCTGATTTAGCTTTATTCTCCTCTTCCTCTGCCCTGTCTCTCTCTCTCCCTCCTCTCTTCTTTTCATCTTTGCTCTTTTATCCTCAGCCCGCTTCTGTTTATAGCTCATGCATGCCTTTGTAGCTCAAACCATGAGTCGTCAGACCACCAGGTACAATGCAAAAGTGATCTGATTCAGACAATGTGGAAAATGTAACCTGAAATGACTCAAGGAAATTAGCACGTTTCTGCCTTTTGAATACAAAGGATATTGCTATTTGTTGGCTATAGGGTATTTTAGGGGAGGTAACTGACATTTGCAAAGGCTGAGTACTGTTCTATTTGTACAATCTAAAAAACTATGAAATTTAATGGTGCATTGCGTAACTTTTCTGGAGGAGGGACTGTCAAATGCTTTTCTCCCTGGAAATGTTATTGCTTTGTCTGGTAAGTTTCACCGTATGGCATTACACCTTTCAATCTTCATGGAGACCAAACCAGACCAAGTTACAGGTCAGATCTGTGGAGAGGCGACCCCATTCACAGTCAGAATGTCTGTTTTTCCAGGTGCTTTTGAGCAGAACCACCTGTAACTGAATAAATGTAATGTAGAGTAGTTTAATGTCATACTGTGGAACATTTCAGGCAGAGCAATGACATATCCATAGAAACAAGCAGGTGACGGACCTCCAACCAAAAAGTTACACAGTGAACCTTTAACATTAAAATGATATACTGCATAATACGTAGTAGCCATCATGCATAATTTCTGATTTTAGTAGTGTAATAATTCTAATATTGAGTACATGATTAAAAATAATAATATAGAACCCTTAAACCGGTATTTTTTCTATAGGGTTAAAGTTACATAGGCTTAAGCGATGTCACAAATGTATTTATTGTTATGCATTTTTTGTCACGTTGGTTATTGTGTACCTGTAAACATCCTCTCCAGGCCAGCTCTCCATTACTTTAAACAAAGTAAAATACTATTATTCATAAATACACGTGTAAGCATTATGATGAATGGGCAGAAGTGCTCAGTAAAAGTGCTGAATACTGTTCACACTGAAAGGTCAGGGTTGTACAGTGAGTGGGTGAGTCACTTCCATTATATCACTGGCTCATATCTCTGCACTGATTTAGACTGGCATCAGATTCTAAATTTGGCCTGAGCTGAAATATTCAACTGTTGTTGTTTCACTCAGGTCTTGTGCTGTCAGAGTGTATTTCATATTATTGGTGTTAAAAATAGTCTCTGCAAATTAACTAAATGGCATATTCATATCAGGGAACATTATATTTTAGTAATTATGCGGACAAAACACTGCCCTAAGTCAGGGACACTCATGAACTAAATGATATTGCAGTATGGTAAAACAAGTGGTGCCCTTTAGCAGTGGCGCTCATACTTTTCACACCAAGTACCACCAAAGAAAAGATTTGGCTTTCCGAGCACCACCAGATTGAAGCCAAGTACAACAGGACCATTCCAGGTCTAATCTAGGGCTAAACCAGATTTAAAAGTGGATTACATTATTTCCACTGTAGTTCAAAATTAACCAGAGCAGGACAAAAAAGTGGATAAAATGAACTTTAACTTGGGCAAATAAATTTGGGCTGATCTTTTATGTTTCCTCATCACAAACAGACCTGGAGCTGTTTTGTTTCATTCACACATGTTTATCTCACAAACCCTGCATATTTAGACTGAGTTCTTCCCCCTGATGTCATGTGGTAATACAGGAAGTGCTCCACTGTGTTTATAAACTCTATACACTCCATACATAAACAATTGTTTATCTCTACTGAACTGAAGGTAAAAGGAGCTGTTGCCTTGAAAATTACCTTTTCATGACATCACAGGGTGAAACAGAGCATTTTGAACTTTGGTGATGTAAACAGACTAATAATATAATAATATATTATTCATGTGACATGTGTGAATGACACAAGACACAGCTCCAGGTATGTTTTCATGAGTTAGAAGTATTATAACAGGACTTAAAGCTCATACGAGGCAGATTTGTATACCTATACCTTTAAGTGTAGATTTGGCGTTTAGATGGTATAATTAATAAACGTGATTAAATAATTAGCATACAAGTGTTTGGCTGTGGCATTCTCCTTGTTCCTTATTCATAAGTTGATTGTGTTGAAGGATCATGCACTGTGCTGATAACGTCCACACAGCTCCACATTGTTCTTCACATCATTGTCAGTCTGACATGACGACAACAGGGCTGTGTGACAGGGTCAGTGTTGATCTCCTGGTTTGTGTTTATGGTGAGCACTGATGCTTTGCTTCTTGGCAACATGACCCAGATCCATCACAAGGTCCCACCCCCCCTCTGCACCTCATCATCTTTTTATCATATCACCCATTGGATTCTGTATTCACCAAGAGACTGTGGAATCCAGACTGAAGAGCAGAGGAGACAGGCTTTGAAAACACAGTTGAAGAAGTTCTGACTAACTCAACTTTTGGTTTTATTCCTAAACTTGGAGTAGGTATTGACTGTTGTCCACCTATTTTGTGTTATATATTGTGTGTTTGGCCTTGATAGGACATCTGACATAACTGTAAAACCCTTTAATGGTAAGCTTGTCACAATAAAACATTTTAAATGATACGATATGTTGCTGAAATAAATATAGATGACAGACAATTATATTGAAACAAACCATAAAGCAGAATTATGTTCAGAAAAGTACTCTGAATGTACAATATTGATAAAAACATGAGCTGACCTAAATAAACAACAAAATGAAACACTTTAGTAATTATTCAAACCTCTGCAGCTCAAATCTAATCAAAAAATTACTAAAAATGCCTCACTTGTACAAAGAAAAGGTATCCACGATAAATACTGACTCCTTGTCTGATTTTATTTGGGTCTTGTTAGTCCATTTTTCAACACTGTTTTGCTGAATATGACATAGGCCCCTTAAGTTGTACATGTATGTGGCACTTAATCTTCAAATCTCTCTTCAAGCACACATGATCTTGGAGAGAGTGGTCTACAGCTCCACAGTGTCCCAGTGGGTGAATGGTTTTTGTGGGAGATGTGCTCGCCTCAGCTGCATACAGGCCATGGGGGAGCTCGGCCAGGCCTCTACTATCAAGTGCACCAGGAATAATGCATTTTTGATTAGACTCACTCACTGTGGTGGAGGTTACAGCACAAGAGGCTCAGCGCTCTGGAGACTCAGGGTGAGGGGGGGGGCTGCTCTGGCTGTGATCTGCAAGTTGAATGCCATACCCCTCCATTTTAAGCCTCCCCTCCTTTTTTGAGGAAATATTTATTGAAAAATACCTTTACCTTTTATCTATTGCACCACTAACAATAATAACCAAATAACAATTCCAAAACTGAATCTATACTGAACTGAAGTAAATGTTAAGAAAATCACATATTGTGCAAAAGTAGACATTGTATAACTTTTCTGATAGAGGGTCCGTCAAATGCTTTTCTTCATGGAGATGTTATTGCTTTGTCTGTAATGTTTCACAATGTGGCATTAAACCCTTTTATCTTCATGGAGGCCGAACAAGGCCAGCTCACATGTCAGATCTGTGAAGAGGCAGCCCCACTCACAGTCAGAATATCAGGTATTTTTGACCTCTAAAACCACCTGTAATTGGATATTGTGGAACATTCCAGTCAGAGCAGTCAAAGCAGTAAACAAACAATATCCCTAAAAACAAACAGGTTATAGACCCTCCCAACCAAAATGTTACACAGTGCATCTTTAAATTAACTAGTATTATTTATTGTTGAAATTTACATTCTGTTCTAATATCGTCGTGAGAGAAAATCTTGTGTTGTACAAAAAAGGACAAGCTGCAATTGAAATCAAGCGTCTCTGATATTTTGGACTCCTGATTGCAGCATGAACCCTCCTCTCACTGTGTCTATAATTAATCTTTATTAAACATGACCAACAGTAAACAAAGTAACAGCAGAAAAGTCCTGCCGTGGACCAGGACCTTGCGTATCTCTCCATTTCCCTTTTCATTTGCATTTCACACGTTTTACTACTCAGCGCTTAGATCTTTGGTTGTAGCTCTGATTGTCTGCGTGAACCAATCGTCTTTTAGAATCAGAATCAGAAAGGTTTTTATTGCCATATGAGTGAACAGGTTCACAACATTAGGAAATTGCTGCTGTATTTGGAGCAGAATGTAGACAAAACTAAACATGCAACAAATAAAATAGAATAGAATAAAGTAGAAACAATAAGCTATAATATAACACAAAATTTACAAATGTACAAGAATATAAGAGTATAACAGTGCAGGTAATCAGTGCAAAACAGACATGTGCAAAAACACAGGGTCATGTGACTGAATCGTATGGCATATGGCATTAGTAAATCTTGACTTAAAAAAGTGCGATGGAAACCAGGAATTAGGCACTTTCTTGTTTCTATGGAGATGCCATTGCTCTGGTTCGAATGTTCCACAATATGACATTAAACAGATAAACAGATCTACCTTTCTGACTGTGAGCGTAGTTGCCTCTCCACAGACCTGACCAGTAACTTGCCATACTGTGAAACATTTCAGACAAAACTATAACATCTCCATGGAAAAAAAGCAGATTTAGTTTAGTTTAATATCAGTAGCTATTCTTCCTGGGGTCTCCTCAAATTCATTACATTTTTGTACAATACATAATCCACACACACCCACACACACCCAACCACAAGACAAGAAAACTCAATGTGTAGTAAACAAGTATTAACCAAAATAAATAAATTAATTAATAACAATTAAAACTAATAATATCAATAACAATAATACCTACATAAACAGTAACTAATCATTGTGTGAAAAGGAACAGTTTTAACTTTTTTCGAAACAACTTTTTGTTATTTTCAAACAAGAATACTGGTAATGCGTTTCATGCAACGCATGGCTCGATAACCTACAGTACTCTGCATTTGACTGGTTCTGCACACAGGAAGCACACCGCTTATATTTTGGCTTTGACGGGTTTCATATTTGTGGTTGTCTGAAAAAAAAGTGAATTTGTTATAAATTATTTCTGGGATTTTGGTTGAAATTATGTAGGTAACGGACTCTCCACTAGAAAAGTTACACAATGCACCTTTAAATTGGACCATACCACACTGTCACTAACCTGAGGATTATCTGTGTATATTTGTGAACCAAACAGCCTTTACAGAGAGGGGAGCTGGGGCCTGGGCCATGCCAGAGACTGCAGGATTACGGGGAAATGGCACCTTCTGTTTTCGACCTGATTGTAACTGATCACTGATGATGTTATTGGCAGCAGAACCACAATCTATCTCATATTATTATTTCTAATGCTGAGCTCACGTCAAATATCTGGAGATCCTATATTTGGCCCGAGGCAATACAAAATTACCACTTTATATTCATAACATTAATCCTGAGTGCACCCCTCACTATTAGGTATGCATGTTTCTGACCCGGGGAGCCGTTCTGCAACAGAGTCCAGCTTTAAAAAGGAGTTTTCACAGATAATTATTGTGGTGCTTTAAAATGTGAAATTGAAACCATTACCTGGCTATTTGGTCATTTATTGCAAGATTACTCCTCTCAGGCAGCATTAAATAGGGACCCTAAATTGGATCTAAAATAAACCTTTATGTAAACTTTGGTGCACCATCATAGTATATTAAAAGGATATCATTAAATTATAATGTAAGGTCAACTTTTATGGGCTTTTAACTTTTCCCTCATCATTAGCGTACTTGTTTTGATTTATGCACGTTTAAGTAGTGTTGTCCATACATTTGAGCTATGAGTGCTCAGAAAATATCTGATTTCCCCTACACCCTGTCTTACCACTGAATTTGGATATTTTTTATATTTCAGTTTGAGACTATTTTTGAATAGAATTCAGATTACAAGGATAGTGCTCTGCAAATGCATATATTGATTTTCATTATACTTCTGATGCAGTACAGGATGCCTCTAACCTCATTATATCTTTTATTGTGTCTGTGTTTTATTGATGACTATTGATTCATCCTTGGAACTCTGGCCTTGGCTCTTTATATTCATTTTTAGTCTTTCTTTGGCCTATAGGTTGAAATAACATACTGACTTCTCCAGCACTAAAATGTGTTTGCATTTTGATATGAGGAGAGAGAATCCATTATAACTTTGGGCTAAATGAGGTGCGAGCCCAGTTGGGTGCATGCCATTATACATCCTTAATAAGGGCTTGGTGCAGTGCACAGCAGGCTCTGCCAGCATCAACTGTAACATGTAAAAACCATCAATCTCAAAGTAATTGATCATCAAATTACAAGGAAGCTATGAAATTTAAGGTCACACCTTAAGTGAGAATCAGGGACTCTTTTGAAGAAAAAATCAAACAAGATCAATCTGGTACCTGATTTATTATTTGTTTTCCAGTGGAATTCAACTTGATTATCATCTTTCTGACTAAAATCCTCATGTGGTGGTGTCTGGCTTAAGTTCAAATTTTAAAGATACAAAATGTAATGTTTCTAGGGTGGGAGCCACCACCCTTTCTACTAAAGAGTACTTTATCTAAAGAAAAATAATGTATGCATTCTTTAGTAGGTGAAATAATTTTGTCTTCCAGTTGCAAGTTTTGTTTTATGGACAGTGGAAAAAATTGTTTTGGGGAATACAGATCTGTATGTTTTTAGACTTCTCAGCTGTGAAATACTTTGACCTCATATTTAAACCTTTACATTACTTGTAAACTGTCTTTGAAATCTAAACGGTATCACCACAAACCTCCCCTCCGCTTCAGTGTTTGAACTTTCACCATCCACGCAAATGTAGACCATCTCGTAAAAGCTTTTTGAAACCAGCATCAACTCCAGTCATTTCTCCTCCCCTGAAGACTGAAATTGTTGTGAAGTCTTTAAATTATTATGCGACAGACGCTGTAGGTGGTCTCAACGATGAAATATGCTAAAACATTTTTCATTTTTGACGTTTCTTTTCAAAGTAAAAGCTCTCATTTTGAAGGCCGATCATTTCCTCTGTTACCATATGTTTGGCCTTTTCTTGCTGAATTATGTAGTTGCACAAATTACCAGTCTGGTCAGGCGTCTGCGAGCCAATTAAAGTTTGAAGGGACAGATGCTGTGGACATTTGGTTACCTGCCTGTCTGCTGGTGATAGGCAACTGTTGTCTTGTGTTAAGTGCTGAAACAGCTAGCATTTGCATAAGTATCTGAGTGAGTTTACAGGATTTTTTGCAGAACCCCCCAGTGGAAAAATTCACCAGCCATGGCAGCTCATAATATACAACTGACTCTGCCTGTCACAGTAATTAGTAGATCGACTTATCATCCAGTACACGAGAGATGGAATATTTCCGTTTGGAAGTCACTTTTTATTATGGGGCCTTTTTCTTTGTACCTGTGGGATTTTTCTTGTTTTTGTTTTGTTTTGTTTTTTTGTTTTTTTAAGATGTGAGCTCAGGAGGGTTGACTTAAGTAACTTCTATGACTCATTCTGGATGTGCCCTAACTATTGAAGTGTTTGATTCTCCTATTTATTATTTGCAGTTCATGTTTTTATTTTTTTATTTTGTAAATTTGCAATCTTTTTTGAGGGGGATAATAATGTTGCTTTTTAGTTATTTTTGCCGCGGGATGAATTTGTTTAAATAGTATCGTTAATCGTCTATATGTTCTTCAGCAATTTCTTGTACAGTACTTCAAAATTTGTTATCATGGCAGGCCTAACATTGACTCCATACTAAGTGGTGGTGCCCACAATTGCCCTAGGGTAGACTGATGGAAGTGAGGCTGCACCAATGGCCACTCTAAACACGACCTGTAATTCACGCAAACACTACAGTTACACTAGGCAAAGCGGGCCCAAGGACACAACAGCAGAATGCACTGTTCCAAGATGCATTTGTATTTACTTTGTCTTTGTTTACTTTGTTAATCAGAAAGGACATTGCCATACGCCATATGATCTGTTAATAAACAACTTTTTATTTTATTTTTCAAGATTTTTCTTTAATTCACAGATGAAAAAGTACAACAACAGTATTAACAATGTCAAAGAATATTTTTATTTACACTACAGTTTGTCTATTATGAAGCCCTTTAATCCTTGGATAACTATAACTATATAAGTTAATAATTTAGTTTTACATTTGGCACGTGTTTACAGACTGATCTTGCCAGGAGGTCTTAGGGCTCCGACAGACTGTAGAAAATGGCTATTCTCTGGTCCCACTGGTGAGTCAGGTTTAAGGGGCAGGTGTGTGTCTTTGTGCTGCTCAACTTTGTCCTAAAAGCAGGTGGTTGTCATGGCGACACAGTGTGAGTCTTATTTGGCGTCATCAAAAGGGCTGTTCAGACCGGAGCCAATCTGATCCAGGAGCTAGGAGACGAGGGAGACCAGGGGACCAGAATTAAACTTTGCGAAATGCATGTTTTTTGGTGACAGTATACAATGGCAGTTTAAAATATTGACTTTCAACATTACCACATTTAGGAGAAAAAAGGAGAAAACAGATTATGTACTTTTCACAAACGAACCTAAGTGTAGATATCCAGATGTCTTGGTACTATATTTTCACCATATGCATCTTATGATATTTATTGTTTTGTAGAGGCTTAACATAATTGTGAATATGCTACTTTTTCTTTTAAAATGCCTTGACAAGACTTTCGTTTTGTCATAATCCAAACAATTAAATTTTAAAAGTGTTTATAAATCGGCACTGAAATGGCGCAAAGGATTGGGCTATGTAGTGCCTTTAGTTTTTTTTTTTAGCTATATTGCTGCACTATAACTATTCATTTAGAGGCACTTGTAATTCGATATGCTGTGATGGCCCACGATATTATTGTGAGACTTTTGACGATATGATATCACAATGTTAAACTTATTGCTTATTGTTACATCCCTATAAATTTTACATCATGTCAAGAAAGAAATGTGTACTGCGCTAATGTGTACCTTGAACATTTTGAAATGTTAAGTGTTGTTTCCTTGTTTCTCTCAAAAATACAATAGCATCTTGTGTACAAATGAATTAATGCAATCAGAAAATATTCACACGTCACCTTTGTACTTTTTATCAGGCCTGGATGAATGGGCTTCAATGGGAAGGCCACTTTGTGAATAACAGAGCTTCATTTCAAATCAATATGCAAATTGTTGATCACTAGGAGGCAGATGATGATGATGACGATGATGCAGCAGAGGTGCAAAATGATATGAAATGGGTTATTGCGTTGTTCAAATGAATTATTAAAATCCAATCATAGTGCAGGCTGATGAACAAAGATCTTGGATTTGAAATCTAACAAACTGTCAATATACTTTTACAGAGTTTCTAAAAAGATAATTTAAGCAACACTGCAGTCCATGTGGCCAGGAAAACAAAAAAATATGTTATTGCTTTGTATTGATTGATTTGATAACTTACTTTACTGATAATTAAATAAAAAACTCAATAGATTCTATTCAAAAAGTGTTATCAGTAATTTTTTACAGGATCATAATGAGAGTGAATGACTGGAAAATATAGTGATGAAGATTAAATTGCGATCTCATTCATGTAACAGTGCTATTTTGGTGATCGTGATTCAGTATTTCTCTGTTTAATGCAGCTCTATATTCCAATACAAACACATTCCCCCACCCACTGCTCCCATTGGTCAAGCTCTGTGTGAGTGACAGGTGGAATTACCCCATCAAAGCAAATTATGAACTCTCAAAACAATCAGATAACTTTATTTACATCTTAAAGACATTAAAGGCATTATAAAGGCTTCATCTTTTAAAAGGAATGGTGACTTTGAATGGTGAAATGAATTACATTTTTTATTATTTATCTTTGCAATTCAGTGTTTATTTGACATTTGCTCATCAAACATGTTGTATCTGTAGAAATTCTTGTTCCTGGAAGGTCACCTAATTACATTTTTTTTTTTCCAAAACATGAAAAGTGAAATTATTCTGTGTAACAACAACACTGTAGCAAACATTAATTATTGTTAAGTTGGGACTAAAACTGCGGCAAGAAGCAATGTTGGAAATGAATAAAACTATCAAACACACATTTACAGCAGTGGTTTCTAAGACAACCACCTCTTTCTTGTGGAGACTTGTTTTTCTTCCAGAGGCATGTGAAGTGGCCACACTGTGCTTTTCCAGCCACTCCCTTGAAACTCAATTGAGGACAGAGCTTGTTACAAAGGTCCATACATCTCTATAGAAGTCCTGGAGGCTGCAGACTGGCTTCATGTGTGCAGTTCACGTGATTATCTTGAGTTATGGACAGCCTTGAATCATATATCGAACAATATGTCTTTCCTGTAGTTTAGCAACCATCATGACAGTTGTTTGTGATTCCAGTGAAACATATAATATTGTTTTTGCAATTTTTTTCTTGACAACCCCTCTAATCTCAAGACTGATTGATTAATATACTATCCATGGGTTAGTATGATGAAAAATTGTAACTGTTACCATGGTGATTAACAGTTTAAGGGTGTAGTATGTAACTTTTGGTTGGGGGTTCGTTTCCTGGTTGTTTCTATGGGTATGTTGGTTCTTTGCCTGGAAAGTTCCATAGTATGAGATTTAACATCTCTATCTTACATTTCTAAAATTACAGGTGGTTTTATAGCTCAAAAATAGCTAGAAAAACAGTAATTCTGACTGTGAGCGAGGTTGCCTCTCCACAGATCAGGGACCTCATTTATAAACCTTGCTTATGCACAAAACACTGCATAGGTGCTCTTTACGTGCGGGATTTATGAAACTCTTACTCAGCGCTGTGCTTTGCTTATCTCTATGCTAGTACCATGCCGTCCTCTCTGTGCAAAGTCTGGAGTGTTTGATCAGGAAATCATCAGAAAATCTACGTACATAAAATAATTACATTCAGTTTTGTGCAGTTAAGCAGAGGCTACCCAAAACGCGGAGAAGGGCTGTTTATTCCACAAAGTATTTGTTATAATATGATACATTTGAAACTCGTGCACGAGCGCAGCTGTTTTCCCGGTGCAGCATAGGATCTCCCACAGTCTGCCCTGTGACCATAGACTTCTATAGAACAGTCTGTGGCTGTGACCCAACACAAAGGACGAAATAATGACCGGACCTGAAAGAAATATCTTCCCTCGGACGGAGCACAGGAGCCAGGTTTTGGTTTAATGAAGCACTGGGACTAAAGGCAACTTCAAAAACCGACCCCAGAGTGGCCTGAGTCTGCGCATGACACAAAGCCTACTGGCCAAACCTGAACTGAACCCAAAATATTCCATACATTTTTGTGTAATGGGGAACTTTTGCAAATGAGAGCTTGCACCTCTGACAGTATAAAGAGCACAATAATGCCTATGCCCGTCCCAATCCAGGCATTCACAGAGGTAAGCAGAGTTTGGATGTTTTGTGTGGAAACAGTGAGAAAACACTTTGGCTTCAAAAGTCTATGAACCTGTTCCCAGAAGGTCTTAGGTGTGCTGCCTAAATATTATGAGATATTATTAAGTTAACAGATGAGTCGTCACTTTTAGTTTTGTAAAACCTTGTTTACCTCCTGTGGGCCCCTGCAGAGGGGTTCATAGGGGGGGTCAGGTGCTATGAGTATTGGGCAGCAAGCTGCCCCCGCGACCCAGCCGGATTAAGCGGGAGAAGATGGATGGATGGATGGAAAACCTTGTTTAAGCCTTTGTCGTGACTGCGTGGTGCTGCGTGGAGTGTCCCCCTCCCTCTCTGTCCCGTGTGTCTCGGGCAAACACACGGATTATCGGCTCATGTTTAGGGAAATCTCATTCACGCGTCGCTTTGTTCCTGTTATGGTGAACTGGAGGTGTGGAGAGGGTGTGACGTGGGTTCACCTACGCAGATTCTAGCTGCAGGTGGAATCTTTAAAGCACAGATTGTGAGGTGGAGAGCACGTTTTCTAAATTTGGAGTTTGCACACCTCTGGTGGCCACTAGGAGTATGCACTAGCTTCGAACAACTCCTACGCAGTCCTTTATAAATGAGGCCTCTGACCTGTAACTTGGGCTGGGTTTGTCTCCATGAAGATAGAAGTGTTTAAGACTGCAAAACATTCCCGACGAAGCAATTACGCCTCTATGGAGAAAGGCATTTGATGGACCCTCCACCAGAAAAGTTACACAATGCCCTTCAAGTCACAAGTCTTAAAAAATTCTTGTAAACATGATACCCAAATGATAATCTTAAAGACACAATTGTGATTTTCTTTTTAACACAAAATAACACTCCTTGTGTTGTACTAGTTCTGACAAAACTCAAGATTGTTCAGTAACTGTTCAAGAAAGGTAAAATATTATCCTGTTCCTGTGATATTTTTCAGTATTGATACTTTCTCAAATGAATATCTAGTTTCGATATTAGTTTATTTAGTGTTAGTATCGATTAGTGTCTATTTTCGATACAATTGACAAACATACTCTATTATAAACATAAGTAAATGTATATCAATTGGCTCCATTTAAACATTTCAGTAAGCAAAGTTTCAGATGGATTTTTTGTGCAATCAACAGAATTATTTGTTTTGTAGTTATAAGAGAAATTAGATTTAAACATTTTCTGCGGGCACTCAGAAATGTTCAAATACAGTTTGTCAAATTTTAGAATCAGTTTGTCAAATTTTAGACCCGAACTCTCGATTTGCAGTTTTCGTTGCATATTGTGGAATAACCAAGCCACTTAACTTCTTCGGAGCTGGGTCCACTCCGATAAAACAGTTGAAAGTAGCGAGGCAAGGAACAGAAGTGTAAAGAGAAGACTGCAATTTCTTATACCTTTTTATTGCTGCGTTTTGGTCTGCTGACCTTTTTGAAGACAACAAAACTAAATCCCCCAGATAGTGCTTGTGGTCATGAGGAGAGTAAATTGTGCGAAATGTCAGCAAATAAACCAAGACTCTACAGGTAGAGCTAACACCTGTAGGATTTGAACTGCTCATATTTGACTTAAGGCACAAGTATGTTTAATATAGCATAGATTTGAACTGAAAAGTGTAAGGGGAAAAATATTACGTGCAAAGAATTTAAAGTTTAAAGGTGCACAATCTAACTTTTTAGTTTGGGGGTGTATTGCTTTGCCTGGAATGTTCCACAGTATGATATTAAATAGCTCTACTTTATTTTTATTAAATTTCTGGTGGTTTTATAGCTCAAAAATACCTAGAAAAGAAGGCATTCTGACTGCGACTGGGGTTGCCTCTTCGCAAATCTTTAACTTGGTCTGATTTGGTCTCCATAAAGATAGAAAAGCATCTGATGGGACAATGCACCTTTACGAAAAGCCTTATTTTCTTATATTTGTTTGGGAGATTGTAATTGTACATTCTCACGATAGCAAATTTTCAAGTGTGACATATACAGAAAATCTTAGAATAAACCATAATATTGAAACTGAGACATCAACCCTATGGCAGGATAAGCCCAGTGAATCCTTATACAGCTCAGATCTTTTCATATTCCAAAAAAAAAAGAAAAAAAAAAAACTCCTATAAGGTACACGCAATAAATACTTAGTTGTTTCTTTTACTGAGTTGCTAAAACATATTTTTCCATCATTTACTGAAAGATAAGTCGGTGCAGTAATTATCTTGAAAGGCAAAGTACAAGAGCAGCAGCAGTGGAATAAGAATCCCATCAAAAATAAATAAGGATTAAATAGGCCGTATACTACATGCGCCTAATTGAAATAAACATATTTAACTAATACTATTTAAAGGGCCCATATTATGCTGTTTACTGATCTATGTTATTATGTTATTTCCTCATCAAAAACGTAGCTGGAGTTGTGGTTTGTTTCATTCATATCAAATTCATTGTTGTACAGGGCAGGAGTAGCAGATTTAACTGCCATTTTCCAGTAGCATTTTCATGTCACAGTGCCACCTCCAGGGCCAAATTGCATTACTTTGTCCTGACTCAGAGTTGCCCCCACAGTCTTGGGAGGATAGGTCAATGCTCAGAATAAATTTCCCTGTGGGGACACTTAAGTATACCTTAGCAGTTAACCTTCACCTTTAAAAAGTTATTATTTTAATGAAGAACCTCCTGTAGGCTACATTACATCAGCATTATGATTTCCTGCTAAAATGTCGTGTGGCTAAAACATATTAAAACAGCAGTAAGGAGAACTGACTCTAGACTGAAATCTCTAAATTGAAATAATAAATTCGCAATTATAGACTGAAATAAAAGTTCCGGCAATATAACATGCTGCGTCTGGTAATTCATTCCTATGCTGTGTAACAACTATTAGCCACTAGGGGCTCTCTGACAGCCCAGACGCAGACCAGTGCATGAAACAGAAATGGTCTCAAGCCACAATTCAGTTATTTTTCAACTTTATGTTTGAAAATTCCCTTCAGAGCTTTACATATCAGGCCTGTTTCTCTTTGCACCTGTACAATATGGCTCACCAATGAGATTTAGAGTTCTGGTTTGCCCTTTTAAAAATAGAAAATAGTAGAAATAGTAGAATAATAGTAGAAATAGTCCCGGAGGCGTGATGTTTGGCCAGGCTGGACTCTGTTTCCACAGACCGTACATACAGAAGCACAAATGCACCTGAATGAGCACCTTTGTTACTCCACATATGTTAAAGATTGCAAACACACACCTACATTCACTAAGCTGGGGTTGGGTAAGGGAGAGAAATGCAAAAAAAATGCAAAAGTATTCTTTATGCAGCAATTTTGACTCTCTTTCACCACCGTAGTAGAAAATGTGTTGCTTTCAGAGTATCATCGGATATAAACCCGAACAACCATCAAACCAGGTACAAAACTGCATTTACAGACATTTGAACATTCAAACTTGCTCTCAGTACCACCACTGAGTCAAATGAAAAGGAGTTTTTTGGCAAATGTAAAAAAAAATATTTAAAAATCTATCTCATATTGATGAATCTGAATTTTCAATTACATTTTAATTATTTATTATTATTATTTTTAATTTTTAATTTTGCTGTCACCAGGTGTACAAACATATGGCATTGCAATTACATATCACAGGTATATTACATTTACATACATTAGACAGCAGAGAAAGAGGGAAGGGGGTACAGGTGTGTGTATGTATGCGTGTGTGTGTGTGTGTGTGTGTGTGTGGGTGGGTGTAACATTGCGGGTCGTATGAAGGACAGTTAGACAATTAGAAAAAGCAGGTTCAAAGGGTAATTGGCAGAGTAGAAAAATAATAATAATAAAAAAAGAAAATAAATAAATAATAATAATAATAATAATAATAATAATAATAGTATACAAATTCTAACTATTTGATGTGTTATTACCACGGAGATATGAGTGTATTTGTGTGATTAGTAGTGGAGTATTATGGAAGCCGGAGAGTGGAGATATGGTGGGGTTCTGCTCTGAATGTGATGGGTTATATTCTAAGGAGAAGTGGTCCGCAATGAAGTTTTTCCATGTGTTAATGTGTATTTTTTTAATTATTTATTTATTTTTATTAGGTTTGAATTTGTTGTAATAAATATATTAATGCAATATGTTGCCCATGGTCAGTTTTTACAATTACAATTTTTGCGAATTTTCTATACCCATTGGTAAGATTTTGGTGCTTCAGATCCAACATTTATTCTATCAGCAACATTAAAATTGAACATTGGTTTATCTAAACCGTGTTTGTCTTGGAGCTGTTATTATGTACTTCTGCCTCATTCTCTTCTTTTTCTTGTATTGATTGAAAAAGCTATAAACCTCAGACGAGCGTGGCCACAGGGAAAAGTCTAAGTGCCCTCTGTTTCCTGCTTTGCTTCTATGCTCACTTCATTGTGAATTCCCTCTTTCTGTCATAAATGCCTTTTAAACCACTTGACTGGAAAATTGACTTGCCGTGTCAATTTGGAAATGTCCCAGTCAAGGTTCCCTCATTTGTTTGGGTCTGCAGATGCATTAGTTGTTAGCCCAGCTCCTATCAGATTCTCACACACACATGCACTTGTTTTTCCAACCTAAAGCCAACCTCTAAATATATTCTCCTGGTTTTCATCTGAGCATATCAATAAAAAGACAAGGTCACAGAGCGCTCTCGAATGCAGCTCAAGATCGATGATATTTGGCTTTGTGTTAAAGCGAGAATCATGTAATAAATCACTGCTTAGCTAGTGGAAAACATTCACATTTATATTTAGGAGCTTTCCCACCTTCAGTGCGTCAAGTAAAGATCCATAACATTAAACATTAACATAGTTATCTCTTAAAGATCCTATATGGTGTAAAAAATGACTCGAAAATGAGCGTTTAACCATACTAGAACATTGTTACCACATCAAACAGATACCGGGAGTTGTGTTTTGTTTCATTCACACATGTTTTTTGGACCAGGAAACATTATAACATAGATCAGAAAAGTGCAATATGGGCCTTTTAACTTAAGTTATAATCATTTAATTGTCTGTATTTTAGTTCTTTTGGACTTTGGAGGCTTTCTTGTTTGTTTGAAATGAATACTGAAAGCCATATTTATTTGTTTCATATAAGACAAAATTGTAGTTGATCAATATGAAAAGATGTATTGTTTCTTTGCCATATCTCTAAGCCAGTGTTCTCCTATGAAACATCTTCACTGGTTATTATTTATCTTTAAATGCATCAATCTCAGTTATCTTGAATATCTCAAACAGTATTTAATTCCATCCACATCCTCTTACAGTTTACACCACGGAGATCAGATATTTTTTGTTGTCAAAAAGTCAAAAAAACAAATTGGAAAACACTTATTTAAATATAAAGCTCCCTTTGATTGGAACAATTTTCTCTCATCGATTTGTGTATTAACTTCTGTCCCTTCACTTAAAAATGCTCTGGTGCAATATTTACATAACCCGTGTAATTGTTCTTGATCATCTTGTTGACTGTTTTGTCACTATATTCGAACTCTGTGACTTATTCAGTGTTTAGTAATGCATGAGTGGGTGGGTGTGTTGATTTTGTTGTTTTGTTTTTTCTCTGTTTTTTTTCTGAACTTACTGTACGTAGCCTACTGTCTGCCCTACTGTATTTGTCATCTCAATGGGCTTATCCTCCAAACAAATACATTCAGATTCTCTATACATTACAATTTGAAGTTTATATTGATTGATTGACCTATTACATTTATTCTCTGTTCTGTGTCTCCCATTAGGTGCCTGATATTTTACACATAAGAAGTGACCGGGAGCCATCTTGACGGACAGAGCACTTGACCTTTCCCTCCGCTCCATAATGAATGTTTGGCACCTCTCGTGAACCACCACATGTGCAGAGCTCCGAGTTCAGACTGATTGGACTGGCCTTTGGGTAACACAGGACTGATATATGATTCAGCGTAGGACATACCCGCCAATATTTTGCACCACTATGCCGTTTTGTAGGAATAATACTACTTTGAGGGCATATCCATAGCTGTACAGAAAAGTCAGTCACCTCTGTCATGCAGGAATTTGCTACTCAAAATTGCCTAGTGACATCTTACCATCAGTTTTCTGCAAGTGCAAATAACTCATTCATTTCTGGCCATATACATTTAGTTTCCGAAACCATGGCCCTCCAAGATGACTAGCTAGGCATAGCTAGTCCCATATTATAATCAATTTGGGAAGAATTCCTTGATATATGAACAGTTTTTATAACTTTTTGTCATGCCCGAAATAGAATCCTATCATTTTGTTTGTGACCCAATGCTCCTTGAAAGCAACCTAGCTAGCACAGTGTAGCTAATCACTTTTTCTTTCATATTTGTCCTGCTATTATCCCTTCATTATCATCAATAGCAACATTTAAAATCCAGTTACTTATACCATGCAAAAGGTTACAAATAAATACCATATCTTCATGACCCCATGTCATCTGAAGACGCTTGCTAACTGAGTGCTTTAGTAATCTTGCTCACATGCTAGCTAACATGGCTAACAGGATGAATGCATGCCCCTGAGCATAACCGTCCAGCGTCACCGTGGCTGGGTCCCTGTCCTCGGCCATGACCCGGCTGATGTTGGGCCGGACTCTGGAGCGCATCTGCAAAGGCGTGCTGCTGCTATGCCTGCTCCACTTCCTCATTATGATGATCCTGTATTTCGACGTGTATTCCCAGCGCTTTGACCTCTTTAGTCGCTTTAATAATGGACGCAACGGCTCCAGGAACAATATCAGCAGCAGCGGGCATCATTATTACTACTACAATCTGTCTAGGCCCAATGGGACAATGGCCAGTTTCTTAGCGACCGGAGAGCAGGTCGGGATAAGCACGCAGGCGGAGACCAATCAGACGCCTTCGCCCAAACCTCTGCCCCCCTGCCCCGAGAACCCGCCCGGACTGGGTGAGTGGAAATTTTACCTTTTAACTATGCCTCACAGGTGGATGAAGTACTCAGTTGTGTTACTTAAGTAAAAGTACAGATACTGGGCCAAGTATCAAATGAAAAAAATCTACTTAAGTAAAACTATTAAAGTACCTGTTTTTAGAATAATTAAAGCATAATTTTCTTTTTTATTTTATTGTGTGTTTTTGTGTACTGGGTTTGCTCAACCCAGATACCTAAAAATTTTACTTGAGTATTGCAGATTTACTTTTGTACTTTGTTCTATTCCACCACTGCTTACTATAACGACTTATCGTTCAGTGTTTTGAAGATGGACCAATATCTTTTGGGTAAATATTTATGGTGTGTAATTTTTCTTTGCACTACTGGGGAGTTATTGGTTATTTTTTGACTATATGATTAGATTTGAGCTGTAGAAGGTTGGATTAATAATTTCTGTGACTCATTACAAATACAAACTAAGAACTAAAGTTTCATTCTGCTATTAGGTATTGTACATCATGATTTTTTAACACATTTAGAATAATTTTTCTGTTTTTTTCTGGGCATGATTAGTCGACTAATCAATAATTGATCAGTTCCGTTGATCACGTTCATTTTTAATGAACAAACTGAATGTAGATTGTGTGTAGCATAGTGTAAGCAGATGAGGCTGCGTCACAGAAAGAACACGTTTTCCACTGAGATGTGTCTTTTAGCCCGACAGAAGCTGACTGCATCAGCACACAGAGCGTACAGTTTGTTTTTTTCACCACTTATAGTTTCTGTAAAACGTAAACAAATGTGCACAAAGCTGCATATAATATCAAACGAACGGCTGATGTGGCTCTATAGTTGTTACGGTTTAAGTTTGCACAATGTGCATGAATTTAAGTAAAGTTTAACAGCCAACAGTTGTCCTGCTAATAAAAATCTCCTTGCGGAAAAAACGACTGTATTTTTGTGTTTCCATTGGATTTTAATATATAAAAGTATAGTAATAATAATGATGATAATTTGAATATAAAAACGTTAATGATTAATCGAAAATTGATTGTTAATTCTCCTGACGATTGATTAAGAAAATTTCAGTCAAACTTCAAAATTTGCTATCATGACAGACCTGCTTCTAACAAAAATAAACTGTGGTATTTCATACAGTTCTCTCTGGCTATTGTATTCCTTGTTATTGTCTGGCTGCTATTATGCATGCTCTTGCACACAGAAGTAATTTGCTATTTGAAAATAATTTGCAGCTTGGTATGATTTTAGTTGTGTAGAATTCATACACTTAAAACCGTATTTTGCATTGTGCTTTAGACTGCACAGGGTTACAATCTCTCCTCTGGTACTACTTTTCTGCATCTCCAATAGAAAATAAAAAGTGGATTTTTTATTATTGAAAAGCCCAGTCTAGTTCTAATTTGACATGACTTGAAATCTGTGGATAACAGATGCAATGTTGTATTTGGGTTGTGTTATGTGAGATGTTATTGTGTTGTCTGGAATGTTTCACAGTACGACTTTAGCCTATTTATCTTCATGGATACCAAACCAAGGCCAAGTTACAGGTCAGATCTGTGGAGAGGCGACCACCACTCAGTCAGAATTCCTGTTTTTCTAGGTATTTTTGATCTATAAAACCACCTGTAACTGAATAAATGGAAGGTAGAGCTGTATAATCCACCTTTTAATTGAGTTTATTTTTTTAGCTGAATTGCATGAAAAACATTTTTTTTCCAATCAAATCAGGTAAGGACACCATGCATACTTTTGTGTGCATATTATAGTGTTTTTCTCACTTGACTTCCTTTTATAATGTATTCTCAATGACACTAAAGCATTTTCAAGCATGTGTATACTATTGATTGGAACTAACTATTCATACCACTGCGATCTTTAGGATAATAGAATTTCAGCACTGCATTTCAATTCTTCCAGGACAACACTTGCATATATTGAGCATCTGTTGATATTTCTTCTCCAGGCTACCGCTAATTGTCTTTCTTTGCCTATTAGTTTGAATTGTTTGTCTAGTCAGCCTGATTTGTTTAGCATTACAGTCAGTACAGACTTTGTAGCCAATGCAATAAAACTGGGAGGATTTGCTCTCCATCGATTAATGTAATGAATAGTGAGGGTTAAGGCCTTGATTTGATTCTGAAACTGGAGCATTCCTACGTTACATTGTGCATTTCCAGTCTGGGACTAATTAGCAGAAGAGCAAGTGTATAGCTGTAATGTTGTTTTTCTGGGTCATAAAATGGATTTATTGTCAAAGATTTAGCGCCTGGTCGTTCAGCCCTATACGTAGCCTCACACTGAAGCCATTAAAAGATCCAAGCAGACAGACATGCAAATACAGCAGCAAGGATGCCAAGAATTTATAAAGTGTTTTCCTTTTGTTGAGAGTATTTTTAAAGCTTATCTTCTACTATGCTTTATTTGTTGGAAATGTCATATTTCAGAGACCTAGAGTTGTGAGTCGGTAATAGTGTTGTGAAATATTTATGCATCTTGTTTCTGCTTGAAAAACTTGACATGATCTGGTATGAAACAATTATGACAGAGAAAAGTAGATTTGAAGTGTTACTAGAAAGTTTTGCATCATCCACAAATCTCATAATCTTCTTTGGGTCCAGGTTTGTTATTAGTCCATCAATAGCGATGATTATGACACGCTATGATGTGGTTTAACTTGGTTTGAAATTTGGACAATACGGCGAACTATATTAAAATATTCGTAATGATATTCTTATAATACTGGGCTATACAGACACTAAAATACATGCCACAAAAACCTTTCTTATAGCAAAGACCACAGCACTAAATGTCAAGAAAAAAGAATGGACGTTTTCTGATTTTTTTTTACTTAAAGGTGCACTGTGTAACTTTTCTGGAAAGGGGTCCACCACCTCCTTAACTGCTTGTTATTTTTTCCTGAAATGTTCTACAGTATGGCATTTAATTTAAGTATCTCCATGGAGACGAGCCTGTCAGGTCAGATCTGTTGAGAAGTGGACCCTCTCACAGAAATAATGCATGTTTTGCGGTAGTTTTGGAAAATTAAAACACCTGTAATAAATACCAGATATAACTGTTTAATGCCATAGTGTGGAACATCCCAGGCAAAGCAATAACATCTCCATGGAGACAAGCAGGTGACAGACCCTCCACCAGAGAAGTTGCACAGTGCACCTTTAACATAATAATTAAATAGTGCATGAATATTTTACAATTAGGACAATTTAAATTCACCAAAAGATTCACTGTAAAAACAAAAACTTGTAGACCCGAGGATTGTACCCCAAACTCTTTTCGAAATATCAAAACTGCTGTTACCCACTCCGCCACCGTATTTGTTATGTTTGCCAATGATATTTCAAATGGTTGTATAATTTTCCCATGCTCTAGTGTTTTACCAAGGGCGTAGATTTGGATAGGGACAGTGGGGACATGTCACAAACAATATTTGTTTTAATAATCAAAAATATACATTTATTCAGATATTTTTCCATCTCTATGGTATTAATTTAACATGTTTTATAGTAGGTTCACACCACAGCATTCAAGAACGCCCTGGAAGCCCCTATTTGGACACCTTTGCATTTTAATTCATTCATTCGGAAACCATGGACTAACAGGAGAAAAATACTTGACGCATGTCCAGGGCATCAGCAGTGATCTGCAACTGCCATGTTTTCCTGGTCTAGAGAGTGACTTTAGTGTATTTATTATATAAAACACATCAGCGGAGCCCCGGCCCCATGGAGCTAGCCCCAAGCTGGCCCCCGGTTATTTTTCTCCAGCGACTAATGACCGCGAAGTAGTGAAACCGGCTGATGAATCAGGCAAAAGAATCATGCCACCACCCAAAAAATAAATAAAAACAGAATATAAGAAGTTATTTCACCACGGAGGGAGTAAGTAGTGTAGTGTGCCCACAACAGGTTGATATTATTGAGCTGGCGGGGCGGCTGATAACGTCCCTATCAAAGCTGAGACCAAACCTATGCCCTTGTGTTTTACGGACTCTTTCAGTCCAGAGGTGCAGTTCATCTCAGCTCATTAGCATCAGTAGCCCTTAACTCAACAAACGAGATGTTGATGGAGTCAGATTAAGCCTGGGGTTTACTAAATCTATAATTACACAGTGGACACCTTTCTCCCTGTAGCTGCTCACTCGGCTTGTCCAACTGCCAGATACTTGATCTAAAAACTCCAGCTACTGTTCATCCTTTGTTTATCTTTTATATAACCCTTCACAGGGTTTTAATATGGGGACTGCATAACAAATGGGAAAATATATAATCAAATTAGACCGTTGTTTACCAGGAGAGTGCAATCAAAGTGTAGTGAGATAATATTTAGTTTTTATTGCTATGGTCATTTTTGAAATCTGGGCAATGAAGGGGAAAAAAAGAATAAGAAATCATATTTTGTTTCTCGAGCTCGATGCTTGATTCAGTCTTCTTTGGTCTCATTGAAAACATAGTCCCATGTACTCTCACTGCCACAAGATTGACTATAGACTTGTCGATTAATATGTACTGACCTTGTCATTGAGAACGTCCAAAGTTTTAATTTTGCCCTACTTATTGCAAATATTTATTGGTGTAAATCTATAAATTTGGATCAACTTCATCTGCTTTTTGAGTGAAGACAAAAGTTAAGTGTTTTCCTTTGGTGTAATATTCCTAATAAACCACTAAAGCATTTCCAAGTGTGTTGATTAGTTGTAATGATCCATACCCCGACCTAATAGAATTTCAACATGTCTGCTTTCCAATTCTCCATGGACAATACTTGAATATATTGAGCATCTCTTAGCAATTCTTTTGTGCTAATATCTTGTATGCCAAACAGTACCCACTATTGTCTTTCTCAGCCTTTTAGTTTGATCGTTTGTCTAGTCAGCCTCTAGTCATTGTTGCAGTTAAATCTGGTTTTGAGTAAAAATACCTACACTTCTCTCTTCCCACACACTTCTTCCTCTTCCTTTTTCTAGATTTTGTCCTCAAAATTCTTTCTAGCACATATTTTTCCATTTGCAATAGCACACTCATTATGCTGTTTGCGTGGACACTGTATTTGGTACCTGAGCATTTCTTTTATATTAAAAGACTCTATAGGTGCGTAATACATTTGTAATCGTCTCAAATATGCCCACCAGCACTTTTGTCATGAAGTAAATACATGTTGCTTCTTATTTCTCCCCACACCTGCAGTATCTGTAAATGAGCTCTCAGAATGTAATCCCTCGTGAGTACCATTGTGGTGGTGTCAACACTTTCTCTCGCTTCTTTTTTCGTGATTGCTTTTCTGTTTTGATAATGAGCAATGCGACGTGCTTTGAAATCGGGAGTTGGAGATAAAGCTGTCAGCCTGATTTGCTTGACTCCGAGCTCTGCTGAATCTATTATTTGGCCTGGAATTGGCTGTGCACAGGTGTAGCGTTGACGCTTATCTCTCCCGTTCCCGCAGTGATGGAGGAGAGGTTGCCCGGGGGACGTAAAGAGCACAGCAACGGCATAGAAAGAGCTCTGTTTTCCGTTCACAGGTGCACCAACCAGCAAGCGGGTATGAAGTTTTGGATGGAGTGAGCGAGCCAAAGGAAGGAGGTAGAGAGGTGGTGATATGGAGAGAGAAGAGAGGAGGATGGATGGATAGATAGAGGACGAAAAGAAAGAAAGGGACACAGACAAACAAACAGGCTCTTGGCTTTCCCACTACTGCAGCTGACAGGTGCGGCTGGGAGCCACTCTGGTCCAGGGAGGCAGGCTCGACAGCTATCGTGGGAGAAAATGTGAAGAATTGAGTGATTCTGCTGCAGTCACCCACCAGCAGACAATATTAAGAAATTCTAATGCATTTAAAACCAGTCAGGATAGCATTCAAACACAGGTCTAGAAGTACATAGAAAAATTGTCTTATTAGGTTAGGGTATTATTTGCAATTTGTAGTAAGAAACCGCCCTGGAAAGTGTTCAATAACTTGAAGTAGCCTTAGAATTGATAGAAGAGGTGTGACCCTAGACTTCTAACTCAGGAGAAGTTTATTTACCATCAGTACAGAATCCAGCGGGTCAGGACACTGTGATAGTGTTGTCCATTCTCCTGTTGTAGGGATTATTATACATCTGGTGATATAGCAAGCTCAAAAGATGAGAATGACCAAAAATGTTTAAAGAAGACATACTGTGCTTGTGTCTGCTGCATAGTTATAATCTATGACCCCTGCATAGCCTTATGTTGTAATTTGCACATTTTATATCGCTATATTCATCTAAAATGACAATAAAAGAAACAAGTCCGCTGAAGCTGCGATGCCCACTGGGAGCTGACGTCGGCGTAAATGTCTTTGTAAAACAGAGCTGTGGAGCTAAATGCACTTGAACAACTAGAACATGGTTAAAAGCTCTGAAAACTACTTTGATACTAGGTCCGTTTTAAACACATTTGGTGTTACTTGTGTAAATGGAGCTTCATTCATCCAGTCATAGATGGTTTGAGCAGTGTGTGTGTTTAAAAGCAGCTTGTGTCTTTAAAAGTGCTGAATGTAACTTTTATTGCAAAGGATGTAGATATTATTGCTTTGCCTGGAATATTATGTACAGTTTGAACCACTGCATAAAGGTTATTAAGATTAACCTCTACTGCTGCTTTTGCTTTATACCACTTTGATTTATTCATCCATTTCCTACCTCAAGCCAACTCCCACACTTCCCAAATGATGACTGTTGACTGTATTTGCTGAAACACGTAAGCATTGATCTGATCTCGCCACACGGCCTCCCTTTCACCTGCTGTGGAGCCTCCGTTTAACAGATGTGAGTTAGCTTTTCCCTTTGAGTTTAATGAACTGTTTGTCGATAGGAGCATTTGCTGTCACAGTGGGGTCCATCATTATAGGTCC
The DNA here is from genome assembly GCA_034769755.1 of Odontamblyopus lacepedii. Classification (NCBI taxonomy): domain Eukaryota; kingdom Metazoa; phylum Chordata; class Actinopteri; order Gobiiformes; family Gobiidae; genus Odontamblyopus; species Odontamblyopus lacepedii. Next base: position 25,025,664 of record CM068359.1, read on the forward strand.
TTTTTGTTCAGTAACTCCTTTTTGGAAAAAAAATACAAGACTTCTATAAATCCAACTGTATGAACTATATGATCCCATTATAGAGTTGGACAATGCATCATACAAGACCATGAATGAATGGATAATACTACTACTACTACTACTACTACTACTACTACTACTACTACTACTACTACTACTACTACTACTACTACTACTACTACTAATAATAATAGTAGTACATTTAAATTTATTAGGCGCCTTTCTGGACACCCAAGTTTGCCTTACAACAACATAGTATGATTTAAAACATACAGTTAAAAAACTACAGTTAAAGTGGGAGTATTGAATTTAGTATTGTATTTAGTGTTTTATTTTATTAGTATATTAGTAGTAGACAATATTTGAATTGACTGATTGTATTTAATTTAATTTAATTGGATGTTCCACTTTATGGCATTAAGAATCTCCATGGAGATAAGGAGGTAGCACTGACATTTTTAAACATATTTTTGGTTCTTGCGACATAGTGTGGACTTACCTTCTCCACACTCTTCTAATTCTTCTTTTGCATTGTGCACCTTTCTGGTGGAGGGTCCATCAAATGTTTTTCTCCATGGAGATGTTATTGCCATGGAGATGTTATTGCTTTGTCTGGAATGTTTCACAGTATGGCATTAAACCTTTCTGTCTTTCTGGAGACCAAACCAGATCACATTACAAGTCAGATCTGTGGTGAGGCAACCCCACCCACAGTCAAAATGCCTGTTTTTTTCTGTATTTTTGAGCTATGAAACCACCTGTAATTGAACAAATGTAAAGGTAGAGCTGTTTAATATCATACTGTGGAACATTCCAGGCAGAGCAATCCATAGAAACAGGTGATGGACCTTTTACGCTTAAACTCTGTCATATAATCCCTGCATTAATCACTTCCTCCCACTCCAACGTGCTACTACTCGGTGGGAGGTTAAAAACTATTTCCCCAGTCCTTGTCTTAATTCGATGCTCGACAGGTTTTTTTTTAATCAAACGCAATTAGCGAGAATTAACTGTCTCCTCACGACATAGTAGTAGACGGGCATCTGGTTTGTTTTTATGTTAGCGCTAACAACATTGATTGCTCCTTTCTCACTTCACCTGGCAACCGCGTAAACCCAAATAATGCCAGTCATAAATATTATTCATCATCAAGAGTTTGGCAGTGTGTTTTAAAATGCAAAACAGCTGAGACATCACACGCTTGTCTTGTTGTATCGAGAGCAGAAATAGCAACTGACAGATGGAGCTTTAATATAGTGTGAGCTTGCATGTCTCTAAGGGGACAATTAAGAAGACATATTTTGTACATTAACTACAGCTGACTAATTATATACATAGCTACTAATACACAAAGGAGGACATAGAGTAGGCTGTATCTGGATAGGGTTCAGTAGAGAAGATGCAGTGACTGTGAGCTGAGATCCTGGCTGCAAATCCGTCAGTGTGTGGAGTTATGAGGAGAGCCATGCTACAAATCTACTGTCTATACTGTTTTATTAGGCTTGATACATTGACTGGGTATGGGAAAGGACGGCCTACCTAATCAAATGTGATGAATAGACTTTGGGAATGAACTCTGACAAGTGTAGGTGATAATGTCAGGACTAGCTCAGAGCTGCTCATGATAATGTTGATTTGTGAACTCACTGAGAGAGTACACATGTATTCAACTAAAACTATTGGTTTGTTGCTAGTACTGGGATGGAATGATTTGGTCCAAAGGTTAACAGATCATTTCATGGGCAATATTTTAGGTTGAAGTTTCTTAACAAATTTTAAGAAACAATGGACCCTAAAGGCTAATACAGTGATCCCTCATTTATCGCGGGGGTTACGTTCCAAAAAGAACCCGCGATAGGCGAAATCCGTGAAGTATCAGCTTTATTTTTTACAATTATTATACAATGCAATACTGTACTATAGAATGAAACCAAAGATCAAATCCTGTTTTCAGGCTCAAGCATTTAAAAATATAAACGTTTTCTTACAAATAACTATGATAGTTTTTAAAAAATGCTGTAAAATAATAATTTTAATGAATACGAACACGAGGTTGGACATTGTGACTCACGTGTATTTCAGTCCCTCTGACTGAGCCTCTTCCTCCTGACTCCTGTAGCGTCTTTTTCTACTGAAGGCTGTGGTGCAGGTGTCTTCTCCCGTCGTCCTTATGTTATTTTCCTCCTTCTTTATGGCACCCATGTTTTCTTTTCTGTGGGAGACGCTCCAAACGGCTCTTTGAGTGTTAAAGGTTGCCGACCCCTGGTCTAAGTGAAAGACCAGTCAACTTTTATCACTTCTAGACTACAGTCCCTTGGCCAATCAGGATTCAGAACACAATGCACTGTTAAAAAAAAATAAGAATAAAAAAGCATTAAAAAATCCGCGAAGCCGCGAAAGATGAACCGCGTTATAGCGAGGGATCTCTGTAATCCTTATCAATCGTAAGTTTAATTGTAAAGTTTTTTTGTTGGAATCTAAATAATTCCGTAAAGTCGCTGTACCCAATTTACATCCATGTAATTGAGAAAAATTGTCTTGTGCCAATTAGGGTTGTAAGAAAAAAATCTATTCTGTGATATATCTTGACACTTCATTGCACAATTCTCAAATTGATTCAAAATGCATCCGAATCGATTTTTAAAAATTATATATATATATATATATATATATATATATATATATATATATATAACATATGATATATATATATATATATATAACATATGATATATATATATATATATATATATATCATATGTTCTCTTGAACATATGAAACATACTATGTTCCATCCATCCATCTTCTCCCGCTTAATCCATCTGGGTCACGGGGGCAGCTTTCTGCCCAATTCTTATAGCACCTGACCCCCCCATGAACCCCTCTGCGGGTGGTGAGCCCACAGGAGGGTGGACGTCATGGTCCTTGATGTTAGTTCATAGGGGTGCTGCATGTTTTGAGTTGATGGGGGAAACCGGAGTGCTCGGAGGAAACCCATCCAGACACAGGGAGAACATGCAAACTCCACACAGAAAGGCCCGGGTGACCCGCAACCTTCTTGCTGTGAGGCATGAGTGTTGCCACTCAGCCACCGTGCCGTTGACTATATTATTAGGAGTAATTATTGATAAATTGCAATATCTCATTCATTGTTTTAGTCTCGGAAGATATCGGGATATATCAGATTGCAATGTGCATATCATGATATGTATTGTATCGTCAGACTCAAGGCAATGCACACCCCTAGTGCCAATACAGGTAGTAAAAGCAGCTTTTGGAGTCATAATAAGACAGCTGCCGGCATCTAATTATAATTATTTTTCTCTAAAACCAGAATGTGTGCTGTTAGCATGCTAATGCTCATTAACATCACCCCAAAACTTCTGAAAGCTTTGAAATGTGCACTGAAACATTGTAATACTAGGAATGCATTATGAAAATGAGGATTGAATGTGGACCACTATTGTTTACAATGAACTAGTTCTGTCTTACACATTTTTAAGTCCAAGCCTTAGTTCACACACTTTAAAATATCCCATGTTTTGTAGTACCATCAAATGATTTTTTTTTCAATGCAGTGTCCACCTTTTCTACTTGCTATAAAGTTCTTGTTTACTTCTGGGAAAACAGCACTCCCACACTGGAAGACTTTGAGTATTTCTTTTTACTAGAAACACTGTATCACTGCTTGGCAAAAAACCTGAATTTCCAAGTCCAGTTGTAACGGCCAAGCTTGAACATGACTGATTTTGGCCTTTAATTAAACATCTTTTGATTACTGTACAATTCAATGGACATACAGTATATTAGTTATTAGCTTTGAATGAGTCCAGTCAATAGTTCAGAGTTCAGACAATAGTTTTGCAGTTCTCTACAGTGTCCTTCATGTTTTTATGTATGGCTTGGCTAGACATGGCTAATGTAGAAAAAACATAATCCTATTGCTATTTCCCCTCTTTTTGTGCAGTGCTGTTCTGATGTGCAAGGATAACTGCTGGCTGCCATTAGAGATTAGCTGAATGTCTCTCCAAATCACAGCACGTCACAGTCCCTACTGAACCAATAAGTTCATTTAATCATTAAATTATGCTTACCTGATTTTTTTCATATTTGTTGTCCCCATATGTTGCTGCATGCGTCATCTTTTATATGATTTCAAAACCACAGCTGTATTTCTATTCATCTGACTCAAAACAAATCTCTGTTTAGATAACAAAATGAACACTTTCTTCGACTTCCAGAAAGATGCCACCTTGTTTTATTCATAGCTAGAAAACCATCAAATAGCGACATGTCTCGCTTGTGGGCAAAACTACTGGGAATATTCAGAACCTATTTCATCCTCCCTTCTGGCTGTATGTAAAATTACTGTTGAAGCTCTTCTAAGTCAGATGGATCTTGAGAGGCCAGACCCATACCACCTTCACGACCCTCGAGAATACATACTAACCTCTGCTTACAATTTAAATTAAGGGCGTTTGGCTCAAGCTTAAAACAAAGCTGCTCCATTGGCAGTGGAGCTATAGGCTGTCTGAGGTTATCGGTAGCTCAGGTACAGGCTGCAGATAGTGACGTTATCAGAGAGGAAAACGTGTTGAGTTAAACAACACCTCTCTGCCTCACGTTGTCATAAATAATTATACTCTTGGAAAGTAGCAGGATATAGGGGTTTCTCAGTAGCAATGTTAATGCAAAATCAAATAAAAATAAGAGCTATGCTAGTACAAGCTGGACAATAAACTTAGAGATGTAAAAATAACAGAAATATCATGATATTGTATCGCCAAAAGTCTCACAATAATATCATAGGCCATCACAATATATCGGATTACAAGTCTCTTTGCTTAAATTCATTATTTTGGAGCAGCAATAGAGGGAACTACATAGATCATGATCCTTTGACCATGAATAAATAACTGTGATTAGGCACTTTTAAATCATAATTCTTTTTATTTTGACAGTAATACAGTACTAAAGGCTTGTCATTGGGAAAAGAAGCATGTTCACATTTTGTTAGCCTCCACAAAATATTGCAAAAATGTTATAAAATTATGAATTTCTTTTCCAAATGAAGGCTGCAATATGTCGGGGTCCACCACATGTTTATCTCCATTGATATTTTATTGCTTTGCCTAGAATGTTCCAAAGTATGGCATTAAACATATCAATCATGCTCTTGCTAAAAAACAGAAAAAAGAACATGCATTACTGTGAGTGAGGTCGCCTCTCCACACATCTGACCTGTAACGTCACTTGCTTGCCCACATGGAGATGTTATTGCTTTGACTGGAATGTTCCACGGTATGACGTTCAGCATATCCATTTAGCATTTATTAATTACGGGTGTTTCTGTTGCTCAGAAATACAATAATGCTCTGTGAATAGAGGCGACTCTCCATAGATCTGACTGATGATGTTTAGTTGTCTTCCCTGTTATAGATAGGTTTAATCTCTACCGAGGAACATTCTAAACAAAGCAATAACATCTCCATGAAGACAATCTGGTGACGCAGTATTCTGGGGAAAGCAATAAAATCTGTATGGAGACAAGCAACTAGCTGAAGCTCCGACAGAAAAAAATACATAGTGCATCTTTAGCTACCTGAATAAACACCAAAAACAACAAAGAAAGTAGTGATCCTCTTTATAAAATCATTCACATGGAAGCAAACACTAAATACATTGAAACCGCCCAAACTGTATCTGTCTTATTGACTTGAAATTTAACACTGCATTGATTTGGTTTGGTTATATAAGACCCAGGCCCTCAGTGCATGTCTCAGTGCAAGTAGAAAGTCTGTCGGTTTAGCTTACAGCCATATGGGCCATAGACTTTTATTACAGTAGTTAATTTTGGATATGCAGTCTTCACAGCAGCTCATTAAAACAAAGTACATATTACATCATAACAGACATAACAGTTTTACAGTGTCACAAATAAACAAATATAAAATGATTACCACTGAGACACGAATACGTTATGCATTGTCTCACCCTATGCCTATACCAGACAGAGTGAACATTTTGCGCTATAAAAGTTAATTTGTGGAGTGGAGTTTCTCGAAGGATTCTAACATCCACACGCAAATAAAACCATGTACAAAACCTGCAGGTTTTGACCTAAGAATTGTACATTATTGAACAAGGGATCAATGATAGTAAAGCAGCCATAACATTGTAAAAACATTGTGAAACATTGTAAGGCAGCCATAACATTACCGCTAGGACAGCACAATTTGGGAAAAAATACTGAATAGTGTTTTTTCTGGCAAACATTGCAATTAGATTTGCAATTTTTGTTTTAATAATAGAATTCTGAAGATTCTGTTCAAAGTTCATATTTTGCATATATATATTATATATATATATATATATATATATATATATATATATATATATATATATATATATATATATGTATTAGGGGTGGGCGATATCTCGATATTTAAAATATATCGAGATATTTTTGAAACTCGATATGAATTCTGACATATTGATATATCGCTATAATGCTTATGTTTACTTCTGGTTTCGCCGCTTCGCTTGTTTTGCCTTCTCTGTGCCGCGCTCACCTTCGCCTCCTCGCGTTTGTCCCCCGAGCTTCTCCGCGGAGCCCGGAGCTGGGCTCGGACTAAACCAGGACTAGGACCAAACCAGGACTAGGACCAAACCAGGACTAAACGCGGCCGCAGAGCCCGGGGCTCGGCCGCGGACTAAACCAGGACTAGGACCAGGGCTCTGCAGTGCGCCCATTTCACTTGCATTTGCGAGCAAATATTTCGTCGTGCGAACGTGGAAAACGAAACAGGCGCATCTGTGCGAGTGCTTCTGCAGCCACAATAAGGAGCTGCGCACAGACGTAACGTGACGAGTTAAACTTTCTAAATGCACGTTTCCCAGCGTGAGCGCAACCACATGACACCTCCGACCGCGTACGACTCCAGCATACGAGCTCCACGTGTGCGCAGATATCACTCATACGAACAAACTCCGCTTCAAAACACACCCACGCCCCCTTAACCGAGGAGCGCCCCGCAGCAGGACCCACACCTGTCCCACCACTCAGACACCCCGTGCCGCTGGACAAAGCGAGAGCTTTGGCTTTTGTCTTGGTCTTGTCTCGGACTCGAGCGCATTTGGACTCGGTCTTGTCATGGACTCAAGGTCTGAATACTGAGTGCGGTCATTTTTCATTAAGGCCGCTGCTGTTGCCATTAAACTCATCCCGGTGTGCGGGAGCGTGCGGGACTTCTCTCTGCAGCATGTGCCAAATGCCAAATAAATCCGTTTGTCACAATGTGCGTTTGATTTGGTAAATGTGCAGAGACTAAATACCACTTTAAAACAAGAGAATGTAACTCCAGTTTGGAATTTGAAAATACAGGTTTAAAAATCCTGCACTTTATTCACTTTGAAGCAGTTTTGTGTCAGTGGAAGTTCTCTTAAAGAAGAGGTTCTTAAACTGTGGGTGAGGGTCCAAAAAGGGCCACAGAGTGCAGTAGTGCAGTACTAAATTAATATTAATCAGATAAAATTTGTTTTTTTGTTTTTGCAGTAGTTTGGGGGGGCTGTATTTTTTCCTGTAAAGATATCGAGATATATATCGTATATCGAGATATAGCAAAATATATCGAGATATATTTTTTGGTCCATATCGCCCAGCCCTAATATATATATTGTAATAGGGCTGCAACAACTAATCGATTAAATCGATTAAAATCGACTATTAAAATAGTTGGCAACTAATTTAGTAATCGATTAGTTGACTAGTTCACGTGAAAAAGTCCAAGCGGGAGAATCGGGGGAAAAAAAGAGGACACTTGAGAAATGGCGTCTCCCCTTTAATATCAGTAGGACTCTGGTGAGATTTCACAAACATATTGGCAACCTTTTTTTGACATGAAAAGTAGTTGGGTTGCATTACTGGTACAAGTTAATAGGAACATTTAATCACAACGTATTGTTTGACACTATACAAGTTAAACCGAAGTTGCTTGGTGTTAGCTAGTTAGCACATATAAGCCGCGATTGCATTGGAACAATGTGTTTCTAAGCCATTAACTAGTCCAGTTAACCTCTTAAACCCCACAGCCACCAAATTTGGGGGCTAGCGCCTCTTTTGTAAATTCATACATCTGTATTTACAACATACTGAGTGCTACACTGTCATGTTATACACCGTTGGAATCAGCAGAAACACGGCTAACAATTTATCCACTTCATTTTCACCACAGCACTTCACATCTCAAACTGAAGCCCTCTATATCCACACATATAAAAATACAACTGTCTGACAGTCTTACAACTTCTGCCTCAAAGCAAACACGACCCTTCACCCTTCGCCCATAAGTTATATATCGCCTGAAAGCTGCTTCCGCGGTATCAGCCTCTGTAGCTCAAACCTTCACCAAGCTAGCAGCCAAGAAACACAGAAAAAAGTAGCTGTCAATCAAGCCAAATCAAATAAATCAAGTCTTACCTTTGCCTTCTTCCCATCTGAAATAAATCCCATCTGCATAAAAGTCCTTTCTGTGAGTAATCCAACACTCTCCATCGGGAAAGAATGCGATTTAGCTCGATAGGACTCCCCCGCAGGTTGGTTTAGCACTTGTTTGGGTCAGTGTGCGTGCGTAAAAAGTAGGGACCTCGCTTCTCCGCGCTGTGATTCGCTGGTGCTCCTGTCCATCACAGAGTGTGCGGTACAAGCCCATGAACACCGTGATTGGTCAAAGCTTTGTTGATCTGACCGCGTGCGTAATAGAGAGAGGGGTTGGCAGAGCGAGCACAGCTTCCGTGCGTAAACCCACGACTTACTTTTAGCACAGTTTTAGAGCACTTTCCTTCTTTTTATCCGATTAATAATCGATTAGTTGAAAAAATAATCGCCAGATTAATCGATTATGAAAATAATCGTTAGTTGCAGCCCTATATTGTAATATGAACTGACAAACTAGTACAAGAATCACATTTCAGAACATGTTTGTACAGGGTTGTTTTTTGTGAAAGAAATTATTAGCAAGGCAATACTGATATCGGATATCTAATACTGCTAATACTGAAAAATTTGGTGGATCGCATATTGGCCTGCTAATATTAGTAAACTGATGTAGTAAGACTATTACTATACTAGCTGTACTCGGATCAGAAAGTCTCATAATGTTTGAAATTGTATTTATACAGAACTGGTCTTGACAGATAACAGCTATACATAACACAATTCAATCAATTTTGTCTTATTTTTGTTTAAAAGAAAAGATATTTTCAGTTTCTGGATTGGTATCGGTTAAACTTAATATCATTTTAAAGCTATAGTATCAGAAACGGTATCGGAAGTGAAAAAGCTGGATCAGTGCATCTCTAGAAATTATGGTACTTAAAAAAATGCCGCACTAATTACCACCAATATTAGGTCAGTGTAGGGGTGGCACGGTTCACAAAATTCACGGTTCGGTTCATATTGCAGTTTAAGGGTCACGTTTTTCAGTTTTGTACGGTTCTTGTTTTATTTTATTTATTTAATTTTTTTAATCACTTTCATTACAAACATAAAGGCGACAGTCCAGTAAAAATCAGTAATATTTGATGTTTCTTTTTACTCAAAATGATGCGGAATCATGTTATTAACAAACAGCGCAGCGTATGGGAGGAGACGCAGTCTGCACGGAATGGTTTAGTCCTGGTTTAGTCCTGGTTTTAGTTCTGGTTTAGAGACGTATGGGTAGAGGCATGGTCCATGCGCCGTACAGGAGGAAACACGGCGTACAGGAGCGGGAGGGGACACGGTGTGAGCGGCGTACGGGAGGAGGCGCATACGGTCTATGGGTCCACGCAGCGTATGTGAGAAGAAACGGCGCACAGGAGGTGCAGTCCACATGTTCTCAGGTTGGTGATGCTCATGAAGGTGAGTGTTTTTTGTGTGCATCTCTTCATGTCACAGGTCACTACAGAACTGGAGATGTCATAAGCCTATGCATGTTTTCAACCGTGACGCAGATGCCAGAGGAGAAAGAGCAGATACACTCGTCTGTGTTGCAAATGTTTTGTGCACATCTTTTCCGGGTACAAGGCTACAGTGCACATGCCTTGAACCATGGAAACCGTGTGGTACACACATGACCCGAACCATGACAAGCGAACTGAACGGTTCGTTTTTTGTTTGTTTTTATGAACCGTGTCACCCCTAGGTCGGTGTTGGTAGTTTGACTAATTGTTTCTGTAAACTAGAAGCCCTTTAATGCTGAGTCACCTATCCCTGTGTTTATTGCGCACTGGAAATAGCATCACATGCTGCTAAGAGAAACTGACTATTTCCTCTGCTGCTTTCAATCAGCCCAATAAAGAGTGCTTTTCCTCCTCAAGCACATTGCTATGCTTCACCACTCGCTGTTTGAACAGACCACAACCAGCAACCCAAGGACCCTTGACAACATAATGGCTCCATAACTTCATTAAAATGGCCCTGCTTGCCTTCACTGCCCTCCCAAGCACTCTTTTGTGACTTTCCATAGGCATGAGACCAATAATTGGCCTTTTTATACTCTGTTATTCTTGTATTTCCACAAAAGGTAAAGTTCTGCTCACTGAATATGCAACATCATACAGAACCCGATCGTTGTTTTGAAATATGAGCTCTGATCCACCATCTTTCACTGTGTCGACACATTTGATTGCATCGATTTTGACTGGACCTCATGTTCTCTTGTTTCTTCTCTATAATTTTCCACAGTTCTGAATAAAATATCTGGAAATTCAGATTCTTTAATTGCTTGCTAGTCCATGACTTTGTTCCCCGTCATCTCTAACTTGTTTGCCTAATTGTAATGAGTTGTTTCCTTCTGTAGATTGCAGCTGGCAATGGGGTTGTCAACAAATCAAAAGCCAGGCACAAAATACTAATTAGATACTCATTTGAACAGGTCAACACTGAAAAAATAACCAGAAACAAGCAGTTAGTCACAACTGTATAAAATACACATGGGTCTGATAGGACTGATAATAGGAAAACCATAATGATCAGAATCAGAATTCCTAATAAAACAGACACATTTTCAAAAAATGTTTAAAATCTTGTAATTAATGTAGATAATGTACACAGACTAATAATAAAGGGTTTCTCAAACACGTGTGAATGAAACAAACATAACTCTGTATGTTTCTGATGAGGGCACAACTTTCTCACATGGCTTAAAGCTCTTCAGGGTTAATTTTGCACAATCTAGGACCTTTAAACAAGACTGAGAACTACCCTCTAACCTAGTTTTTCCATTCCTGCCTTTATGCTGTAGATTGTGTACTTAAACCTAGTAGGTAGCTTTATAGGGGGCAGTTTATCACACTATTTCTCCAAATGTTCTTGTATTCTGATCACCTTCTCTACAGACAGACCTCTCTAGTGTTTGTCATTGGGGCATGCTAATCAAATGCCTCCTCTCATGTCTGCTCCCTGGCTTCAAACAGAATATTAAGGCGTGCGCGCGCTAACAAGTCCTCTCTCTAAATGATAAATGAGGAGTTTGTGTTTACATCTTTCCTATTTCATTTCACCTGACACTGTGTTCAAAACCCACTTTGAGATGCCTGTCTTACTTACCCCTTATCATACAGGCAATAAGGCAGTAATATAAGATGACTATGAAAATTGTGTGAGATTTTTGGCATTTCATATTTGTTTAGTCCAGTTTTCTTTCATGTCTGGTTAAATAAGGTTTGGTCCGTGTGGGTTCTTGGCTTTGTTCTTGTGCTGAGTCTAGTTCTATCTGTGGATTAAACCTTTTTAACCCTGGTTTTGTTCTGGACTTGCTTCAAGTCTTACTTCCTGATTTGGTTGTTGGTAACAACAACATTTTCCACCTCTGCCCAGTAAGTTTTGATCCAGATTTACATCTAAAGTCTAGTCTTGGTTGAAGTTAGGGTTGTCAAAATATATTTTAAAAAATACTACTATTACTACTATACCAATACTAACCAATAATAAATTGCATTAATAGCAAATTGTACCTTTACTTTTTAGAATGATCTTTATATATCAGAACTAGTATAAGACTGCATGTATACTAAAGAAATATTATTTTTGGTTGAAAATTTACCTTTCATTGTCTAAAAAAATTGCATTGTGCAACTTTTCTGGTGAGAGGATCCATCAAATGAATTTCTCTGTGGTGAAGTTACTGCTTTGTCTGGAAGGTTTCACAGTATGAAGAACAAACCAGACAAAGTTACAGGTCAGAACTGTGGAGAGGCAACTCGAACCTATAAAATTACCTGTAATTGAATAAATGTAAGGTAGAGGTATTTAATGTCATACTGGGGATTATTCCATAGATTCAAGCAGGTGACGGACCCCCATCCAAAAAGTGACATAGTGCACCTTAGTATTGTAACTACTGTATTTTTTGGACTATAAGTCGCTCCGGAGTAAAAGTCACACCAGCCAAAAAATGCACAATGAAGAAGAAAAGACATATATAAGTCGCACCGAACTATTAGTAAGTTTACTCAGAGACCAAGAACCAACATTTAATTTTTAAAGGCAAGTCATAGAAGCTATAGTAATAAAAACAACTGAATAGAGAACAATCAATGTATCGTTCGTTTGTTGGTTTTTCAATATAGAACCAAAAATATTTTTTTTTAAAAACAACTCTTTTCTTTATTATTTGTCTCTAAAACCAAAATTATAATTTTGATTTTTTTTTTTATATTTGATTAATTTATATAGGATTCATATATATGGTCTATGGTCTGCCAGTGTGAAAAATGTAATATATAAGTCGCACCTGAGTATAAGTCGTAGGAAACACCCAAACCCTGAAAAAAATACGGTACACTAACCATGTTTAGTAGTCTCATCTCTACTTAAGATACTTTTCTTGGTTATATTTGTGTCCCAATATTTAAAATCTTGTGTTTCTAATGCCTAAAGTATTTGACCACACTAATAATAGACTGTATAGAATAGAATAATTCTTTGGATTTTGCCTCCAGCGGTGTTTGAGGTCAGATGGGATGCTGGACTGTTGTGAACGCAGAGGTGATGCTGTGGTTTGACTTTTCACACAAAATCTACTCAAATATTTACTGGACAAGCAGAGAGGACGGAGAGGGCACAGGGGGGTGAGAAAATGTTTTTACAGCAAGCAAACACAACATACTGCACACCACAGCAGAGTTCACGTGACCTTTTAGCTGCCTTATTTAGCTAATGTTGTTGTGTTAATTATTTTCCCATTACAAATTAAAGTAATTACTAAAATAAATGAAAACACAGCTCTGGGTGAGATAACACTTTTGGCTATTAGCCCTTGCTCTAAGTGTTATGATGATAAAATATTTAGAAAATAATATCACTTTGCTACTCTTTCATGTTTCTTTCTTTTTTTTTTTTTTTTTTTTTTTGGAAATTGTTCCAGTGTTAGAATAAGAACAGTTGTGCTCATAAGGTTACATCCCCTGGCAGAATTTATGATTTCTTGGTCCAGAAGCTGCACATACTTGGATATTCCAACATGATAATGATCCAAAACACAAAGGCAAGTGGACCTGTCATTGGCTCCAACAGAATAAAGTGAAGGTTCTGGAGTGTTCGTCTCTTCTGACCTCAGTATCACTGAGGCTCTGGGTAGATCTCAAGCTGCAGTTCAGACAAGAGCCCAAGAATTTACAGGAACTGGAGCCTTTTGTCAAGAGGAATGGACAGCTTCACCATCAGAGAAAATAACATGTCCACAACTATCACAAAAGACTCCAAGCTGTCATTGGGTCATTTGTGTAGTTTCTGTTCTCATTATGATTTAAAAAGAGGAAACACAGTTGTTTGATAATAAATGGCTTCACCCAAGCACTAACCATGAGTGAAAGAAAAGTTTTTGTGTTATCATTCATATTCTCTGAAAGTTGGCCAAGAAATCAATCAAATTATGTCAGGGTATGTAAAGCTATGAGCACAACTGTATATGCAAGCCAAATACAGAAACAGAACATGCAAAACTCCACATTAATAGGCCCAGGAATCAAACCCCAGACCTTCTTGCTTGGGGGCAGTACTGCTAACCACTGCATCAGACAGACCTATCATTTGCATGCATTAGATCATTTTTGTGGCATGCATTTTGAATAGATGATTATAAGTTAACAATTCAAAAGATTCTAAAAACGCTCACATTTTTGCATAGACTGTTTTCTGCAGATATTTTGAATCTTTGAATGCTGTGTGGGTGATATTTTTGTCACTTGCAGCCTCCCGAGGTTAGCTCTTAATGTGTCTAAGTAGGTGGATCTTTATCTAACTGGGGAATAGCTCTATGCGTCGTGTAGTATTCATTATGGGATGGCTGTGCTGCTCTACTGCAATGTAAAGCCCCCCCACACTGAACTAAAACGGGAGAACGTTAAGATGGATATAAAATGATGCATAGACCTGTAAACTTTATAAATATTTCTAGCTAGAGGGCAATTATGTGAGTTTGAAAATATGTTATATCACCAGATTCAATATTCTGTATTGGAGGAAACAGAGAAGACAAGCTGAGGTAGCCTGTGTGGGGAGAAGGTTAAGTTAATCATTGCTGGAGTAACTTTGCTAAAACAAGTTTAAAAATATACTCAAACTTTTGATGTGAATTGTGATAACACTGAATTTGTGATCTAGGCTTTAAAAGTGGACTAAATAAGATCCACCAACTGCAGCTGGAATGTTGCAGTTTGGCATTAAACGTAGGGCGCATTCACTAGGTTGTCAAAAGTGTTGAAAATCAAATACTAATCGATACTCGAACTATCAAAACTAGATGGCCATTTGAACATGTATAGAATAAGACCACATAGTGAATGCACCCTTATTTTGCATTTCTTATAGGTGTGTTTATTGGTAAGAAATACATTAAAAACATGCATTATTATTGTGAGCGGGGTTGCCTTTCCACAGATTTGACCTGTAATGTGGCTTGGTGGTGTCATGTCCATGGTGAAAGATAAAAAGGTTATACTGTGGAAAGAAAGAAATAACAGGGAAAGAAATAACATCTTCATGGGGACTAACAAAAATTACACAGAGCATCTTTAAGAAAACTGAAGAGTTCTGTTTGTTTTATCACCGACCCACAGCGAAAATTAAAGATCCATCAGTTATAAACATTAGCCTTTTTGCCTCCACTTTCTTCTTCTCCCGTATCGTTTCTTCTTCATCCCTAATTAGGTCACACTTGTTGTACACGATGTAAGCGTGAACTTCCGGCGCCTAAAGGGTTAAGCTGCTGCTAAACCCCAATACAACAAATTGGCATCACAATGTAATTATGCATGGAGCGGAGCAGTTAGCTGTGATTACTGATGAAGAGCGGCTCTGGACCATCACGCCCACAGGATTAGCTCTGTGAGAGATTTGATGTGGATTAGCTAAAAAGATTATTACTCGCTGTGGTCGAACGTCCATCTGAAAAATAAAGGAGATGTTGTGGATAAATTTAACAAAAATCCATTTTTGAATAAAAAAATGTCATCTCAACCACAATTAGTGCTATTGTGCATTTAGACTTTTTAAATTAATACAAAAATATTTAAGAAAAACCTTTATTATTCCATAAAATCTGAAGCTGTACGTTTAGATATTTAGATTTTTGTCCCTATTTTCCTTATAAAAGGTCTTTTAGCATGTGTTTTTTAGAGTGTATAGTCCATACGCTGATTAAGATGCTCAAAATGTGATTCACAAAATGCAACTGACAATTATTCTGATGATTGTTTCAGCCCTAATATAGTACAAAAATGACTGGGGGAAGAAGATCTGCTCAAAAAGAATCTAATTTGAATAAAAGTGTCACCTCAGCCCACTTCCTCTATTTCTGTCACCAGTGCTGCTGTGGATGTATTGTGTAACTTACCTCAAGCTGAAACCAGCCCACTGCACTGTCATGACTTTGTGCAATGAGAAATACAATACACTTCTGACTCCTGAAAATGTCCTTGTAATCTACATCTCTATATTTGGTTCACTGACATCGATTGTCATTGTGCCAACTGCATCCTTTCATAGGATACTGGAGAAAGAAAATTAAGTACAAAATAGTTACTTTGGTAGAAACAGCTCAAAGAGGAATACACCACCCAATAAAAAATCTCAGCAGGGACGTTTTGCATCAAGAAAGTGATGTGGGCAAAGTATGATTCATTCACCATCCATCTCAAAACACAGGACAATGTAAACAGAATAATACACAGGGCTGGAAGGTCTGAATCCCCTTCTCTGTGGAAATGTTGTGGTTTTGCCTTGAATGTTCCACTAAACAGCATTAAACAATCTCTGCAATCTCCACGGAGACGAGCAGGTAACTCACCCTTTTTTCAATAGAAATACCTGTATTCGAATGGAGATGTTTTGCGTAACAGCTTTGGTGTAGTAACTGCTCTTAAAGTCAATACTTGCCCTGAGCAGAATTGTTTGTGAAGTGAACACACAAAATATGCTGTGTACTGTCTTATGCAAAAAGTTATTTCTTGGAAACTTGGAGAATTTTAAATGAGCTTATATAATGTAGCATTGAGGGCTTCTGAAATGTTAGGACTGTAGTTTGTTTTAAACTGAAATAACACTCAAAAGAAACCATTAAGACACTGATGCGTTACCTGGTTTTTCCTCTATCGGCTCAGTGCAGTCCGAGCTGTTTTAAAACAAACAAAAACAAGAGCTAACACGAGCATTCTAATTTTTCAGTGCTTATTATAACCTTTCACAATTCTGCGGAGTTTGGTTGTGATGGTAAAGCTAACAACAACTAGCATGGTAACTCACACTTCCTGATTATCTGGCATATTTTGAGCTACATATACAAGACATCTGTGGGGCAAGACAAATTTTGCTGAAATACATGGGAAAAAATTGGGTACAGGCCCTTTAATTTTTGAGTCTATCTATAATCGATATCTATAATCATTTTCAATTATCTCAAATTCTAAATCCATGAACGATATACAGTTATTTGGGCATAATAGCGAATATGACGGTGAATACTGAATGTGGCCGTGCTAGTTCATTTCATACATGGCCAATTCACATCATCAGGACTTTTAACAGAATTTGAAGTTTTTAATTATGACTTTTCTATATTCCGCACAGTGTAGACCATTACATTTTTAAATATAGTAAGACCATGGGTTTTAATGTTAAAACAGTTAGAGATGAAGCCAAAGCAATGATGAAAGAAAAAGGGAAGTAGGTCCCGGAGTAGAGCAGAGACGAGCCTGTGATGTAAATTGGATATGAATGGACAGACTTGGCGCCCATTACAAAGAGAAGAAGGTTTAAGGTGCCGTCTGAGTGAAACTGGGGGAAAAATTCAGAATGAATTGAAGCTCAGATAGTGTAATGAACATTAACTGTGGTTTGAATGAAAATGTGCATAACAAAAAGAGTAGTTGTGTAATCATAGCAATATAAAACTGACTTTATAGTAATATCAGATTAAAATAATGAGTTTTTAATGTTGGCTAATTGTTCAATTGTGATCAGTTTTGTAGCATTTATTTTTTTATATTAGAGTGGCAATTTCTGATAAAATTGCTTTGTGTTTTATTATTAATGACTACAAATATTGGTGGAAAGGTTATGATCAGCTAAATTTCCAGAAAATCATTGTACTGAAATCTTATGAGCCACTGTGGAATAGGTGATGCAAATAGAAAAACAGGAACCAGCAAATGTAAGTACCTCCAGCAGGAAATGGTGATTCTAAAAATACAAAAAAATGAAATTGTGGTTTATAATGGAGGGTCTGCTTTTGTAATGTGCGTTTGGTAGATGGGAGATGAAATGGTATTCTGGCCAGATCATTTAAGATTAGGGTTGCAACTAATGATTATTTTCTTATTGATTAATCAAACTTTTTGTTAATTTACTATCTGTCGACACATTTTTCGTCTGTAGAGTCTGTCCAGTTCATCCAGTCACAAGGGGTCAGTAAAACAAACTAATTTTCTGCATCTTTTGGATTTATTAACTTGGGCTACACATAAAAAAAAAAGGATTCAGCAGGATTCAGTTCATCATGCACATTGTAAACAAATCCAAGAGCATTAATCTTTGAGACTGAAATACTGTATGAACGGATAAACTGATGCAAGAATCTCATAAATTTGTAGAAATCTAAACCACGGCTATGACAAGATGTATGGTTAAAAAGACTGAAGAGCACTGAATTGTCTGAAAGTAGATTTCCATGTCCTGTCGCTTGTTTGTTAAAGGTGGATTTGGGGTCCGTCACTTTCTTATTTCTGTGGATTTGTCACTGATCTGCTTAGAATGTTCCACAATATAACATTAAACAGATCAACCTTACATTTATCCAATTACAGGTAGTTTTATTCCTCAAAAATACCTTGAAAAACAGGTATTCTGACTGAGCTGGGTTGCCTCTCCATAGATATGACCTGTAACTCCACGAAGATAGAAAGGTTTAATGTCATACTGTGAAACATTCTGGACAAAGCAATAACACCTCCCTGAAGGAAAGCACTTGACGGACCAGAAAAGTTATACAATGCACCTTCATGTCGCCGCCTTGTTTTTGCCTTTGCTTGTAGCACCATGACTGACCACAAAGTGAAATTTATGTTGCTTATGTTGTTTATGTTGCTAAAGTACAAGCTGTCATCTTCTTAATGTAAAATGGATCTTACACTTTATTTCACAAATACACTGAGTATGACTTAGGACAAATTGTTCCTGCGTGTCTGGGACGCCTATTAACAAATCATGTGCTACGTAATAGTTGTCGGCGCAGTGTGGCCATAAATGATGACTGTGCATTTAAAGGTAAAGAGCATGAGCCTTAAAGGGGAGTGCACAGTACAGTAAATGGATTTGTTAGTGTCAGTGTAAAACAAATGACACAGCAGCAGTACAGTGAGGGAGGAGGGGACATTGCATAGTGAAAGTGAATGAATGTTACATAAAGTTAATAGCACATTTACTCCTCATTTAAACTGATGGAGCATTTAACTAAAGTAGGGACTGGATGATTCTTAGTTCCACCGCTCTTTACTGTCCATGTGGTTTTGGTGAAATATAAGAGATTATCTTAGCATAATATTATTGTAAAACAGAATGCTATACCCTCTTTTATGATTTTTATTGATTATAGGCAGTCACCATTAGTAGCAGTAGTAGTTTTTGCTTGTCCTTTCTGTGGATAAGCTAGTGTCTGCCATCTTCATGAATTTTTATTTTCCATAAACACAAAACACAGCCATAACTATGCTAATATAAGTGGATTCTGCATAGTTTGAGCTATCCACTTCAACCCCATTGTTCAGTAACTGTCAAGTGAATAAAGTGGTAGGAAGGCCATCCAGGTTAAAATATAACATCAATTACTATGCTATTCACTGTGCAAAAATATGTTGCGTTCAAGCTCTTACAAACTGACTTAATATAAAGTAGAACCGTTCACTGTCTCTGTTGTGGGGGTGTCGGCAAAGGGCAGTTTTTCAACTTCTGCAAATTTAATTAACACCTTTTTAAACCCTTATTGCCACTCCCTCACTTTACACAGCTATGTTGTGCTGTCTGTACACTGTGTGGATGAGAAAATAGCAGAGTCTCCCTTGAGTGCTTCTTTCTTTTAATAAGAATGACCATAATAGCTGTCAAGAGTGTGGAGGTGTTTATGACCTCTCCCCCTCTTCTCTCTGTCTCGCTCTCTCTCTTTATCCCCTTTTTTCCAATCCTATTCTTTCTTCCAGGGACGGATGATCCAGCCTTTTCTACTCTGATATCAATGCCGATACTTTTGCTTTAAGTGTCTGCTGATTTGCAATATCAGCTGATACTATGGCAGAGACTGAAAATATGATTTATTTTCCTTGAACACAAATGGCGTATGGTTGAATACTACTTAAAGCTGCTTTGTAACTTGTTACTTATCATTTAAAATTACTTCAGAACAGCTTTGAAAAAAAATCTGTTTTGGGCCAACATCAACCAGTAAATTTCCTTATTAGACCAATTTATAGACCAAATGATCCATCAAAATGTTATGTAATATCGGCACCAATATCCGATACCAATATCATATCAGTGCATTCATACTCTTCCTTCCTCTCTTTATATCTCTCTCTTCTCGTTTCATTTTCTTTTCTCTCCCCTCTGTCCTTCAGTTCTTTCCTCTCCGTTATCTCCTGCTCTCTTCCTTCCTCTTTCTCCATCTCTGTCTTCCTCAGTTGTTTCCCCCCTCTCTTCCTCCCTCTCTCTGCCTCCCTCTTTCTCTTTCTCTCCCTCCCTCTGCTCTCGTGGCCCTGAGCCTAAATGGTGACATGTAACGGTTCATCTGGCGAGGATGAAGTTACCATCGATTAAAGCTGGGGGGCTGCTGGGAGGGCTGCAGGCGGCGGGTCGTTTTACACACGAAAGAGGGGCAAATAACACACTTCTGCTTTCACTAACACTGGTTTGGTGCTGGATTCACTCACATAAGACTGTTTAAATAATGGAGTTCATTTGTGGTCAATAAACTTTTAAAAGAAAATGAATTGTTGAATAAATCTGATTGCATTATGTGTATATAACTTGTGCATTGTGTAACTTATCTGGTGGAGGGTCTGTCATGTAGATGTTATCGCTTTGTCTGGAATGTTTCATAGTATGGCATTAAACCTTTTTATCTTCATGGCAACCAAACCAAGACCAAGTTACTGGTCAGATCTGTGGAGAGGTGACCCCGCTCACAGTCCGAACACCTGTTTTTCTAGGTATTTTTGAGCTATAAAACCACCTGTAATAAATGTAAGGTAGAGCTGTTTAATGTCATACTGTGGAACATTCCAGGCAGAGCAGTGACATCTCCATAGAAACAACCAGGTGATCAACCCCCAGCCAAAAAGTTACATAGTGGACCTTTAAGGCTTGACAAAATACTGAATTGTATTTTTTCTGAAAAGCGTTTCCATTATGATTAGATTTGAGATATTTTTAAGGATGTTTTTAAAGTGCACATTGTAAAAAACTCCAGGGGCCTTCAACTTTGAGAGAAGACTGAAATATGAACTAATAAGCAATGCAAGACTCCCATCCATTTCAGAACATTTTATTACTAAAAGCAGTATATTTTGTTGTTTACAGAGGACCTAATTGCTGTCTTTGTGTTTTCATAATTGTACCGACTCAAACTGCAATTTCGATCTGATCCTGTGTTTATAGAAATTTCTTATCATCTTATCGAGTCTTATCCTGTCTTCTTGCTTTCACTGGCAACCAATGGGATAAATTATGGAGATTTAGCATTTATACAGAGATAGACCGATATTATTTGCCCTTTTCAGCATATTGGACTGCCTTAAATCTCCACCACAGGCCGATTTGTTGTTTTGGCTAACCTGCTGCGTAAAGAATACACGTAAAGCTTTATTTGAACACTCTAGTGCAAGAGATAACTGCACAAAACGTGACTAATCTGCTCTTTTATTGGCTTATGGTAATAAAGGGCTTATGGGTGAGTTGGTAATAAATTTAAATCACAGAATTTGGAGAAAATAATAAAAAGAATGGCCCTGTATATACAGTAAGCCAAAAAAATACCGGCAGAGCTTATTGGCCATCAATTTCTCTGGATGCGAAACAATTGGTATCGGCATCGGCCATGTAAAAATCCATATCTCAGATTGATACAGCATTAAATACTTGCCAGTCAACATTTAGTTTGTTGTCAGTGATTAATGAAAACATCTTCATTTTATTCATTTACAGACAGTTTGCGCGCAGTCTTGTACTATTAATGTACTTTGGCCTGTCTAATGAAACAATGTGGTGTATTTTTAGTTATATTCTACAAAACTTAGTTGTTATTTTACCCATTCATTTATTTTCCCCTTGACAGCCCTTACTCAAACTGAATTAAAGTGCTTATCAACCACATCTTTATATAACCACCACCACGGACTCTTTGTCAGCTCTTTCCTGTTTTAAGTCGTCTTTGAATTTTTAAAGCGGAGGTATAAATCAAGCATTTCATTGTCGGCTGTAATCACCGTCAGACAGGAGTTGCAGGAGAATGGACCACTTTACACAAGGCTTGAATCAGGCCTCCTCCTGAGACCAGCTACATTCACCATGCTGTCAGTCACTGAGCCACACCAGCTATAGGCACTGTATCTTCAACAAGGCTCTAGGGCTGGAGTTCACTAAGGACATGCTTGGTACATTAAAGACACCCTGCGCCACTATTAATAAACAAAAGTAGGGGTGGCACTGACAAAATTTCTCAAAATGATTAGATCTACTATGAGAGAAACATCATCATAAGTGGAAAAAAACATATTCATCTGTCCAGTCACTCCAAAAACTCCAGCTAACTGCTTTCTGCTTTCTGCTGTGTTCCTATTATATATTCCTCATAAAATAAAATAAAATAAAAAGTCAATAAGACACCATTGACTAGAAGTATATTGAAAATGAATATCACTTAATTGTTTTGCAGAAAATTATAATACTGACACTATCACCTTTAATTAAAACAAGTAACAATGACCTTGCTGCTCCTACTATTGACTGATTAATTGATGAAACAACTACAGGACTACACTCACTTCACTTTTCACAATCAGAATCTTAATGAGCACAAAACAATTTGGTGGAATTTGCTTTTGGTACAGCACTGAAAAGGAAGCTTGCTCACTTAGCTAAACAAAAACAGTGTTAACACATTAGAAGAAGTCTTGCTGTGTTGTGGGGAACACAGGCAAAGCCGTAACATCACCAGGGGTTGGACCATCCACCAGAAAAGTTACATAGTGCACCTTTAAATACACAAGGATTTAACAGATTCCTTTAATAATTGTTTAACTTACTTTTTAACAGTATTCAGCAGAGGTCCAAAGCCCTGGTCTCTATTTGAAGCTGTTTGCTCAAAGGACAGGGAAGGACCCCTGCAGCACTGGGGCCAAGAATAAAACAAGAGCACCGTCTACATTAAACACATATTTGGTCTGTGGAAGGTCCTGTGGTGGGCTCCTGCTAACGGTGTGCTCAGAGCGGCAGGGGACCTGGCCTTTATCACAGCCATTAATCATTGTGCTTTTTGTAACTGGACCTCAAATCAGTTTTCGAGATAGAGCCGCCTATACTTACAGTTACATAATGTGCTGATCTGAAGTTGGTACTGAAGAATCAGTTTGAATGTCTGTTTGCCTCATTTGCCCCATTTATTGCCTCATTGAGCTATATTTTCAGTTGGACTATCGTTATTAGCATCATTTCAGGTTTACATGGTGTTGTAGTGGAAAAGTATATAATGAATGTTAATGTTCATCCACCTGATTACAGAAGTTGCTGTTGGTGCCGCCATCGTGGTTCGGCTTGTATTATTTTGCATGGGCCTGCTGATCTTGACACAAATAAGTTCTATACGGACTACGAACCACGTTGTGAAAAATGCCTATAAATTCAGTTAGGTCATCAATTCAGCTGGTGGAATGTTTTGGAAAGTGAAGAATACCTGTGGACTAGGGATGGGCATGATTAGTCGATTAATCGATAATTGATCATTAAGAATTTCGTCGATTACATTAATTTTAATCGACAAACTGAATGTAGGTTGCTGTGCTTAACGTAGCGTAAGGAGTCGAGGCTGTGTCTGAGCACAAACACTGGAGTTGTGGCCCCACAGTCCCACATCTCGGCTCTGGCTCCGTGGATATCACTATATCCCCCAATGAGTGCGTTTACCTGCACATCAGTGATCCGGTATGATTTTTTTATTTATTTAAAAAAAAAAAAAACGGTTTCACACGTATACACAGTATCTCTAACGCGACATACGCACAGAACAGACTCACCAGCCTCATCACATCCTCTGTCACAGAAAACACTCATATAATCCACTGTGTCGTGTTCTTTAGTCCAACCGAAGCTGAACCACGTCAGCGCACAAGGAAAGAGCTGGGTTTTTGTTCTGTTTCTGTTTGAGCCATGCAGTTTTAAGTTTCATTTCTATAAGACGTAAACAAATGTGCAAAGCTGCATAAAACACATTCTAATCTCACACGTGCTGATGTGGCTCTATAGTGGTGATGGTTTATATGTTGTAAAGCTGAATTTATTTATGCAGATTAGTAATAGTAATAATTATGATCATTTTAATATAAAATGTTAATGATTAATCAAAAATTGATTGTTAATTTTCCCGACAATCGATTAAGACAATTTCATCGAATGCCCATTATGGGGGTAGTTTTGTTCCTTTTTTATTCAAACAAAGAAAAAAAATCCAAACAAAATATACAGCTTTGAAAACAAAAAAAAACATGTTTACATTTTTAAGATGGAAAAATATTTGATTGAGTTTTGATTTTCTTTCATTTTAAATGTGAAATCTTTGATTGCGGGCCAAAGTTTTGTTTGCAAGTTGAAAAGTTTTGAACCTCAAAATCTTTTGCAAACCAAGAGCGTTTGCTTGCAAGTTCAAATGAACGCGATGGGTAGTTTTGTTCCTTTTTTATTCAAACAAAGAAAAAAAATCCAAACAAAATATACAGCTTTGAAAACAAAAAAAACATGTTTACATTTTTAAGCTGGAAAAATATTTGATTGAGTTCTGATTTTCTTTCATTTTAAATGTGAAATCTTGATTATGGCCAAAGTTTTGTTTGCAAGTCAAAAAGTTTTGAACTCAAAATCTTTTGCAAACCAAGAACGCTTGCTTGCAAGTTCAAATGAACACGATAGCGGGATCTTAAAGAGGAGAAAGGGTGGATTTCTATTGGTAGCTTGCCTCTGATTGACAGTTGGGCTGGTGCCTGCCAGGCCTCCCACCAACTCTTCTACTGCCTATCTACTAAGTTACCCCCTTCGAAGACGGTGTGAATGGGAAGAAGTCCGTTGGTGGAAATTGGAAGGTAAGTCGCTATAATGAAATAGTTTAAAATTTAAACAGCAAGACCATACGTTGTATTGTAAAGATATTTGAATATAAATGTTTCCTTGTCAGTGATACCTAGAATGCAGTGGTGCACTGTTTTGCAAGACGGTGCACCAATTTATCTCATTTACTGGGCTAATACTAGAGACATTACCTAGCTAGCTACCTAGAGAACCCCAGCACGGGTTAAACTTAGACCTTGTTGTGTAAGAGCTTCCAGCTATTTTGATTTGGTACAGAAATTACTAAAACCCGCTCAGTTAAGAGCGAGCCAGGCCTCTTACATGCTACCCAGCTAACACGGTTACGTTGTCACAACATTGCAGATTAGTGAATTCATGACCACACATACGCTAGAAGCTACGGTACCTCCTGGACGTGGTAGTAACATTGCAAGTGAAGGAGGTAAATACGCACTTCTTGACGAATTTGCTCAGTTAAGAGCGAGCTAGGCCTCTTACATGCTAGGATTTATAAAACATGGCTTTTGGGTATTGCTTTCAACGGGTAGAATCTGCTCTGGTTGCTGCATCTTAACCTCACAGACAGAAAGGAAAGCGAAACTGAGTGACAAGGCTTGTTGTGCTTTCAACGTTACTGCCACGCCAGGAGGGTACCGTAGCTACAACGTATGTGTGGTCATGAATTCACTAATCTGCAATGTTGCCACAACGTAACCATGTTAGCTGGGTAGCATGTAAGAGGCCTAGCTCGCTCTTAACTGAGCGGGTTTTAGTAATTTCTGTACCAAATCAAAATAGCTGAAGCTCTTACACAACAAGGTCTAAGTTTAACCGTGCTGGGTTCTTCTAGGTAGCTAGCTAGGTAACGCCTCTAGTATTAGCCCAGTAAATGAGGGGAATTGGTGCACCGCCTTTGCTTGTGCAAAACAGTGCACCACTGCATTCTAGGTATCACTGACAAGGGAAACATTTATATTCAAATATCTTTACAATACAACGTGATGGTCTTGCTGTTTAGAATTTTAAACTATTTCATTATAGCGACTTACCTTCCAATTTCCCACCAACGGACTTCTTCCCATTCACACACCGTCTTCAGGGGCGGGGTAACTTGGCAGATAGGCAGTAGAAGAGTTGGTGGGAGGCCTGGCAGGCACCAGCCCAACTGTCAATCAGAGGCAAGCTACCAATAGAAATCCACCCTTTCTCCCTCTTTAAGATCCCGCCCATCGCGTCATTTGAACTTGCAAGCAAACGTTTTGGTTTGCAAAAGATTTTGAGGTTCAAAACTTTTCAACTTGCAAACAAAACTTTGGCCCGCAATCAAAGATTTCACATTTAAAATGAAAGAAAATCAGAACTCAATCAAATATTTTTCCAACTTAAAAATGTAAACATGTTTTTTTTTTGTTTTCAAAGCTGTATATTTTGTTTGGATTTTTTTTATTTGTTTTAAAAAAAAGGAACAAAACTACCCATCGCGTTCATTTGAACTTGCAAGCAAACGCTCTTGGTTTGCAAAAGATTTTGAGGTTCAAAACTTTTCAACTTGCAAACAAAACTTTGGCCCGCAATCAAAGATTTCACATTTAAAATGAAAGAAAATCAAAACTCAATCAAATATTTTTCCATCTTAAAAATGTAAACATGTTTTTTTTGTTTTCAAAGCTGTATATTTTGTTTGGATTTTTTTCTTTGTTTGAATAAAAAAGGAACAAAACTACCCCCATAGCCCATCCCTACTTTGGACTGCTGCAAACAATGTAAAATTAACTTTTACTTTTCTGTTTTTACTTTTTAAGGACACTTTTAAATGTGTGTAAAATCCCTTAGTTGTCCAGGTAGAATCCACGGCAAAGGAGAAATTCAATTTGTCAATTGGACAATTTATTTAGGTCAAATACGTTTTGCAGCTCATCCAAGCTGCTTCCTCAGTTCTGGTTAAAATGCATTTTTAAACCCAAACCTGCATTTTTAAATCAGCACCTAAAATCATCACAGTGGCCATATTCCACATTTTCTTTCATTTTAAGGGCCCATCCATGTTGTTTCCTCATCACAAACAGACCTGGAGTTGTGTTTTGTTTCATTCATGCATGTTTAACGCACACAGAGTTCACACTCTGTTCCACCTTGTGATGTCATGTGGTAATACAGAAAGCTATTAACTTGAAAACTACCTGCTTCATGACTTCACACATGTTGACAGACTAATAATAAAGGGTTAATTGAACGTGTGAATCAAACAAAACCAACTCCAAGTATGTTTTGAAGAGGTAACATTATAACAGGCATGTCCAAACTATGGCCCGGGGGCTAAATGTGGCCCTCAGAACAATTGTTTTGGCCCTCGGGCTTCCAGGTGAATTGGCCCATACTGCTGCAATTAGTACTTTTTACTGCATGTTTTTGAAATCTACCTTGATCAAGCAAATTTAGTGTGTCCTTTTGAGGGTTTAAGCATGAAAAAAGGTCTGGTGGGTTGTTTAAACCTGTTATAAATGTGCATACTTGAATTACTCACCGTTTTGACCACCAGTCTCTGACCCTCGACCGGCCCTCACACTGGTCTGTGTTTTAATATGTGGCACTCAATGAAAAAACTTTGGACACCCCTGCATTATAACATGGCTTAAGTCAGAGTCAGTTTTGCATAACATGGGACCTTTAATATAGGACTAAATTTTGCAAATGTAATGCGCAAAATCTACAGAAATAGACGACTCTGCTTCTAAATGAGGCCAAGTGAAAATGAAAATTGTCATGTACAATTGTCAGAACAGCAGGCCCACAGCAGGACGCTCATATATTCACACTCTGCTGTGGCTTTATGTGGAGTTTGCACGTTTCAGACCCCTTATTGGATCTACCAGAGAAATCATCAAACCGGCCTGAAATGAAGACTTGGGGGATTTTTCGAGCTGTGAATGACTGTAATGGACTTTGATTAGCTGCCCATTGTACCGAGCTATAGCCACGAGGTAATAGTTTTTGCTATAATCATTACATATTGCAACAACCTCTGCATGTGTGTCTAGTAGTGTACAATGCCGCTACAGTATTATTAAAAGCGTGCATTATAGGCTGTATATATAAATAGACATTGCTAACCCACTAGTCGCCCTGTTCCAAATAGAAAGTGAACATGGGAGTGCTTCCATTGATGCTTATTAACCTGATCTTGGTGTTTTTATTTTGCTATTTTGTATGTAAATATATTCCTATTCCTAATATGGAACTTGGCTCCAAATTCGCTCATATAACTACTATCCTTAAGCTTAATTTCACTGGAGCCAAACGCTACAACGATACATTTAATGCCACACAAGGGAACATTCCAAGCAATAACAACCCATGTACAAGCAGGCACCAGATCCTAAATAACGCTTCCTTTTCTTCTTTGAAAATCTGTAAAATTCCCCTGAGTTTGCCTCAGTCTCTCACTTCTGTCAGGTGTCAGGAATGGCCTCCTAGAGAGATTGCCTCCCGATGCTCCTCTCTTTCCTCTTCCTCTCTTCTTCTCCTCTCTATCCTCCCCTCCTCTAGTTCACATTGCAAAAGTAAAAAAAGAAAGAAACAAAACCTTAAAATTGAATTCAAAGCATTTAAAAACCCTGTACCTGATTTTGAACCATGAGTAAAAAGCATTTTTTCTTTGATATGTTTCTTTGAGCCCCACCTTCTTAGTCCCTTCTCACTGTGGTATTACACCCCGACAGACACACAACTCTGCAAGACAGCTACAGGCAGTTGGTCTATGTGGCTTCTAATTAACAACTTATTTAATTGAACAATAAATATGGTCTCAGAGTGATATCTTATTCTCATATTGCGCTTATATATGGAGTAAAAGGTGTTTTTCTGCAATAACTACTTAAAAATACTTGTGAAGAAGCTCAGCAAGTCCTAAAATATTTTCAATTGACCTTATCGGTTAAAGTCCTCATTTTGATTTGAATCATTATCTCCAGTACTTAGTTAACTAAAAAGGGGGCGTGGCAAAAGCTCTCAAAACTAAACAGATAAACTGCACTCACAAGATTTTAATGTATTCATATAAGCACAGATTAAACTTAAATACCAAATCTCACTCCTTCCTCCTTTCTACTGTTGTCCTTAAAACTCAATATTTGATCTGAATGGGGACTTGTGAACTGAATATTTATTGATAAAAAGTCTTTAGCTTTAAACTTTCTTTTTCTTCTCCAGATTAGTTTCAGCTCCTCTCTTTTTGGGCTCAGACTGGACTATGCTGTAGACAGCAGGTTTGGTCTGCTTTGCTCTTGAGTTGATGAGAGGTGATGAAGCAGCAAGCACGCAGCTCCCAGCGCTTTTGCAGGTAAAGACTTCATCTGCTGCACTCAGACCTGGACTTTTCACTCAAGTGGAAAAAAGAACTATACAAGCACTTTTGGGCAAATAGGCTTATACACGCTTCTTCAGATCTTATACGAAATACATCTGGAGTTTCTATACTGTACTTTATTCTCTTGTAAGCTTTCACAACAATATATTTTGTGGTTATAACTATAAAGGAGTGGGCAGCGTTGAGAAAATTAATATTAAGATTGCATTACTCTACTCCATTTTGTTCACTGAAAATGGCTGGAAACTTCTTCTAATTCTGAATATACATTTGTAATTATTATTTGTGATGTCTTTTTTACTTTAATGGTGTATTATCTAATGTTTCTGGTTGAGGTGCTGGGACACCACCAGGTCAAGTTACTGAGGAGATAGATTGTAAACAAATTTTTTTTCGACATTCTCTGTATTTTATAAGTTGTTCTTGCATTTTTCTATTAAATCCCAGTTGGCATTTTGTGCTCTCTAGTGACTACATTTTACGCCCATGCCTTTTATTCTGAATTGATAAACAAAAACCCCGCCTGATGATAGTTGTTGAGCTTTCTCATGCTGTGTTTTTCTCGCTCAAACATAAATCTATTTGTGATTGTGGTGACTGGCCCTGTTTGTTTGCACATACTGAATGCCAAATGCTGCAGAAAAATATTTTGAGTAAACAGACTATTTCCTGTTACTTTTCATCCAAAGCAAAGTGCAGAGAGATAAAAGCCAGAGCAGTCCTACAGAGCGGTGGAGGGCTGCTTTCACTTAAGTTACTTTACGCCCCAACCATTCACCAGTCAGTGTTACATATGAGTATTTAGAAACATTCATAGTACTTTACTTAGTACTAATTTACCACAGAAGCAGTCACAACAGTTGTAGACACCTGCATACAAAATCTGCATCATCCTCCTTCACCCTCTCTGACATTCTCCTACATGCAGCAATGCCCATCATATTTCCATATTTTCAATATTCACTTCCTTCCATATCTTCATAGACGAATGGAGCGCATGTCTCCAGTCCAGTCCTTATCACTTGGGACACACATTTTCTCAAACAAGGCACTTGCACAGTTTGGGTGACTTGGGTCCAATGGTAACCAGCCCGGCATGAAGTCCAGTGCTTTTTTTCATATTGGAAAAACTGAAGCGCTACACTGTGGTCATTATTCATTCACTTCACACTCGGTGGTAAGCTTCATCTATAGCCACAGCTGCCCTGGGGAAGACTGAAGGGAGTGAGGCTGCCAAATGGTGGCATTAGGTCCTCCGACCACCACTAATCATTCACTTCAAAAGTCAAGATTGGTCTAGTGCCTCGCCTAGGGACAGAGAAACAGAACTTGTTCATAAATGGACCAAGGATAAACAGGTTAAAGCCAATATACAGCAGTTATAGGCCTGAGTCCTGTGAAGAACAGTCGCACAGTCATAACACAGTTCACCCAGACTGTGCTAACAAATACAAAAA
This sequence comes from Odontamblyopus lacepedii, assembly GCA_034769755.1. NCBI lineage: Eukaryota > Metazoa > Chordata > Actinopteri > Gobiiformes > Gobiidae > Odontamblyopus > Odontamblyopus lacepedii. The sequence goes on from CM068359.1 coordinate 25,056,373, forward strand.
GAAAAGTCCATATAAGTCCATATATCCATCGAACATCTGCTTCTGCTTTAACAAAATGTGTCTTTACTATTTAACAATTTGAAAAGATGCCACTATCTCCTGGATACTGGCTGAAAAGGTCTCAAGAAAATCACATGGGAAAATATGCTCTTTTTGCTTAAGCAAACAGCATACACCAAAACTGACGTAAGTAATCCATCTTGTTTTCTTTGATAGCCTATTTCTGACAAAGTTCATCCACTTTCATCCCATATTGTCCTATGTTAATCCCAGATGCTGCGCTAAAACACTGTACTATCCCAGCAGGTTATATTTTCTCTTGTATTGCCTCCACCTGGCAGCCGTTGCATAGGCTCTGTTGTTACGGTATTGAATGGCATTGAATGGGTTCCACATACACGCAGCCAGGTCCGTATTGTTGTACATTGTGAGCGGGAGGCACAGGCTTAAGTGGAGATTTGTCGCCTCGTCCCACGTGTATTGACAGCGGAGTTGGCAGCTCCCGTTTCACACGTAATTTACTTTCAATGCAGAATGAGAGGTGCTGCGATACCATTGTTTTACTAAGAGGTAGGCTCAATATGTGAAAGGAACATATGGCTGGTATTTTTGGTCCTTAAGTGAAAATGTGTAATATAATGTTCTTGTTTTTTCTTATATCTCTAAACATTGCATACTAAACTCTATACTATGGTCATTATTTTCTCGCCTCTTATACTTCAATTGGATTGACCCAAGTTACCATCAGCAATACTTTTTACTGCATGTTTTTTGCTTGTATGCCCCATAGCATGGCATTAAATGTATCTATCTAGCTTTTATTTCAGTATGGATGTTTTATCACTCAACAAAAATCTTCACATAATTCATTATCACAGTGAGCGGGTCGCCTCTCCACAGATGTAACCTTTCACTTGACCTTGACTGCTGCTTTTCTCCATGGACATAGATAAGAAAAATGTTGAACTGTGAAGCAATAACATGGAGACAAGCAAGTGGTGTTCCTTGCACCAGAAAAATTACGCAGTGCACCTTTAAATCAACACATAAAGATGTATTTAAAATTTCATACCATCTTTCCCTTGAGGTCCAGGAGAAACATCTCTAAATTCAGTCTAATTCCCTATGTGCGAGTGCGTAGCATTAGCGTGGAACCTGTATTTAGGTCAGTGCTTTGAACTGTGTGAATGCTTTATCTCCTCTCTCATGCGTTTGCACATGATTCCCAGCACTGGCTCTCTGCTACTGATGGAAAAGCATACACCTCCTCATGTACCGGGACAAGTCACAGGGGAGGCCACAAGTCCCATGAAACCTGGAGGTAGAGAGCGAGCAGTGCAAAATCTCAGGCAGTGGTGATGGTTTTAAGATTGTAGACATTCAGGACCATGCATTTTGTATGCTTATTTGATCATATTGACTTACTTTTACATCATAGACTGTATAATAATGTTAACTAAGCGAGTGTGATGTCACCCATAGCGTTCAGCGCCGCTCAAATGAAGCTCGGTTACAGGGGTGAATTTGGAGCCAGGCTTTATAATATGTGAACTAACATGAAGGACCATAACGTCCACCCTCCTGTGGGCTCACCACTCACAGAGGGGTTCATAGGAGGGGTCAGGTGCACAGAGGACTGGGCGGTGAGCAGCTGCCCCTGCGACCCAGCCGGGTAAAACGGAAGAAGACGGATGGACAGACAATTTATAATATGAATAGGATTTTTACAGACAAAATAGTGAAAAAAACAAAAACAAAACAGGATCATGTAGAGCAGACTAATCTGAACATTTTAAAACCAAAATGATGAGGCTCACAGCAAAAGTTATGGAGAGAAGGGTGATAATATTTCAATGCAAGTCAATGGGACACTATTATACGCTATTTGGAATGCGGTAGCTAGCGCATTAGCTACGTCCATTTATATATACAGTCTTTGTTTTACATAGATTATATTGATACTTTGCAGTAATATCATGCTGGGGGTGATCTACATGTATCTCTAATGATGGAATGTGTAGGAGTTACCATGGTGACACAATGCACACATTAGGAAACACTGATAAAATGTTTTAAGATCATCTGAAAAAAACACAAAACACATTTTCAGGAGCCTGTAATCAAAAAAGCGTTCATAGTCATGCAGGTGTTTGATTTTTGGTTGGCTAATGCTAGCTGTAATGTTATTTTAGGGCAGCTTTTATAAATCTTCTTGGTCAGATTGTAAGTCTAATAAAGCTTCATACAGAGCAGGACCTACAGTTAGTATCACACCCCCAGGAAATGTCGCAAAGTATCAGTAGAATTTTTTTTTTACCCTTGACAATGAAATTTAAACCCAAGCCTGTGTCAATAGTTTTTAGTTTTTGAATGGGGCTCACACAGATCTGAAAACACAGGAAATCCCATGCACTGTCCAATGTGTCTCTGATAAAAACGTGACTAGTGCCAGATTTCTTGGCAGAAACTGAGGCGCTTGGATTGAGTTTTGAAATGTAATTTAGAGTCATTCTGAAAAATGTGTTAAAATGTTCTCTCAAGATTCACCAATGCAGTAGAGCCAGAAATTAATTAGCTGCTTTTCTGCCATTGGTTGAACCTGATTAAATTAACCCAACTGTGCATTTATTAATATTAAAGACATGTTTTTAATTGCTTTGGGGGAGCAAGTTGACAGATTTGGTGCATAGACGTAATAACAATTTAGTCATGCATCAAAAGGCAAAACTATCAATTGAAGAAGTATTGGATGAGAGCAACAACATCCACATAATTAGCTTTGAATGGGCTTGAATACAAACAAGACCGAAAATGTTCATTTGTATGAGAAACAATCTTATGAATACTGATTTGTCCAAATTCCAAGAACGTTTTTTTTTTTTTTTTACTAATTATGTTATTTAAATGCTGCTGTATTTGTACTTAAAACTTTTGTTAGTTCTGTTCCTCCACTGTAGTTTTTATTTCTTTTATTTGTTTTGTGTGGACAAGAAAGCATACATTGAGAACATTTGGCAATACCATGATGTCTAGACCAATTAACAAAATAAATCTAGTCAAAGTTAAGCAGTCAAGTTAGAGCAGTGCACTTTGATGTCTGACTACCTTTTTGTATACTTCACCATTTATCTGAGGTTCATGTTCAGGTGACTTTATCGGCACTGAGGTATTTTTTTTAGAGTTAAAACAGGCTGACATTCTGACAAAAACAGACACAACAACAGGCTTCCACCTTCTGTATAAAAGACACAACTCAGTGCAAATGGAAAAAAAAAGTTGACAATACAAAAAACTGAAGTTGTGCAAACTTGGGCAAAATAACAATTTCATTAAGAGTCATGACTGAGGAGGGGACAGAGCTGTTCCTATATTGTTTTGTTGGGCAGTTGGGAACCTGGAACCTTTGGCTTGAAGGGAGCGCCTGAGTGACTTTTCACAGCATTTTGTGACTTATGGAAGTATTTTAAAGGGCCCATATTACGCTATTTTCTGAAAAACACACCTGAAGTTTTGTTTTGTTTCATTCACACATGTTTAACACACAGACCCTGCATATTTAAGCCAAGTTCTTTTCTCAAACAAAAAAACACTGTTCTAACTTGTGATGTCACGTGGTAATACAGGAAGTGTATTTTCACAACACTGTGTGCATAATTATTAGGCAAGTTGAATTTATGAGGATTAATTTTGTAACTGAACAACTACAGTGATCTCGGTCAACCCAAAATGTAAATAAACCTCAAACCTGAGTAAAGTAAACTGAGTAAAGTGAAGTTTTGGCTTTCTGAGGAGAAAATCTATGTCTACACAATTATTGGGCAACTATTAATATGTAGAATTATTACACAACAAAATTTCCCATTGTCACTTGTTTATTTTCATCTACAGACTTCCATTTATGGAGTCTGTCTGTTTCTTGTGTTTCTGTCTGTGTCTGTTTGTGTGCAGCAGCAACCACAGCCTTCCAGACACTTTTCAGAGAGGTGTGTTGTTTTCCTTCACCATAAATCTCACATTTAAGAAGGACCCACAAGTTCTCAGTAGGGTTTAGGTCAGGTGAGGAAGGGGGGCCATGTCATTATTTTTTCATCTCCAAGGCCTTTGCTGGCAGTGGAGTACTTTGATGCATGTGATGGATGCATAAAAACCATGGTCCTGTTGAAAGATGTAGACTTTCTCCTGTACCACTGCATAAAGAAAACTGGCAGCAGGTCCAACAAGCTCATCTTTAATAATACCAGCCCATACCAGTTCCCCACCTCCACTTTGCAGGTGTATTAGGCAAGTGGGTATTTTGCCTAATAATTATTAGGCAAATGGGTATTTTGACACATTTGGCACATGGCCCAGCTCCTGGCTTGTCCGCAACAGCGTGTGTCCTCATGTACCAGCGTGTAACACAGGGCAGATTAAACTTCCTAGATTAAACATCCTATCTGTCCGTCTGCTTCATGTCAGCGCGATGCTCTTTGCCTTTTCACGCTCTCTCTCCTCCCCATGTATAATAGCGCACATTGGCTTGGTCCTTTGTTCACACTGATTACAAGGGCAAGACAAAACCCGAAGCAAAAACGTATCAAAAATTATGCTGCAGTGTTGGCTCAGCAGGCCTACTGAGAGATATGTTGGCTTAAGTTTGCCTAGTAAAATACCAAATAAATCTGTGTTAGTCACGATGTGTGTTTGGCTTGGTAAATGTGCAGAGGCTGCTAAATACCACTGTAAAACCAGTAAGATAATGTAACTCCAGTTAGGCATTTGAAAAAAACAGGTTTAAAAATCCAACCCACTTTCTTCACTTTGAAGCTGTTTTCTGTCAAGTGCCAGTGGAAGTTCACTTAAAGAGGGATTTTCAAACTGTGGGTGAGGGTCCAAAAAAGGGGTGCAGAAAGTTTAACGGCAGTACAGTTTGCTTGGCTTATTTTATCCCTAAATCAACATTCATCAGAAAATGTATGTGTATATATATATATATATATATATATATATATATATATATATATATATATATATATATATATATATATATATATATATATATATATATATATATATATATATATATATACATTTGCCAAAATAACTGCACAATACAAATAAATGTAGAAAATGAAAATAGATGGTCTCAATGGGTCATGGTCTCAGTCTTGTCTCGGTCTTGACCTTTAAAATTCTTGGTCTTGTCTCGGTCTCAGGACCTTGTGGTCTCGGAGAGGTCTTGGTCTCGGTTAATGCGGTCTTAACTACAACACTAGTGCATATACTGGTGAATCGCCATTCATTTAGATAGGGCCTGGTTTTATTCAGCCGAAACAGATGCTCCAGTGCACCCAGATTGCAAAAAGAAAACATCACCCTGTGCACCCTTCTCAACTTTTTCACCCCTGACCCGTTTTCATCCCTGATACGTGAATAAAACAAAACACTCCAGGTATGTTTTTGAGGTGGTAACAATATTCTAACATGTCTCAAAGTCAATGTTGCGCAATATAGGCCCTTTAAAAGTGCTGTCTGTAACTGTCACCTGCTTGTTTCATGGAGATGTTATTGCTTTTCACAATATATGACAACATGCATTCTTCTGTGAGCAGGCTTGCCTCTCCACAGATCTTACTTGTAACTTGGCCTGATGGCGCCACTTGTTTGTCTCCCTGCCCTGGACATAAATCACTCTAATACAATACTGTGGGACATTCTTAGCTAAGCAAAACACCTCCATGGAAACAAGCAGGTGGCATATAATCCACCAGAAAAGTTACACAGTGCACCTTTAAACCCATCCTCTATTAGACTTTTGCATGTTTTGATCCGCTCGTCTTTTGTATCAGTCTTTTCCCCTCCCATCCATCCATCAGTGTAGCGGCGGCGTTTGTCACGTCTATCAAGTGTCTCCGATCTGCAGCTATGCTAATATGCTAATGCATTGCTAGTGCTGACATCCACAGTCTGGGCTCTGTTTGCCTGATGTAGCAGACGTAGAGCGATGCCCGTTCTCACCCTGGCATCTCTTCAAATCATGTATTTCTACATTTGGGTTGTGCTCCACAGACTGCATTACCATGTCTAATGCAATCCATATGAGCTTGGTGCTAGGCTGTATATTGTAGCGTGATATTTATCCAGAACTATATAAACATCCACCTCCTCAATATATTTTTATGCAGCATTTTAGTATCGAGTCACTCTACTTTAATATGAACCGCAGTGTCAATATGGGACATAAAATATATATGCTTGCTGATATATACTTCATTCCTTATTCAGCCTTAGATGTTTAAACTCCATTTTAACACAGCAGCTTCACTATGACAACTTTTTAAATAGTGTTTGCGATTTTATTTCTTATGATACTGAAGTGTTATATTCTTTGTTGTTTGAGTTTTTTGGCTATGGATAATGACGCCTCATGTCTATTCAAATTCATCCTATTCAGTAGTCCTAAAATATTATTTAGCCACTTTTTACATTTCTGCCTTTAATTAAATGCATTTAGCTAGAAAGCAAAAAAGTATTGAAGCTATTTCTCATTGAAATTCTTAGTCCTTCAGTTGAATTAAATAGACCTATGGGACCAATATGGTTATAGCCAAAGGGACAGCTATTCGAAGGACAAAAACTGAGGGAGGAAAGATATTCATTATATATAACTTTCTCCAAATACATTAAAAGAGCTTTAAAGTTGACCCTGAATTTTTAAAAATGTACTTCAAAATAAAAGTGGTTTGTCCTTTTCACTAATTTAAAATATATATTCATAGATGTTCTTTTAGTAACGTAATGAATGCATTAAATCGTAACACAGCTGCAGTAATATTACAGAAGGCATTCCTTGTGCATTTAAGCAGAAACAAACTTGTCCCCAAGGCAAGATTAACTGCATATGTTAATGTTAAAAATACATGTTGTGTTTTAAGGCACTGCTCATCACTGATACTACGAATGTATAACTCACTCAAATAAGTTTATAGGCTTTTAACCTGCAGTCGAGCTAAAATCAGAATAGTCTTGATTATTTGTGTAAAGAAAGCTGTGTTCCAGATGTGATAACACATTTCCTTTTTTTTCCACAAGTTGTTGTTTCATTTTTCTTTGCAGCTTTTTTTCATAACACTTTGTCCTCTCATGTTGTGACAGGTTACTTGGAGTGTTAAGTATTTCCTTGTAATGTGTAAATGATTAAATGGCTTTCTTAGTTATTTTTAAAAAGTAATTTCCAAATACCTCACTAATCCATGTAAAACCAAGCATTTGTAGATGGTTATAGAACTACATAGCAGTGTATCAGTTTAAGTGAGGATAAAATAATAGTCATCAGCTGTATTATAAGACAAAAAACATTTTGACACGCTATCAGAATGAGTCTGGTGCTGGAGTCTGCATTTTAAAAACACAGAGGAGCTTAGTGGACTATCACCAGATGACGTAGAGGAAGAGGGGGCAGATAACATAAGATGGCTCTTCTTTCTGCTCCTTTTCATTCATTTCTTGTATGTTTGATATTGTGATACTGTCAATGTAATTTTATACTTTATGAATGAAATAAACAAACAAATGGAGAAATAAATAAATGTTGGCTAGTGAAACATTTTCAACTTTGAAGAGGGAGATGGTCACAGCCTGAGTATGTCACATTACTCAAATACGCATAGATGAAACAAAACCCAATACAAAGCACGTTGTTTTGACATTTCAGGAACAATTCATTCATTGGGAAGTATTTGGATATTTTGCCAATGAAAAGTAGTGCTCAGCATCTTTTTAAAACACGGTCGGCTCCATTTGGCTCATTAAGTATTCGTTTTGTTAATATGACAAACCAATTCTCCTATTATCTATTGTATTTATGAGTGGAAAGCCTTAATGAAAAGGTCTTATTATCTCCAACACTATAAAGTCTTGTATAACAATGCTCACACTTCCACCTGCCCCTGCATGAGTGGACATTTATTTGTACATATTGCCTCTGCCTTTGCTCCTCTCTTCACTGGGCTCCCTCAACTCTACTTCTTGAAATCAGAAATCAAATTGCTGGCCCTTTGCAGACAGGTAGCTTTGTGTTGCCGGGGGTTAGAGCCGCACAGAAATACAAAACGGCACTTCCATCCGTTAAACCAGCCGCCATTTTGAGTCCCTAGACCTCGTCACCTTCACTTTTTCTCTTCTGCCTTCATTGTGTCTCTGGGAATTTCACTTGTTTCATCTTTGAAATCAAACTTTGCTTCTTAGACCGGAAAACTCTTCAGCATTAATCAATAATTTTCAAACCATGACTGACAGAATTGTAATTACTTGTTAACTTGGGAATTTGTCCGTCAAATTTTTTTTTGTTAGAATTTAATCCTTGTATTTTCTCATTTTTTATTGTTGAGATGTGTGCTGAAAGTGAATAAACTGTAGAGTTATTATACTTTATTGCCAGCAAGATTTCACAGAAAGTTTTTGTTCTTTTAACTTTTTATAGGTATAGGTAAGACAATTCACTTGATATTTGAATAAAATTTAATTGATTTTCTTCAAACCAACAATTCTGCACATTCAATCTCAAGCATGATTTCAATATTTATGAAAAGCTCAATAGTATTTTTTTTATTTGTATATATAAAGATTCTAATACTATTCAAAAACAGTTAAGTATTGATTATTACCGAGATATTGGTTCTTTTAAACAATCTTTACCCCACCACTATGACCGACTGACTTCTACCTACTGATATACTCGCGATCGCCTTTTTGCCTCTATTCAAAGAGCACAAAGAAACCATCCATTTTCTTTATTTTGACTGCGTTTGAAAATGAAATAATAACTTTACTCTCTGCCTGCATTTGCACTGGTGCCTCACGGTGCCACTGTCTGTCTTGTCCCAGTCTTGTCCCAGTCTAGTCCCAGTCTAGTTCCAGTCTAGTTCCAGTCTAGTCTAGTCTGGGTTGCGTCCTGATCTACTCCTGGTTTAATCTTGGTCCAGTTCTAATGTGGTTCTGATGCTGTCCTGATCTAGTCTTTGTTTAGTCCTGATTTATTCCTGATTCAGACCTAGTTTGTTCCTGGTTTATAGTCCTGGTCTGTAGTCCTGGTCTACAGTCCTGATCTAGTCCTAGTTTGGTCCTGGTTTAGTCTTAGTGTAGAACTGTTCTAATCCTGGTCTAGTTCTGTTGTAGTCCTGATCTAATACCGATTTTAATTCTAGTTTAGTCCTGGTTCCGGCGGTCGAGTTCTGGTTTAATCTTGGTTTAGTCCTGGTCTAGTCTCGGTTTAGTCTCGTTTTAGTGCTGGTTTAGTGCTGGTTTAGTCCTGTTTTATCTTTAGTTTAGCCCTGTTTTAGTCTTGGTCTAATCCTTGTATAATCCTAATCTAGTTCTGGTCTAGTCTCGGTTTAGTCTTGGTTTAGTGCTGGTTTAGTCTTGTTTTACCTTTAGTTTAGCCCTGGTTTAGTCCTGGTTTAGTCCTAGTTTAGCAGACCGTCCACTGGAAAACTTACAGAGAGCAGTTTAAAGCATATTTATTATCTCAGGCAGCCTTTAGCTCATCACTACGACCAGCTGACTTCTAATTGCCCATTTATTTGCCTTTTTGCCAGTATTCAAAGAGCACAAAGAAACCAGCCATTTTCTGTTTCGACTGTTGTTGAAAATGATATAATAACTCCTTCCTCTCTTGTGCCCACATTTGCATTGGTGCCTCGCGGTGCCACGTCTGTCTTTTCATCGCTCTATGTTCCTACACAGTTCATCTTGTACTATTAGCTCAAAGTACCCGGGTCTCTGTTATGTTGTTTGCAGTTGTTTGGGGCCACAATATACAAGATGGAATGGGTGAGAGCGCTGCTATGTTATGAGACCATTTTGATTTATTGTTGCCAACCTCTTGTGGATGTGAGAGTAGATTTAATCGGATGTGTTTTGTCAAAGCTGTACGAAATTGTCCCTTCTTGTAGCTTCAGGTATAATATGATGATCTCCTGTGGTCAGATGTTTCATACTTTCTTTATTGCCATCATAACAGCAATTTATTTTTATAGAATTTGAATAGCTAGGCAGTTATTGGAATATTCAATTCAGTTTTATTTATAAATCAGAAAGGGCTTCTAATACAAGCCAGGGTTCATGCATAGAGTATATTGAGGACGACGCGTAATCTGATAGAATAATTTACTGAGCGACTGCAGTGATGGTTGCACAATACAATATCTTAAATTACAGTCAAATCCAATAGACTGAATGTTTGCGCTGCCTGTGAGCAGTGAGAGCAGCTTTAGCAACTATTAGCTACCACTTAATTGATCAATAGCGTAACATTTCTGGTGGAGGGTCTGCCATCTGCCTGTCGCCATGGAGATGTTGCTGGTTGGCATTAAATGTATCCCTCTTGCATTTACTCAATAACATGGATTTTACTGACTTAAAGCTGCCACACACGACAGAAGAATTTGCCTGATTTTGGCTGCAATTTCTTCTTCTTGAGTTCAGGGAGGCGTGCCCCGACTTTTTGTCTCTGTGTGCGATTTTGAAGCCGCTGCTCCTCATGTTTGTGGTGTCAGTGTCAGATCATAACCACCAAACATCAACAACACGATGGTAACAGTCGATAAAACAAAACGTCCGGAGCAGAGGAGTGACGGACACACAAACGCAACATACAGACTCAGGATATAGCGAAAATAAAGATTTTATTACTCACCTCCCATAAAGTGGTAAATTTAAAGTGCAGCATCTCATCCACATTATCCATAGAAATTGTCCTTCGCAAATAATGACATCTAGTCCACAAAACCACACTATTAATCCAGTTTGAGGTGTTCTTTGAAAGTAAAAAGGCGAAAGTTGTTCCTTGCATGTGTTTGTTTACGTCCACCAAGCGTAAAGCTGCAGATGAGCAATACTGACTCTGCTTCCTGTGGACTTTATCGCCAGTCTTTTATGCTTTAAAAATCCTGTATCTGAAGTATTTCACTGCATTTCACAAATAATAATAACACAGTTTGACTTGTATCTAATGTAGAAGTGCAGAGCTCTCAACACTCTCAATGCGAGTAGTTTTACTGTAGACAGGAAACAACTGACGCAGTCTTTGTGATCAGAGATTTTAAGTCTCATAAATTGTCTGAGGTGTGCGCATTTTGTCGCACATTTAAAAATTGTTTAAGACAGAAAAATCCTCTAGTGTGTAGCAGCTTTTAAAAACTTTCTTACTGTGCGTGGGCTCGCCTCTACAGAGATTTGACTTGTAACTTGTCCCTGTGACATAGCCTGTAGTCTGAGTAGAGATAAATACGTGTAGTGCCATACTGTGGAACATTTCAAGCAACATGTCCATGAAGAAGCAGGTGGCGGACACCAGAGTTACACAGTTCACCATTAAATAAGCTAAATGCTTCTCACTGCAACTAACTCAATATTGCTATACACACCAGGATATACAAAACACAGAAGACATATCTCAGCTGATGCAAACAATTTAACTCACATTGTAAATATAAAATTAAGAACAATAAATCACTACAAATAAATCAGCACCCATATTACGCTATTTTCTAATCTATGTTAAAATGTTTCCTCATCAAAAACATGTCTGTTGTGTTTTGTTTCATTCACACATGTTTAACACATAAACCCTGCATATTTAGGCTGAGTTCTCTCAGACTAAAACAATCTGTTCCACCTTGGGATGTCATGCGGTAATACAGGAAGTGCTCCACTGTGTTTTTAAACTCCATGCACCTTCACTAGAATCATTTGGATAATTTCAGGCCTAGAATGTCCTATCTCAACTTGAACACTACCATTTCATGACATCACAAGGTAGAACGCTGAGCTTTAGCGATGTTGACAGATTAATAATACAGTGTTACTCAAACATGTGTGAATGAAACAAAACCTGAGGTAACATTCATGGAGTTCATCTCACAAGAGTCAACATTGCTTAATATACAGTAGACCCTTTAAGTTTTTTTTGTTGGTTTTTTTTTTCAATTTTATTTATACATTTCAATGACAGATTACAAAGTATGTGTACCAAACATCATATTTGTGCATTTTTCTCCCCAACAGATAACCCAAAAAATGAAATAAATAAATAAAGCAAAAAGGATAAATGTAGACCCTTTAAGTTGATCATGTTTTCCTACATTGATTCTTGTGGTGTAGTGACTCAAAAAGCAGCTTTTAATACTAATTCAAATAGTTTCTTTTTGAGTTCCCAGGTACATTTCAATAACACAAATACTTGCTCCAGATGCCCCGTCATTTTCAGAGCATCTGTGAGAGCTTATTCAAACCACAGCATTCGCATGGACTGGAGGACTGGGGCTGCAGAGGACGAAATGTAGGTTTGTGTTGGGTTTTATCCAGTCGGTGCGGGTTAAAAATAGGAGAAGACAAGACCGTGCTCAGGTGTGGAGTGAGCAGCAGGTGAGTTAAACACTTAGATATAAGGTCTACAGCCGTCTATATTACAGCATCTCTTTTGTTTTCTGTCACAGTAGAATGTTTTCAAAGCTGTTAAAAAAAACTTGAATATTAGCACAACTTTCTGAAGCTATTACGAGACATCCACATTTGTTTTATTTGACAGAGAAGATTTTGACCTTTTTGCCAGTTTTTGTCAGTTTTTGACCGACTCAACACAAGTCAACCTATATTTATTAAATTACATGTTACTAAAAAAAATCTAGAGAAGTTGTCTTTTGTGTACGCTTGTAAATATTATAAGATTAATCAGTAATAGTGATTATTCAGGTCACTGTATAACTATATATATATATATATATATATATATATATATATATATATATATATATATATACACACACACATATATATATGTACATGAGATTGTTCTTTTGAGCTTATTGACATTAACATTATATATATATATTGTTCAGTGAATTCACATAAGTCATTTGAATTCACTGTACATGAAATTATTCTTTTGAGCTTATTGACATTAACATGAGAAATAACTTGACAACAAACAAACAAAAGCAATGGGATTGTGTTTTCATTACTGTAACTTGCCATCAGTCACAATCCAGGTCCAATTTATCTTCTCGAGTAGTTTTTTTTTTTTTTTACGTTAATGTTCACTTGTCCCTGTAGTGAAATTTGTCCTCTGCATTTGCTCCATCCTTCAGTGCCGTTAGGGCGACCTGTCAGGTGCTATATTTTATTGAAAAACTAGCTTACAGTTTATGATGCCATGCAGTCTGCTGTAAAAAATAAATTAATTAAAATAACCTTTTAGCAACTTGCTTTTGAGTTGTAATCTTTAAAGAACCATATTTTGCCTAAATAGTGTCTTACACGTGACATTTTGCTTTATGCACGACTATACTTTTTAATTACTCTGATCCACACTGTCGTGAGCTAAGCCCGACGCTTCACGCTTGCCTTTAATTCACTGCTGCACACGTCTCTTTGACAGGCTTGGGCCACTTTTCGAACACTATTCCTCTGCTTGTTTCCCTAATTGGACTAAGTAACAGAAAAAGCTGTCGTATGTTACTTAATCTCCAAACACAGCAGTTCTTCTGTTTGTATCGTGTAGCAGCAAAGATCTAAATTGAAATGTATAGCTATCTTATTTTAGCCTCCCAGTCATTAAGTCATTTTACGTGCAGTGTAATTACAAGCCACTAAAAAGCATTACACACAGTGCTTGAAGAGGCTGGGAAGAAAAAATTGCAAGGATTATTTTCAGTGATCTTCAGATACTGATTTTATTTTCTAATGCATAACGGACTTGTCCTGTCATGTATACACATCAGACGTACCATGGCCGCTGGCTATAAAGAATAGATCTCATCATGGAACATGCTAACAGACGGCCTGTACAACACTGCAGATTAGCTGGCACTGCCACAGTCCATCCTGGGCCAGTGGCATCTATGCAGTTTATTCTACAAGTTGCAATGTTGAAGAGCCTGTACCTGATAAAAATTTTATTGAATTTATTTATTTATTTATTTTTCTGTCAAGATAAATAACTTTGCAACATCATGTAGTGGACAGGGGCAGTCCTTCTGGAAGGGGGACCAGAGGGTGTGTTCTAACTACAGGGCTGCTCGGTAAGGTCTACGCCAGGGTACTGGAAAGGAGAATCAACCGAACTTTGGATTCAGGACCAGCTCTGTTCTCGAAGACCGAAGGACAAGATCGCAGATAGAAGTGGTTGAAATGAATTTCCTCCACAGGTTGACTGGGTGCCCCTTAGAGATAGGGTGAGGATACACAGGAGGAGTGTTTTAGAATTGGAAGACCCAGGACACGGTGGAGGGCCTATGTCTCTCAGCTGGCCTGGGAACGCCTCGGGATCCCCCTGGAAGAGCTGGAGGAAATGCATGTGGAGAGGAAAATCTGGGTTTTACTGCTCAGACTGTTGCTTCCGCAACCCAGCCCCAGATAAAGCAGAACAAAAGTGATGGATGGAAGATATCGCTCAATCAATATGCCTTTATTTGTCCCCAAAGGGCCGTTTAACATGTTATGATATATTATGAGGGTTGTTGCTTTGGTTTGGTTCATAACTGAGAAATGAGAGTCGAACAAACTCACTACATCAACAGGCACCATCTTGATCACTTTGAAAAAGGAGCTTTGACCAATCAACTTCTCTTATAACTGAGTCGGAAGTGGGAGTTTGACTTGTGCCAAATTCTGACAACTCTGCAAGAGAATTCTGTGGGAGTCTGCTGTGGTCAGTATTTTTACACAGATCCAAGGAAGGAGCAGCACTAAACTAGCTAATGCACATGTGGAGCAAACTGCAGCTACCTAGTTAGTCAGTAGTCATTTATTTGCTTTGCTAAGTTAAAGTTTGTCTTCTGTTTCAAGTCTTGCATGATTTTATGTTATGATGTAACAGGATACAGGCTGTAATGGTGATGGACAGACTAGAGGGATTGAGAGCAGACAGGACAGAACGAAGATTAAAGCAAATCCAAGATCAAGAGACCCGAAGGGTGGCAGTGACTCTCCCCAACAGAAGTGTGTACTTGTGTATTTGTGTACTCGTACTACACTGCAGCCTTGTAGCACATGAATGTCTAACCAGTCTTTAAAAATGTCAGATTTCAGTCAGTGAGAAATCTTCTGCAAGTCTTTAGTTAATTTTTTTTTTGCACATGGTGGGTCATATCTCGCCTCCAGTTTTAGCGTGAGCGCAGGCATGGAGCTCTAAACAAGAGGTGTGCTGTGCCTAAATATTAGGTGGAGTGGAGCAGACTAAAGGTGTGGTGTGGCATGTTCAGTGAATTGACAGAATCATAAAAATAACCCTCACCGTGTGTTAATGGTTTAATCCACGTCTGTGCGCATAAAATCAGAAACATTTATATGACAATAAACATATTCCGTAATTCGCTGACCTGTTTGGGACCTCAGGTGAGAGACAGGCGGGAACAACATATTTTCCCCTATTTACCCCTCTTTGCAACCTGTAATGAGACAAAGACTGCAGACATAACCCACGGTGGCAGTGATTTTAAAAGCCACAGTGGTCACAGACTGGTTCAGATGCCATTTTCATATACTGTACCTGTACCATCCCATTTTAGTCCACAACGGCTAAGTACAGCCCGACCTTCACACGCCTCCTTGTTAACACTCGCAAAGACCGGTGGCAAGAAGTGTTTTCATACACTGATTAATGTCCTCATATCAATCAAACTCTTAAGTGTTTCTCTGTGTTGCACAAGAGAAAGGTTTTCAAAGCCCCCTGAGATGTCTTTGATAGTGGGATGAAAAACGCAACTGTTTTGCTTGTTCAGACACAATACAGAATTGCAACTTGTAAGAGCCCCGAGTCAAGCCATAACAAGGATGAACAAAGTCAAAATTTGAGGAAACATCATGTGTCAAGAAACTATTAAGTGCGGTACATACGATAACCAGTATATTCTTGTTATCCCAATGAAAGTAACAGATTTTTATAGTATGCTATTTCTATGCCAAACCACTACCTGCAAAATGGCTGTATAAGCACAGAAGAATACACATCTTCTTGCGTAAAATATAAGCACCCTTTTCTATGTTTGTATATGGCACTAAAACGAACCCTCACCTTAAGCCGTTGCCGTGGCAGCACTCTGAGGGTGAGGTGTTAACTGGGATAAAGACAGGGCACATTATTAAAGTCCCCAGAGAGGTGGGGTTATATTTCCGGACCACTGCTTTGGTCCAGTTTTTCCTCAGTATTGCAGAGATTAAGATTAACCTTAACCTACGGACAGTTGAGGTGGAGGCTTTTATCACACTCACCTTTTATATTTGCACTGTGGCTCGTATAGGTTATTTCCTCATGATTTCTAACTGTAGGTTGTAAGTAAACTTTATGGCATGGCATGTTATTTGTTCAACATATTGGTGGTGAAGTTTTTAGTTTTTGCATCTTTGATATTTTTTTATGGAAAAAGTGTTATTCAAACTGCCCTTAATTCATTCAAATTTCATTTTTAGTATTAATTTAGTTTAGGGCCATCAGCGTTAATCGCTACTAGATTAATGCAATCCATAACACTTTTTTTTTAAATCACGATTAGAGTTCGCCGACTTTTCGTCCCTTCTACACATCCGTAGGCAGCTCCTCCGGCTGTTTCGCTTTCGAACTTCAGAGCGCCGTGTTTCAGTAAACTTGCCGCCGTGATGGAGAAACAGAGGGATGCTGGACGTTTGAACTGTTTATTTGACTTAAAAAAAACTTCCAGATGCTACCATTTACAAGTCAAGAGTTAAATGCAGCCTGTGTCAAGCCGGGTGCAGCAACCGGAGCGTCCCAGCCAAGATCAGACAAACTACCATTTGTCAGAGTCGTCACAGACCTGTGGATAATCACACAGCAAAGAAAATAACTACAGCGATTGCTAAATGGATAAGAATTAGGGCCCCGATATTATCAGCCGATATGGGCTCTTGGAAACATATCAGCTATCGGACAAAATCTTACCGATATGGGCCGATATTACACATGGACGTTTTACCTTGTTATAAAGCTTAGACACTCTATATTCTGCCCATTTAATCCAATTTACAGACAGATAAATGTCCAAATATGTGGCTCCGCATCAGTATTTATCTGCAGAGTCATTTGACTGTGTCCCTCCCGCCCCTAAACGCATCGCCATGTGTTCTTGTTAACACTCGCAGCTGTAGATCCATGTGCGCACATATACGGTGTATGTGTGAGCAACACTGAGATTATATTCTTTTTACGGACGTTCAGTTTGAGTCATTTATTAGTGCAGACTTGTGATTTGAGAGGAGCCTGTGTGAGCCTGAGTGTTGGAAATGTGTTGGTTTTGAAGCTCGTTTTGGTTCTTTCTCATTGGTTAGTGATTAGCTGCTGTAGCTCGCACACATAAACAGGCTGTTTTCTCTTCTATTAGCGACTGTAAAGTGACTATAGTGGCCGTATATATGTTACTGTACACGCATTGATATGTAAATGAGCGGTGAATAGAAGTGTAAATTATAACATTTTGCATATCATTAATTACCGCGGCACACACACATTTACCGCTAAAGGCTAATAGTGGTAGTTTACGCACAGCACTTTCTTTACTGGTATACAAAATTTACTATCATCATACAAAAATACCACTGAGCCGACCTACTGTCTTTAAATATGACGTAAAGAGTTAGAAGAACAATAAATGTCGCCTAAATAAACCCAATTGAAAATCCAATAGAGCCAAACCTAAGTTTTATAAACAACTGAAGATTTACAGTGAATTTTTACGTCATAAATATATCTGCGATTATCTCGGCAGCTCCAACTCCCATTTTATCGGTATCAAATTGGCCACAACAAAATCCATATCGGTCGGGCCCTAGTAAGAATTGCTTTACATTATGGCTTTAAAACTGTCTTGAAATGCAAAATAACACAATTTTAAACATGTAATTCAATATGTGATTAATCGCGATTAACTATGGAATTTCTGATCTTAATCAAAATTTTAAAAAAAATCATTTGACAGCCCTAGATTAGTTTATTTCATTTCATTCAAGTAGGATTTGCTTGAGTCATGATTTTACTTCTACTTCTAAGTTCTAAGTTTTATCATTACATTGTTTATAGTAGCCATTATTATTTGCCAATATTAACTACCAGTCTGTAGTCTCCAGTAGAAGGGAAGACTGTACTGTCCACTCTCTAATCCAAAGGCTGATGGTTTGGTGAAACTGTTCTGTTGTTGTGTCCTTGAACAATAAACTTCACCCACCAAACCTATGCTATGTGAGTTCAATTGTACTGTTTCTGTCATTTTTCCCAGGGCAGAAGTAGCTTATTACCATTAATGGTGATTTTAGTGTGGCATTTTGAGAGACTTTTCAGACTTGTATAGTGTCTTTTCAGACACTAAAGTATTATTAAAATATCGAAATTCAGAAGACAATCAATACTAAAACTACTATCAAAACTAGATATTTGTTTTAGCGCATATTGATACTAAAACAGAAATGACCCATTCCTGAATGATCTTGAGCTATATCAGAACAACTCTAAGACCAAATAGACACGGACCATTTGGAACCTGGACGGCTGAGAGATCACATAGATATAACATCACGTGGTAATATAAAAGAAAGTACTACAATTTAATGTTGAAAATGACATTCTGTTGTCTAAATAAAAATGTTTTTATGATCATCGTGGTACACTATGTAATTTTATGCTTAAACTGAGTACCATTAAAAGCAACAGTGCACTTTTGATAGATTTGGTACACCTTATTTGCTTTGCCCAATTCTTATTTTTAGTTCCTTGCCTTAACAGCCAGTGACAGAGCCGTGACTTGTGTTCTGGCTTGTCCACTGGTCTCTGTGTGATATGAGTGTAATGAGATGAGTCCACACACAGTCACACAGTCACACAGTCACATGGAGCTGCTCATGTGCCCATCATGAGGCCAGTGCCACTATTCATAACATGTAAAAGACCATGGCAGCTCAACCAGGCCAAACAGACCAGTGTAAAAAAAAAAAACATTGCTGGCAGACTTTACACATGCTGTCCCTGGGTTACTCCAAATATAGTCACTCCAGATTAACAGGATGATGATGGATTAAGACTAACTCAGTTGTTTTCATCGGCTTCCATTATAAAACAGTTCAATTATGATTATTTATTGTTTTGTTTTCAAACACTATTTTTAAAGGTCAGATATTATTTAGAATTGACTATTGTGAGCTTTAAGTCATGTTAGAACGGTGTTACCTCTTCCAAAACATACCTGGAGTTGTGTTTTGTTTCATTCACACATGTTTGAGTAAGCCTTTATTATTAATTTGTCTACATCTCCAATGCTCAAAATGCTCTGTTTCACCTTGTGATGTCATGACGCAGTAGTTTTTAAGTTAACAGCTAACGTCTACCTCACAAGGTGGAGCAGAGGGTTTTCACTTTGAGGGAATAATTCTAAATATGCTGGGTTTACGTGTTAAACAAGTGTGAATGAAACAAAACACAACTGCAGCTATGTTGTTGTTGTTTTTTTCATGAGTAAACAGCATTATAACAGATCTGAGGACAGTGTAATATGGGCCCATTAAACAATAACATAATTTTCAACTCAAAATAATAGCCTATTTAATATTAATACTAATTATTATGCTAGTTCAGATAGACTCCATTCTTAAACGCTTCAGTAAAGGTCAGATTTGCTCATTTATGTGTGTGTTTTTATATTGAAATATTGAGTGTCTATTTGCAATCCTAGTTTTATATCAATTGATATTTTAGTATTTTTTTTAACTATATTACACCGTCTTATGTCTTACTGTTTTATTCTTTATCTGCTTATTTGCAAGCTGATCCCAACAATTATGGGTCCTTGTACTTTCTCCAATGGCCAATTTAGCAAGGATAACTCTGAAAAGCACTTTCACTCCAGCCATTTTATTTAATACATATCTTTGAGCAACGGGAGGAGCCCTAATGACAGCCCACTGCTAACCACTCTGCCACATGATGCTCATAGCAACAATGTGTTATACATACCTATACAAGTTTATGAGTCCAGCAACTATTACATTTTCTGTGCTTGTTGGGAAGATAACATTGTATTTCAATTCAATTCTTGCTATACCAAATGCAACCCAAGGTATTCAGCCATTCCATTGTTACTTATCACATTTCTCTCTCTCTATCTCTGTCCTATTGTCACTTTTACTTCTCTTCTCCTCTTTTTCTCTCTTGTCTTTATCAAACCATTTCCCAGCATGCAACAGCAGGTACCGCTCCGCTAGTATTGGGCTCTTGTTGTCTCAGCCTTTTTATTCTTCCTGATGGTTTTGCCATTGTTTCACTTTGTCGTGCCAGCCCAAACTGTAGCTTCCTCCATCTGGTCCTTTATAACCGCCTCTCCTCTCCCAATACACAGCCACAGCAGCCGACATACTGCGCACATGGAGAGGAGCCATCAAGTGCTCTTTGCTTTGCTTGTTTGGTTAATGAGATCATCAGCGTTGTTTTTTGTCACGTGTAAAGGTTTGATTTCTAACATTTAAAGTTACAGGGTTTTTTGCACTTTAAAGCTTCTACATTATGCAAAACTGAGCTTTAAACCATATTATACCATAACATATCCTGAGTTGTTGTACTGTGTTTTGTTTCATTCACAAATGTTTAAGTAATTCTTTATTATTAGTTTGTCTACATCTCTGAAGCTCAAAATGCTCTGTGATGTGATGTAGTGATAGTATTCAAGTTAACAGCTGCCTTCACCTTTTGTTCAGTAGCAATGACTGAAATTATGCAAATGATTCTAGTGAAGGTGTGTGGAGTTTAAAAACACAGTGGAGCACCTGTAATATCATATGACATTGCAAGGTGGAACAGGGTGTGTGCATGTTTGTGATGAGGAAACATTATAAAGCTGTGTTCAGACCGTGACATTGAAAACATGTTGGACGTCTCCAGTTGGACGCCTTTTGCCTCCGACGTGTCTTGTTTTTCCAGTGTCTCTGTGAACAATGTCAGACCAGGTTGAGCGAGTGGCGTTAGTTTAATTATTAAATAAAATGCATCAACTGAGGCTATCGACTCGGGCCAGCATGTCTGGGTCCATAACATAATTCATAGGCGTTCCGAGTTTACCCAGGTTCATCACTGGCCCGCGGGTCTTTCTCTTTCTTCTTCTTCCGGATAATGATGCCGCTATGTCACTGGAGAGTAGTCCAGACTGACATGGCGTGTCGAAAGCCAAAAGTTCAGGTTTTTCAACTCGGCTTCAGGCGGAGAAGTACTGAAAGTATTTTGAGAAAGCAAATGAGAAATTTACTTCTGGAACTGCAGGGAGGGCGATCTCTGTTGAGCTCCAGACACTATTGCCACAGTCTTTCTAAACAACAACAAGAGAGAAAAATGTGGATACAATTCTTTTGAGCTAGGGAATTGTAGGGAATAGGGAGCTATTGAGCTAGCAAGTGTAGAGCTTTGATTATTATTGCATACTATTCTTTCAACCTGTTTTTATTGTTATTCATATTTTTTATCATCTCTGTGAAATGAAAATCAGCACAAGGTATCGAGTCTGTTCCTATTAGAATAGAATAGAAATGGTGATACTGTGACAACAATACCACTATATGTACAAATATTCACCTTTTCTTTACTTGCTGATGCTTATCTATACAATGTAAACGTTATCTTCAATAAAATAGTTTATTCAATATGTGGGCCCAAAACCATCACCTGTATAGATTTTCCAAAGCAGCAACAGTACAACAATAGCTCTCTTCATTTTGTGATCAAAGCCTCACTTCTGTCATAAACTCCATTCTCATTACACTTCAAATCTCACTTTCAGATCTTTTTTGTTCCACCAAAAAACAAATCAAACTACTTTTAATTACTGTTTTTGCACACTCCAGGCCGAGAACATGCCTCAACAAGGCTACACAGCACAGAGACATGCTTTTGTTCTGCACTGCACAACAATTTTAAATGAAAGTAAAAAAGCAGAAAATCAGTTGTATTGTTTTGTTTACAGCACACATACACTGGCTCGCTTTGTAATAATCTAATGAGGCTCAGTCCCAGGGTTGAGAGAGCGCTCCTGTTATTAGCTTGTCTTGTTTGTTGGGGTTGATTTAATTTCGTGTCTTGCACCTTTTTTCATGATTTCAAATAAAAACAGCACTTCTCTTGTAGCGAGGTCTAAAGCCGACAGACTTTGCTAGATGTATTTTCAGACTCCTCCTTTGTTCTTTCATAATTAATTTTTGTACACTGTGACATTCTAGTTATTGCAGCAATATAAACCTATTCAATAGTGTAGTAAAGCAATGCGGTATTTATCCTCAGAGCAGTGATATCAACCTGGATGGGAGACCACAAGGAATTCCAGGTGTCACAGTGGGGCGCCAGTTGCAAAAACTGTCGTTGTGTCCTTAGGCAAGGCACATCACCCACATTGCCTAGTATGAAAGTGGTGTGTGCGTGAATGGTGGTGGTGGTCGGAGGGGCCGATGGCGCAGATTGGCAGCCTCGCTTCCGTCAGTCTGCCCCAGAGCAGCTGTAGCTACAATAGTAGCTTACCACCACCGGGTATGGAGTGAATGAATAATGCTCTGTAAAGCGTCTTTGAGTGTCCAGAAAAGCGCTATATAAAACTGATGCATTATTATTATTATTATTATTATTAACCTATGGAGCTCCTGCAGTTGACGTCACACCGTCCCTGAATGTGCCTCCAAATCTCATACTGGCTGTGGTCACAGCTCAGAACTCCCATAAAAACTAATGCGTGGTCCTCAAACAAACTTTATCGGAGTTTCAGAGATTGTGGATTATTGTTGTGCACTGGGATGAATACATTATCAAAAACAGAAGAAAGCCTGAGCGTTTTACTGGATTGACAAAGCTCTACATTGACGGTAGAAGTGGATTTCTGTAGCTAAATGGGTTAGCAGCTAACGTTAATCTAACTAGACATTAAATAAACTCTGAATGTCTTTTTACGTTCATATTTTTTCTTTACTTGGTTTAATTTGAATGACTAAACCATAGTCTCACAGATTGTGTATTGTCGATTATTGTCGATTAGCTTTAAATAGTCTTTTAATGAGGCATAGAGTAGATTGAAGAGAAACAATCCCAAATGCTTTTTGTTTAACACTGTTAATATGTTTAACATTAATTGACTGCATGTGGACTGTAGAAAATAAAATCACAATCTTAAGTTAAATCAGTGTGTCTTTTACATGAGTGATTTAGTGTGCTGTATGACTATAACATCTGCACATTAGTCAGAGCACATCATATTTTTCATTTGTATTTGTATTTTTACATCTATTTTATCAATTTCACATAATTTAAACTGTCAGTATCAGTAAGCGTTACATGTACAGGGCTTTATAATAAAGCCTGTTTTTCACAAACATCTCCAAGGACCTTTTTTGATGATGTAAGAAGGTGAAAAGTAAACCAGATGTCCAGATATAGCAGAATTAAGGCAAAATCTCTGCAATCTATTCTCTTTAAAATAATACCCTTGCCAGGTAAGGGTTGCTCATGTTTAATCTGATAAATTTTAAGATAAATCATTGTCTACGATTTCCTTAAATGGCAAAAAAAAACTCCAAAAGTGAACTTGTGCCATTCATTACCGCTGATTCACAACCACCAACATGGCGTCCCTGTCAGATTAAGTCACATTGGTGCAGCTCTATTCAATAGCTTTAGTGACGTTTTTTGAAAGTTATATTGTTTGTTTTTCAGTTTTTTGCAAATTGTATTTTAGAAGTTGTCTACAATGCTTTACTTGACAACTTGAGTTTGGTGAAATAGTGAGAAGTCTCTACATTTTGATGGCGGTCACACCTATGTTATTGTGGAGTGCTGGTTTTCACACATGTCCTGCGTATTACTTTGGGCTCAGGCTGCATGAAGGACAACTGTGGTGCAGAGGCCAAAAAATGCTACTGGGGCAGTCTGTCATGCCTGGGACCCATCTCCAAGTCTTGTACTATAAGCTTGGGCACGACTACCTTTGCTGGAAGATTGTGCCTATGTTTTGTGTTGAATGGGTAAAACAAAGTCCACAGACACAGGGGGAAAAATGCAAAGTCTGCACCCTGTAATCGTGTGTTTGGACATGGATACTTTCAAGAAAACTTTGAAGAGCAAACTTAATTTATTTGAACACCATCTTGCCATTAGATAACTTCCACATTTCTTCTGATGACTCAGTGTACTTAAAGTGTGGTCCAATCTCACAGGCCGCGTGTCACTGTGTCTTCTGGACTGGCAGCTGCTGTGCCACTGCCACATTTGAGCAACAAGTCCAGACTTTGATAACCCAGTCCATGATAGAAATGTATTTAAAAAAGGCTTTCGTAAGACAAGATTCAAACTAAAATAGCAAAACAAGAGGATTAAGTTAGTCTTGAGGCTTTCAGCTCTTTTATGGGGTCCGAATCTTTTGGATCTGTTCATGTCAAAGAGCTGTTAAAAAGATATTTTTATGCTTTTTCTTTTTATGACAGAAACCAGTGTGAGAACAAATTTTAACAATAAACTAATCACAGAGAGTAAGAACCAAGGCTCAGATCTGTTTAAAACGGTTCAAACAGAACTGAGGAGCATTTATGACATTATGCAGAGTCTAGATTAAACATTGCACTTACAGTAAGTTATATTTTATGTCTTATTCACAGTTTATGCAATATTTCAATCTCAACAAGGACATTTATCTCACATTTAGCTATTTCTGATTTCTGATGCTGTTTGAGTATCGTCTGTAGAATATAAATTTAAAAAAAAAGAAGGCACCATTGTCCACTTGTTCTCCACTCTCTCCTCAATCATTGACGAGAGCCTGAACCATCAGAGAGGCATAATTGTTTTTCAGTCTGAGATGGAGAAAGAGAGACGATGCAGGTATACGCCAAATGAGATGTGAAAAATGTGGAGACAAGGTAAAGTTTGTCAAAGTGTTTTTCTGTCCCAAATACTTTTTATTGCTTGCAAAGGATTATTGTGAAATAAATGGTCCAAACCTCATAAGCGCTCAGTTGGCGTCATCCTATGCATCGATTTGTGTCTTTGTTACTAAAATTACTAGGTAGGTAGTGGACCCTACATCAGAAAAGTTAGTGCGTCTTTTAAACATTTGTAATAAGCATAAGATATACCAGGTGCCAGGTTTAAGCCAGATGCCCTTCCTGTGGCTACTAGGGATGTTGGGGGTAACGATGCCATAGTGTCTTACCCAGAGACACAAGCAGCAACAATATCTGATTTTTCCAAGTCCAGTTCAAGATAAATAACTTTACAGTGCAACTATACTGCAGCAAAGGATTATGGGTATTTATCTTCAATGCATCCTGCCACGCCAACCCCAATATCCAGTCAGAGCCCTGCGTCTTGTGTCTCTGTGATAGTGACCGCACATATGAGATAAAAGGTTAAAGTAGGAGGTTGAGTTTTCAGTGACTTTATTTGTGTGATTTTGTTTATGAATCTGTGTCTCCTCGTAAGGAAACCCAAAGTGTGATTTAACTGATACGGTTTCTGAAGTTAGTTATTTAAGATGACATGAGAAAAGAGATGTATGTTGGCTGCCCATCTTTTGTTACTTAACCCCCATAGGCCGACAGGTGCGCGACTTCTCATTCCATCCATCCATCTTCTCCCGCTTAATCCGGCTGGGTCGCGGGGGCAGCGTGCTGCCCAATACTCATAGCACCTGACCCCCCCTATGAACCCCTCTGCAGGTGGTGAGCCCACAGGAGGGTGGACAACATGGTCCTTGATGTTAGTTCATAGGGGTGCGGGCATGTTTTTGGGTTGATGGGGGAAACCGGAGTACCCGGAGGAAATCCATCCAGACACGGGGAGGAACATGCAAACTCCACACAGAAAGGCCCGGGCGACCCGGGGATCGAACCCGCAACCTTCTTGCTGTGAGGCCTGAGTGTTGCCACTCAGCTACCGTGCCGCGACTTCTCATTATCATATCATATCGGAAAAATTCCAACAGCTCCCGAAAGCAGAGACGTTGCGCTTTCTGCCCATATACGGTTATTATGGTAAATTTCTGCAGCACCCGCCACGGAGCCTGTAGTATCTAGTGCAGAGTGGTGAAGATTTGGAGGGAGCAGCGGTAATTTACAAGTGGTTTTTTGGTGCTTTTTGTGTGTGTGCATGTGTTTTTGTGATTTTGTATTTTTCTTCTCTTTCAACTGTCATTACACATTAATACACATACAGTAATGATGAACAACTGCCAGATATTGAAAGCTGAACTTATCCTGGTAAAAGGTGAAAAAGCACTTACTCCTGGGACATTTTCTGACATTTTTAAAGTGAAATAAACACAAAAAAATCCTTGTGGTATTTTGATGCATGGAATTAAATAGCACTAAAAGAGTTAAGCTAGACTTTGGACATCTCATATTGAATTACCGTACTTTTACTTAAAGGCGTACTATGTAACTTTTCTAATGGAGGGTCTGTCATCTGCTTGTCTCCATGGAGATGTTATTGCATGCATTCTTACTGCGACCTGCCACCTGCACAGATCTCACCTCTTCTTCACTTCGTTAAATCCATGTAATGTTATTCTGTGGAACATTCTGGGCAAAGCAATGACATAGAGACAAGCATTAGAAAAGTTACACAGTGAACCATTAACCTATTCTGCTCTCCTTTTAGACTAATTCTTGTTTAATTCAGCCTTTTCTTTGTGATAGCTCCATTATAGTGTGTCCTATACAAAAAATAGACAGTAAATGGCAGGCTTTCAAGCATAATAAAAGACATGTCTATCAAGCCTCATAAAACATGAGTGAGTATTTTATGATTATGGACACCGCGTCTCCTCCTGCGGTTACTACCATTATTCATCCTCACTTAACCGCGTGTCCATCCATTATCCTAGAACACATCGTATGAAACAGAAAAATCAAAATAATGCCAAAATGTTTGTTGATGCCGTTTTGTTTCACTTCTGTGTCTTTTGTTAAGCTGCTTCAAATCCCATGTTGAACCTCACATATGAGCTGTGCATAAGACATGACAGCGAGGAGGTGATGTACTGATTTGATATGTTTCTATGTAGAGGAAAAGCAAAACAAATCTTCACAATGAAAACATGCAGTCCCTAAACAGATTCAGTGTCACTTGAAATTATGGAAAACCCCACTACTTCTGCATTTGTGATTTCATCCTTTAGCCTTGCAGCTCACACTTCCCGTCAGTATAGGTTAGGTTTTTTGCATCTTTTTCATAGTTTTGAAAAAAAGAAACAGAAATTCTTAGTTCATAGCAGTTTATAGCCTTTTTTATCATTTGTTGAAAATTTGCATTAACAATATTATATTAAAGTTGTTATTTTGGAAATATATTATTATAAATATTTAATAGTAATAAATAAATAATCAATATCTTCCACCCGTATAATAATTTTGCATGTATTCTAGAAACAGACATGAAGTAACTATGAGCTGCCATTGGGTTGCTGGTTCCAATTTAATTTTTGGTAAGAAAAAATCCATCCATCCATTTTCTTCCGCTTATCCGGGGCCGGGTCGCAGGGTTAGCAGTCTAAGCAGGGACCCCCAGACTTCCTTCACCCCAGACACTTCCTCCAGCTCCTCCGGGGGCACCCTGAAGCGTTCCCAGGCCAGCCGAGAGACATAGTCCCTCCAGCGTGTCCTGGGTCTTCCTCGGGGCTTCCTTCAGGTGGGACTTGCCTGAACACCTCCCGAGATAAAATAAAAAATTCAATCAATATGAGGAAAACAAAACAAATGTAAACTTTTGTCATACCACCCAGCCCTAACGTCTTCAGTATCCACTTGGCATTGGTAGACAGGGCTGTTTTTATCATGTATTCCCAATGTGCTGTGTGCCCCACATAGAGAGATCAGGCTCAGTGAATATAATGCATGAGTGTAATATCGGAGCATAGATTACAATGGGATGTTCTGAGGTCATCTGCAATTGCACTGCTGTCAACTTCAGATACATCCTCCCATTCATCACTTTAATAAAACATATATTTAAACACGACATTTGTATCTTTTATTAAAACCCATGTGTCTTCATAACAGAATCATGAGGATGGTTCCTTGGGCTATAGAGCTTTGTGTGACATAGAGAGGTATGCCATAAATATTTTCAAATGACAGCTTGATTGTATTTTTAAATTTTAATTAGGAGAAAATTCAATTAAAAATTAAAGCCGCAAGCGGCATCGAACGGCCCTCGCGGGCCGCGCATCGCACTCGGCCGACCCGACGCTCCCCCGGGTGCCGCCGACGCTCCCCCGGGTGGCGCTGATGAGCCTCTTGTCTCTGTGTGTTTGTGGCTTTGGGCTGAAGCACTGTCAGTAAACACATAAAGTCCACAGACACTGGAGATGCTGATGTGTTAACATTGACAAATATGGGCACTTTGGGACATCGCCATGGCAACACCGTGCAAAATACAACTTTGGCCCCCCGGACTTTTTTGTTCGGGCTGACTTGAAGAATCACTGTGCCAAATTTCACATTCTTCAATTAAACTATTAAGCCATTATATCACTTTGAAAAGTAAGAAATTGTTGAAATTTTCCCATAAGGATAACATGGAGGTTTTGGCGCATCGCCATGGCAACCCAGTGAAATATACAATATGATTGTCATTGACTTTTTTGATCGGGATGACATGAAGAGTCATTGTGCCAAATTTGAGAATATTCTGTGAAAGTAAAATATTTTTCATGAATGGGAATTTATCTGATATTTCCCATTAGGATAACATTGGAGCTTCCGCGCATCACCATGGCAACACGGTTAAAAATACCATATGGTTTACATTGGCTTTTTTGATTGAGATGGCCCAAAGTAATTTTGTACAAAATTTGGTACATTTTCGAAAAACTAAAATTTTGACCGTCCATGCAAAATTTTATTGTGTCCTGCAGGGGGCGCTATCACACCATTTTTGCTCGTGTCAGAATTAGTCGGCTTTGGCACAAAAGTTTTACAAGTGATTAAAATTTGAGCGAAATCGGACTTTTTATGGCCGAACGGGAGCAAATTTTGACGTTAGAAAATTGCCAAAAATCTGAACAAATTTTGCAGCTTCGCCGCGCGTAAACCGTGACAGTTATTTTAAAAATTCAGCTATCGTTTGATGCCCGACTTCTCTAGTTGATGTACGCCGATTTTGACCCCTGTGGGTGAAGCGCCTTCAGAGGAGTTCGTTCAAATGCGACGTGAGCGAAAATGCTGACTCAGCATGTTTTGTATTTCAATCCAAGATGGCCGCCTTCTGGTTTGTCAGGGGGCGTGGCCATAATAATATTTTTTTTCTGTCTTGACGTGAGGAATGTCTGTACCGAATTTCGTGACTGTACGACAAACTTTACGTCGGGACGTCTCCCATAGGCGCAATGTATTTTGACTTTTGCAGGTGGCGCTGTCGCGCCACTTTTTTATACCCATACATGCAATATATATTTTATCAAATTTTTCGCCACTTCTGAATTTTGGGCAAAATTTGGTGAGTTTTTGAGCGTGTTCAGGGGGTCAAATTAGAGCTCAAAGAGCAGAAGAAAAAAGAATAAATAAATTAAAGCCGCAAGCGGCATCGAACGGCCCTCGCGGGCCGCGCATCGCACTCGGCCGACCCGACGCTCCCCCGGGTGGCGCTGATGAGCCTCTTGTCTCTGTGTGTTTGTGGCTTTGGGTTGAACTTGTCACTAAACACATAAAGTCCACACACACTGGAGATGCTGATGTGTTAACATTGACGAATATGGGCTCTTTGGGACATCGCCATGGCAACACCGTCCAAAATACAACTTTGGCCCCTTGGACTTTTTTGTTCAGGCTGACTTGAAGAATCACTGTGCCAAATTTCATGTTCTTCAATAAAACTATTAAGCCGTTATATCACTTTGAAATGTAAGAAATTGTAGAAATTTTCCCATAAGGATAACATGGAGGCTTTGGCGCATCGCCATGTCAACCCAGTGAAATATACCATATGGTTGTCATTGACTTTTTTGATCGGGATGACATGAAGAGTCATTGTGCCAAATTTGAGAATATTCTGTGAAAGTAAAATATTTTTCATGAATGGGAATTTATCTGATATTTCCCATTAGGATAACATTGGAGCTTCCGCGCATCACCATGGCAACACGGTTAAAAATACCATATGGTTTACATTGGCTTTTTTGATTGAGATGGCCCAAAGTAATTTTGTACAAAATTTGGTACATTTTCTAAAAACTAAAATTTGGCCCTCCATGCAAAATTTTGTGGTGTTCTGTAGGGGGCGCTATCACACCATTTTTGCTCGTGTCACAATTAGTCGGCTTTGGCACAAAAGTTTTACATGTGATTCAAATTTGAGCCAAATCGGACTTTTTATGGCCGAACGGGAGCAAATTTTGACGTTAGAAAATTGCCAAAAATCTGAACAAATTTTGCAGCTTCGCCGCACGTAAACCGTGACAGTTATTTTAAAAATTCAGCTATCGTTTGATGCCCCACTTCTCTAGTTGATGTACGCCGATTTTGACCCCTGTGGGTGAAGCGCCTTCAGAGGAGTTCGTTCAAATGCGACGTGAGCGAAAATGCTGACTCACCAACTTTTTAATTTCAATCCAAGATGGCCACCTTCTGGTTTGTCAGGGGGCGTGGCCATAATAATATTTTTTTTCTGTCTTGACATGAGGAATGTCTGTACCGAATTTCGTGACTGTACGACAAACTTTACGTCGGGACGTCTCCCATAGGCGCAATGTATTTTGACTTTTGCAGGTGGCGCTGTCGCGCCACTTTTTTATACCCATTTATGCAATATATATTTTATCAAATTTTTCGCGACTTCTGAATTTTGGGCAAAATTTGGTGCGTTTTTGAGCGTTTTCAGGGGGTCAAATTAGAGCTCAAAGAGCAGAAAAAAAAGAAGAATAAATAAACAAATTAAAGCCGCAAGCGGCATCGAACGGCCCTCGCGGGCCGCGCATCGCACTCGGCCGACCCGACGCTCCCCCGGGTGGCGCTGATGAGCCTCTTGTCTCCGTGTGTTTGTGGCTTTGGGCTGAACTTGCCACCAAACACATAAAGTCCACAGACACTGGAAATGCTGATGTGACAACATAGACAAACATGGGCATTTTGGGACATCGCCATGGCAACACCGTGCAAAATACAACTTTGGCCCCCCGGACTTTTTTGTTCGGACTGACCTGAAGAATCACTGTGCCAAATTTCACGTTCTTCAATAAAACTATGAAGCCGTTATATCACTTTGAAATGTAAGAAATTGTTGAAATTTTCCCATAAGGATAACATGGAGGCTTTGGCGCATCGCCATGGCAACCCAGTGAAATATAGCATATGGTTGTCATTGACTTTTTTGATCGGGATGACATGAAGAGTCATTGAGCCAAATATGAGAATATTCTGTGAAAGTAAAATATTTGTCATGAATGGGAATTTATCTAATCTTTCCCTTTAGGATAACATTGGAGCTTCCGCGCATCACCATGGCAACACGGTTAAAAATACCATATGGTTTACATTGGCTTTTTTGTTTGAGATGGCCCAAAGTAATTTTGTACAAAATTTGGTACATTTTCTAAAAACTAAAATTTTGACCATCCATGCAAAATTTAATTCTGTCCTGCAGGGGGCGCTATCACACCATTTTTTCTCGTGTCACAATTAGTCGGCTTTGGCACGAAAGTTTTACAAGTGATTCAAATTTGAGCCCAATCGGACTTTGTATGGCGAGCAGAGCAAATTTTGACGTTAGAAAATTGCCAAAAATCTGAACAAATTTTGCAGCTTCGCGCGTAAACCGTGACAGTTATTTTTAAAATTCAGCTATCGTTTGATGCCCCACTTCTCTAGTTGATGTACTCCGATTTTGACCCCTGTGGGTGAAGCGCCTTCAGAGGAGTTTGTTCAAATGCGGCGTGAGCGAAAATGCTGACTCGGCAACTTTTTTATTTCAATCCAAGATGGCCGCCTTCTGGTTCGTCAGGGGGCGTGGCCATAATAATATTTTTTTTCTGTCTTGACATGAGGAATGTCTGTACCGAATTTCGTGACTGTACGACAAACTTTACGTCGGGACGTCTCCCATAGGCGCAATGTATTTTGACTTTTGCAGGTGGCGCTGTCGCGCCACTTTTTTATACCCATACATGCAACATACATTTTATCAAATTTTTCGCCACTTCTGAATTTTGGGCAAAATTTGGTGAGTTTTTGAGCGTGTTCAGGGGGTCAAATTAGAGCTCAAAGAGCAGAAGAAAAAAGAATTAAAGCCGCAAGCGGCATCGAACGGCCCTCGCGGGCCGCGCATCGCACTCGGCCGACCCGACGCTCCCCCGGGTGGCGCTGACGCTCCCCCGGGTGGCGCTGATGAGCCTCTTGTCTCTGTGTGTTTGTGGCTTTGGACTGAACTTGTCACTAAACACATAAAGTCCACACACACTGGAGATACTGATGTGTTAACATTGACGAATATGGGCACTTTGGGACATCGCCATGGCAACACCGTCCAAAATACAACTTTGGCCCCCGGGACTTTTTTGTTCAGGCTGACTTGAAGAATCACTGTGCCAAATTTCATGTTCTTCAATAAAACTATTAAGCCGTTCTATGACTTTGAAATGTAAGAAATTGTAGAAATTTTCCCATAAGGATAACATGGAGGCTTTGGCGCATCGCCATGTCAACCCAGTGAAATATACCATATGGTTGTCATTGACTTTTTTGATCGGGATGACATGAAGAGTCAATGTGCCAAATTTGAGAATATTCTGTGAAAGTAAAATATTTTTCATGAATGGGAATTTATCTGATATTTCCCATTAGGATAACATTGGAGCTTCCGCGCATCACCATGGCAACACGGTTAAAAATACCATATGGTTTACATTGGCTTTTTTGATTGAGATGGCCCAAAGTAATTTTGTACAAAATTTGGTACATTTTCTAAAAACTAAAATTTTGACCATCCATGCAAAATTTTATTCTGTCCTGCAGGCGGCGCTATCACACCATTTTTGCTCGTGTCACAATTAGTCGGCTTTGGCACAAAAGTTTTACAAGTGATTAAAATTTGAGCCAAATCGGACTTTTTATGGCCGAACGGGAGCAAATTTTGACGTTAGAAAATTGCCAAAAATCTGAACAAATTTTGCAGCTTACAAGACGTAAACCGTGACAGTTATTTTAAAAATTCAGCTATCGTTTAATGCCCCACTTCTCTAGTTGATGTACGCCGATTTTGACCCCTGTGGGTGAAGCGCCTTCAGAGGAGTTCGTTCAAATGCGACGTGAGCGAAAATGCTGACTCAGCATGTTTTGTATTTCAATCCAAGATGGCCGCCTTCTGGTTTGTCAGGGGGCGTGGCCATAATAATATTTTTTTTCTGTCTTGACATGAGGAATGTCTGTACCGAATTTCGTGACTGTACGACAAACTTTACGTCGGGACGTCTCCCATAGGCGCAATGTATTTTGACTTTTGCAGGTGGCGCTGTCGCGCCACTTTTTTATACCCATACATGCAATATATATTTTATCAAATTTTTCGCCACTTTTGAATTTTGGGCAAAATTTGGTGAGTTTTTTGAGCGTGTTCAGGGGTCAAATTAGAGCTCAAAGAGCAGAAGAAAAAGAATAAATAAAAATAAATAAAAATAATAATAATTTTAGCAAAACAATATATCCTTTTACATAGGAAAGACATATTATACATTTTTTGAAAGCTCTCGAGCTTCCCACGTCACCGTGGGGTCATTGGTGAATGAATGGTAGCTTACGCGCCCGTCATTCACCATCTCGCTCGAGGTCCGCCATTGACCCCCATTGATTTCCATTCATTTTAGCAGCTGTAAAGATGGCCCATGCCTTCGGCATGGGGGCTTGGATACAGCTTGATGTCAGGAGTGTGTTTTAGGGAGAGGCGCTTGGCGCTACTTTTTGTCAACATTGAGTGAATGGGCTTCGCCCATTCACTCAATGTTGACGATGACTTGTTAGCAAGAACAAATATGCATGTCCCATGCCTTCGGCATGGGTTGCTAGGATACTGCTGTTCACGGAGAGAGCGAGGAGTAGCGAAGTTCAGCGCTTAGCTGAACCGTAAGACAGTTAACAGCGATGATGCCTGGGCTTCGCCCAGGCATCATCGATATGCCGAAGCTAATAGGCCCTCGCCCTGTAGGGGCTCGGGCCTAATAAGGAAACATTTTTTTTTTTTTTTACTTAGCAAAACAATATATCCTTTTACATAGGAAACACATATTATACATTTTTGAAAGCTCTCGAGCTTCCCCACGTCACCGTGGGGTCATTGAGTGAATGACGGCGCTTACGCGCCCGTCATTCACCATCTCGTCGGAGTCTCTCATTGACCCCCATTGATTTCCATTCATTTTAGCAGCTGTAAATATGGCCCATGCCTTCGGCATGAGGGGCAGATACAGCTTAATGTCAGGAGTGTGTTTTAGGGAGAGGCGCTTACGCTACTTTTTGTCAACATTGAGTGAATGGGCTTCGCCCATTCACTCAATGTTGACGATGACTTGTTAGCAAGAACAAATATGGATGTCCCATGCCTTCGGCATGGGTTGCTAGGATACTGCTGTTCACGGTGAGAGCGAGGGAGGGACGAAGTTCAGCGCTTCGCGCTGAACTTCGTAAGACAGTTAGCAACGATGATGCCTGGGCTTCGCCCAGGCATCATCGTTGCGGAAGCAATAGGCCCTACGCCCTGTAGGGGCTCGGGCCTAAATATAGCCGCAAGCGGCGATGATCGGCCCTCGCTAGCTCTCGCAGAACTCCCAGGGGGCGCTAACGCGCCCTATTTCTCCCCCCCTTTTTTTAG
Source organism: Odontamblyopus lacepedii (assembly GCA_034769755.1). Taxonomy (NCBI): domain Eukaryota; kingdom Metazoa; phylum Chordata; class Actinopteri; order Gobiiformes; family Gobiidae; genus Odontamblyopus; species Odontamblyopus lacepedii. Next base: position 25,091,222 of record CM068359.1, read on the forward strand.
GCCAATTTGGCTATGGTGATTTTTTGTTGTGCAGTGTTATTTTGTCTATTATTTATTATTTATTTAATTTTTATGTCAGTCTCAACTTTGACCAGTTGGGGGTTCTTTTGAAGATGCGCCCACATTTGAGGTTGTAGCTGTTTTTACAGTTTCATAAATGAAAATGTGGCAGAATTAAATCTCTACATAGGATTACATTATGACGTTTAATCCAAGATGGCGGACTTCCGGTTTGGCGGGGGGCGTGGTCACAATATATTTTTATGTTCGTATTGCCATGATGCATCAGTGTACCAAATTTGGTTCGGATGCGCCAAAGTTTTTGTTGTCGTCCTATTGACAAGGACAGATGTTTGGGCTGTTGCCATGGCAACACAATAAGAAATGGTGTGGGGCGTCCTTGACTTTTTGATTGAGACCAGGTCACAAAGCGTGTGTACCAAATTTTATATGTCTACGACAAAGTACATTTTAGCTGTTCCATGCAATCTCCTAGGGGCGCTATAGTGCCCATTTGAGATTTTCTAATAAAAATCTGTTCAGGGTCGAGGTGTCCACCAACGATTAAAGTTTGAATAAAATCGTGAACATTTATGCAATTATCGCTCTTGAAATTTGATGGCGATCCGCAAAATGAACCCAAATTTGAGCCATTGTCACGGCAACACCGTTAAATTTTTAAAAGCTTTTAACAACTTTTAATGTCCCACTCGTCGAGATGACACAGAATGATTCTGGTGAGACTACGTCAAAAACCTAGGGCGAGTTCGTTAAAGTATGACTACAGGAAAATGCGCCTTTGCCACCAGGTTACACGGTCTATCCAATATGGCTGACTTCCTGTTGGTTGCCTAGCAACTGCGTAATATACTTTTTGTTCCTATTTACATGATGCATCTGTGTACAGAATTTGGTTCGACTCGCCAAAGTTTTTGTCGCCTGTCCTATTTGCGAGGACAGATGTTTGGCCTGTTACCATGGCAACACGATGGTAAATGGCGTGGGGGCATCATTGACTTTTTTGATCGAGACCCTGTCATGAACATATGTACCAAATTTTATATGTCTACGATAAAGTAAATTTTTGCTGTTCCATGCAATCTCCCTAGGGGGCGCTATAGTGCCCATTTGAGATTTTCTTATATCATTCTGTTCAGGGTCGGGGTGTCCACCAACGCTTCAAGTTTGAGTGAAATCGGCCAAAGTTTATGCGAATTATTGGTTGTTGAAGTTTGATGACGAGCTACAAAAACGAAACCGTAATTTGAGCGGTTGTCACGGCAACACCGTTTAATTTTTTTAAAAGCTTTTAACAACTTTTAATGTCCCACTCGTCGAGATGACACAGAATGATTCTGGTGAGACTGCGTCAAAAACCCTAGGACGAGTTCGTTAAAGTACGGCGAAAATAAAATGTGCCTTTGCCACCAGGTTACACGGTCTATCCAATATGGCCGACTTCCTGTTGGTTGCCTAGCAACCGCATAATATACTTTTTTGTTCCTATTCTCATGATGCATCTGTGTACCAAATTTGGTTTGGCTACGCCAAAGTTTTTGTCTGGCGTCCTATTGACGAGGACAGATGTTTGGGCTGTTGCCATGGCAACACGATGGCGAATGGCGTGGGGGCGTCATTGACTTTTTTGATCAAGACCAGGTCACGAACGTGTGTACCAAATTTTATATGTCTACGACAAAGTAAATTTTAGCTGTTCCATGCAATCTCCCTAGGGGGCGCTATAGTGCCCAGTTGAGATTTTCTCATATCATTCTGTTCAGGGTCGGGGTGTCCACCAACGCTTAAAGTTTGAGCGAAATCGGCCAACATTTGTACGAATTATCGCTCTTCGAAATTCGATGGCGAGCCGCAAAAACGTACCCGAAATTTGAGCGGTTGTCACGGCAACACCGTTAAATTTTTTAAAAAGCTTTTAACAACTTTTAATGTCCCACTCGTCGAGATGACACAGAATGATTCTGGTGAGACTACGTCAAAAACCCTAGGACGAGTTCGTTAAAGTACGATGACATGAAAATGCGCCTTCGGCCCGGGTATACGATCGGTCCAATATGGCTGACTTCCTGTTGGTTGCCTAGCAACCGCGTAATATATTTTTTGGTTTGGAACAACAAGACCCATCCACCACCCGAATTTCGTTTGTCTACGACAAAGTTCATTTTTCGGGTATAGCCATAGGCGCAATGTATTTTGATTTTGCAGGGGGCGCTGTCGCCACTTTTTAATTTTGGATGTGGAGTATTTGTAAATTCCTACTTTGGCGTTCTTGAATTTTGTGCAAAATTTACGTGAGTTTTAAATCGGCGGGAAGTTGCCGAACTGTGTTCGGGGGGCGGAGGAAAATAATAATAATAATAAATATAGCCGCAAGCGGCGATGATCGGCCCTCGCTTGCTCTCGCAGAACTCCCAGGGGGCGCTAACGCGCCCTATTCCTCCCCCCTTCTTTTTTAGGCCAGTTTGGCTATGGTGATTTTTTGTTGGGCAGTGTTATTTTGTCTATTATTTATTTATTTAATTTTTATGTCAGTCTCAACTTTGACCAGTTGGGGGTTCTTTTGAAGATGCGTCCACATTTGAGGTCGTAGCTGTTTTTACACTTTCATAAATGAAAATGTGGCAGAATTAAATTTCTACATAGGATTACATTATGACGTTTAATCCAAGATGGCGGACTTCCGGTTTGGCAGGGGGCGTGGTCACAATATATTTTTAGGTTCCTATTCCCATGATGCATCTGTGTACCAAATTTGGTTTGGCTACAGCAAAGTTTTTGTTGGGCGTCCTATTGACGAGGACAGATGTTTGGGCTGTTGCCATGGCAACACAATAAGAAATGTTGTAGTGGTGACATTGACTTTTTTATCAAGATCCTGTCACGAATGTGTGTACCAAATTTCATATGTCTACGACAAAGTAAAATTTTGCTGTCCCAGTCAATCTCCCTAGGGGGCGCTATAGTGCCCATGTGAGATTTTCATATATCATTCTGTTCAGGGTCGGGGTGTCCACCAACGCTTAAAGTTTGAATAAAATCGGCCAACATTTGTACGAATTATCGCTCTTCGAAATTTGATGACGAGCCACAAAAACAAAACCGTAATTTGAGTTGTTGTCACGGCAACACCGTTTAATTTTTTAAAAAGCTTTTAACAACTTTTAATGTCCCACTCGTCGAGATGACAGAATGTTTCTGGTGAGACTACGTCAAAAACCCTAGGACGAGTTCATTAAAATATGACTACAGGAAAATGTGCCGTTGTCACCAGGTTACACGGTCTATCCAATATGGCCGACTTCCTTTTGGTTGCCTAGTAACCGCATAATATACTTTTTTGTTCCTATTCCCATGATGCATCTGTGTACCAAATTTGGTTCGGCTACGCCAAAGTTTTTGTCAGGCGTCCTATTGACGAGGACAGATGTTTGGGCTGTTGCCATGGCAACACGATGGCGAATGGCGTGGGGGCGTCATTGACTTTTTTGATCGAGACCAGGTCACGAACGTGTGTACCAAATTTTATATGTCTACGACAAAGTAAATTTTAGCTGTTCCATGCAATCTCCCTAGGGGGCGCTATAGTGCCCATTTGAGATTTTCATATATCATTCTGTTCAGGGTCGGGGTGTCCACCAACGATTAAAGTTTGAGTGAAATCGGCCAACATTTGTACGAATTATCGCTCTTCGAAATTTGATGGCGAGCCGCAAAAACGTACCCGAAATTTGAGCGGTTGTCACGGCAACACCGTTAAATTTTTTAAAAAGCTTTTAACAACTTTTAATGTCCCACTCGTCGAGATGACACAGAATGATTCTGGTGAGGCTGCGTCAAAAACCCTAGGACGAGTTCGTTAAAGTACGATGACATGAAAATGCGCCTTCGACGCCAGGTCGCACCATCGGTCCAATATGGCTGACTTCCTGTTGGTTGCCTAGCAACCGCGTAATATATTTTTTGGTTTGGAACGACAAGACCCATCCACCACCCGAATTTCGTTTGTCTACGACAAAGTTCATTTTTCGGGTATAGCCATAGGCGCAATGTATTTTGATTTTGCAGGGGGCGCTGTCGCGCCACTTTTTTGAATTTTTGGATGTGGAGTATTTGTAAATTCCTACTTTGGCGTTCTAGAATTTTGTGCAAAATTTCGTGAGTTTTCGTCGGCGGGAAGTTGCCGAACTCTGTTCGGGGGGCGGAGGAAAATAATAATAATAATAAATATAGCCGCAAGCGGCGATGATCGGCCCTCGCTTGCTCTCGCAGAACTCCCAGGCGCTAACGCGCCCTATTCCTCCCCTTCTTTTAGGCCAGTTTGGCTATGGTGATTTTGTTGGGCAGTGTTATTTTGTCTATTATTTATTTATTTAATTTTTATGTCAGTCTCAACTTTGACCAGTTGGGGGTTCTTTTGAAGATGCGTCCACATTTGAGGTCGTAGCTGTTTTTACACTTTCATAAATGAAAATGTGGCAGAATTAAATTTCTACATAGGATTACATTATGACGTTTAATCCAAGATGGCGGACTTCCGGTTTGGCAGGGGGCGTGGTCACAATATATTTTTAGGTTCCTATTCCCATGATGCATCTGTGTACCAAATTTGGTTTGGCTACAGCAAAGTTTTTGTTGGGCGTCCTATTGACGAGGACAGATGTTTGGGCTGTTGCCATGGCAACACAATAAGAAATGTTGTAGTGGTGACATTGACTTTTTTATCAAGATCCTGTCACGAATGTGTGTACCAAATTTCATATGTCTACGACAAAGTAAAATTTTGCTGTCCCAGTCAATCTCCCTAGGGGGCGCTATAGTGCCCATGTGAGATTTTCTTATATTATTCTGTTCAGGGTCGGGGTGTCCACCAACGCTTAAAGTTTGAATAAAATCGGCCAACATTTGTACGAATTATCGCTCTTCGAAATTTGATGACGAGCCACAAAAACAAAACCGTAATTTGAGTTGTTGTCACGGCAACACCGTTTAATTTTTTAAAAAGCTTTTAACAACTTTTAATGTCCCACTCGTCGAGATGACAGAATGTTTCTGGTGAGACTACGTCAAAAACCCTAGGACGAGTTCATTAAAATATGACTACAGGAAAATGTGCCGTTGTCACCAGGTTACACGGTCTATCCAATATGGCCGACTTCCTTTTGGTTGCCTAGTAACCGCATAATATACTTTTTTGTTCCTATTCCCATGATGCATCTGTGTACCAAATTTGGTTCGGCTACGCCAAAGTTTTTGTCGGGCGTCCTATTGACAAGGACAGATGTTTGGGCTGTTGCCATGGCAACACAATGGCAAATGGCGTGGGAGTGTCATTGACTTTTTTGATCGAGACCAGGTCGCGAACATATGTACCAAATTTTATATGTCTACGACAAAGTAAATTTTTGCTGTTCCATGCAATCTCCCTAGGGGGCGCTATCGTGCCCATTTGAGATTTTCTTATATCATTCTGTTCAGGGTTGGGGTGTCCACCAACGCTTAAAGTTTGAATGAAATCGGCCAACATTTGTGCGAATTATTGCTTGTTGAAGTTTGATGGCGATCCGCAAAAATGAACCCGAAATTTGAGCGGTTGTCACGGCAACACCGTTTAATTTTTTAAAAAGCTTTTAACAACTTTTAATGTCCCACTCGTCGACATGACACAGAATGATTCTGGTGAGGCTGCGTCAAAAACCCTAGGACGAGTTCGTTAAAGTACGATGACATGAAAATGCGCCTTCGACGCCAGGTCGCACGGTCTATCCAATATGGCCGACTTCCTGTTGGTTGCCTAGCAACCGCATAATATACTTTTTTGTTGCTATTCCCATGATGCATCTGTGTACCAAATTTGGTTCGGCTACGCCAAAGTTTTTGTCGGGCGTCCTATTGACGAGGACAGATGTTTGGGCTGTTGCCATGGCAACACGATGGCGAATGGCGTGGGGGCGTCATTGACTTTTTTGATCGAGACCAGGTCACGAACGTGTGTACCAAATTTTATATGTCTACGACAAAGTAAATTTTAGCTGTTCCATGCAATCTCCTAGGGGCGCTATAGTGACCATATGAGATTTTCATATATCATTCTGTTCAGGGTCGGGGTGTCCACCAACGATTAAAGTTTGAGTGAAATCGGCCAACATTTGTATGAATTATCGCTCTTCGAAATTTGATGGCGAGCCGCAAAAACGTACCCGAAATTTGAGCGGTTGTCACGGCAACACCGTTGAATTTTTTAAAAAGCTTTTAACAACTTTTAATGTCCCACTCGTCGAGATGACACAGAATGATTCTGGTGAGACTGCGTCAAAAACCCTAGGACGAGTTCGTTAAAATGCGATGACATGAAAATGCACCTTCGACGCCAGGTCGCACCATCGGTCCAATATGGCTGACTTCCTGTTGGTTGCCTAGCAACCGCGTAATATATTTTTTGGTTTGGAACGACAAGACCCATCCACCACCCGAATTTCGTTTGTCTACGACAAAGTTCATTTTTCGGGTATAGCCATAGGCGCAATGTATTTTGATTTTGCAGGGGGCGCTGTCGCGCCACTTTTTTGAATTTTTGGATGTGGAGTATTTGTAAATTCCTACTTTGGCGTTCTAGAATTTTGTGCAAAATTTCGTGAGTTTTCGTCGGCGGGAAGTTGCCGAACTCTGTTCGGGGGGCGGAGGAAAATAATAATAATAATAATAAATATAGCCATAGCCGGCGATGATCGGCCCTCGCTTGCTCTCGCAGAACTCCCAGGGGGCGCTAACGCGCCCTATTCCTCCCCCCTTCTCTTTTAGGCCAGTTTGGCTATGGTGATTTTTTGTTGGGCAGTGTTATTTTGTCTATTATTTATTTATTTAATTTTTATGTCAGTCTCAACTTTGACCAGTTGGGGGTTCTTTTGAAGATGCGTCCACATTTGAGGTCGTAGCTGTTTTTACACTTTCATAAATGAAAATGTGGCAGAATTAAATTTCTACATAGGATTACATTATGACGTTTAATCCAAGATGGCGGACTTCCGGTTTGGCAGGGGGCGTGGTCACAATATATTTTTAGGTTCCTATTCCCATGATGCATCTGTGTACCAAATTTGGTTTGGCTACAGCAAAGTTTTTGTTGGGCGTCCTATTGACGAGGACAGATGTTTGGGCTGTTGCCATGGCAACACAATAAGAAATGTTGTAGTGGTGACATTGACTTTTTTATCAAGATCCTGTCACGAATGTGTGTACCAAATTTCATATGTCTACGACAAAGTAAAATTTTGCTGTCCCAGTCAATCTCCCTAGGGGGCGCTATAGTGCCCATGTGAGATTTTCTTATATTATTCTGTTCAGGGTCGGGGTGTCCACCAACGCTTAAAGTTTGAATAAAATCGGCCAACATTTGTACGAATTATCGCTCTTCGAAATTTGATGACGAGCCACAAAAACAAAACCGTAATTTGAGTTGTTGTCACGGCAACACCGTTTAATTTTTTAAAAAGCTTTTAACAACTTTTAATGTCCCACTCGTCGAGATGACAGAATGTTTCTGGTGAGACTACGTCAAAAACCCTAGGACGAGTTCATTAAAATATGACTACAGGAAAATGTGCCGTTGTCACCAGGTTACACGGTCTATCCAATATGGCCGACTTCCTTTTGGTTGCCCTAGTAACCGCATATATAATTTTTTGTTCCTATTCCCATGATGCATCTGTGTACCAAATTTGGTTCGGCTACGCCAAAGTTTTTGTCGGGCGTCCTATTGACAAGGACAGATGTTTGGGCTGTTGCCATGGCAACACAATGGCAAATGGCGTGGGAGTGTCATTGACTTTTTTGATCGAGACCAGGTCGCGAACATATGTACCAAATTTTATATGTCTACGACAAAGTAAATTTTTGCTGTTCCATGCAATCTCCCTAGGGGGCGCTATCGTGCCCATTTGAGATTTTCTTATATCATTCTGTTCAGGGTTGGGGTGTCCACCAACGCTTAAAGTTTGAATGAAATCGGCCAACATTTGTGCGAATTATTGCTTGTTGAAGTTTGATGGCGATCCGCAAAAATGAACCCGAAATTTGAGCGGTTGTCACGGCAACACCGTTTAATTTTTTAAAAAGCTTTTAACAACTTTTAATGTCCCACTCGTCGACATGACACAGAATGATTCTGGTGAGGCTGCGTCAAAAACCCTAGGACGAGTTCGTTAAAGTACGATGACATGAAAATGCGCCTTCGACGCCAGGTCGCACGGTCTATCCAATATGGCCGACTTCCTGTTGGTTGCCTAGCAACCGCATAATATACTTTTTTGTTGCTATTCCCATGATGCATCTGTGTACCAAATTTGGTTCGGCTACGCCAAAGTTTTTGTCGGGCGTCCTATTGACGAGGACAGATGTTTGGGCTGTTGCCATGGCAACACGATGGCGAATGGCGTGGGGGCGTCATTGACTTTTTTGATCGAGACCAGGTCACGAACGTGTGTACCAAATTTTATATGTCTACGACAAAGTAAATTTTAGCTGTTCCATGCAATCTCCCTAGGGGGCGCTATAGTGCCCATTTGAGATTTTCATATATCATTCTGTTCAGGGTCGGGGTGTCCACCAACGATTAAAGTTTGAATGAAATCGGCCAACATTTGTACGAATTATCGCTCTTCGAAATTTGATGGCGAGCCGCAAAAACGTACCCGAAATTTGAGCGGTTGTCACGGCAACACCGTTGAATTTTTTAAAAAGCTTTTAACAACTTTTAATGTCCCACTCGTCGAGATGACACAGAATGATTCTGGTGAGACTGCGTCAAAAACCCTAGGACGAGTTCGTTAAAGTACGATGACATGAAAATGCACCTTCGACGCCAGGTCGCACCATCGGTCCAATATGGCTGACTTCCTGTTGGTTGCCTAGCAACCGCGTAATATATTTTTTGGTTTGGAACGACAAGACCCATCCACCACCCGAATTTCGTTTGTCTACGACAAAGTTCATTTTTCGGGTATAGCCATAGGCGCAATGTATTTTGATTTTGCAGGGGGCGCTGTCGCGCCACTTTTTTGAATTTTTGGATGTGGAGTATTTGTAAATTCCTACTTTGGCGTTCTAGAATTTTGTGCAAAATTTCGTGAGTTTTCGTCGGCGGGAAGTTGCCGAACTCTGTTCGGGGGGCGGAGGAAAATAATAATAATAATAATAAATATAGCCGCAAGCGGCGATGATCGGCCCTCGCTTGCTCTCGCAGAACTCCCAGGGGGCGCTAACGCGCCCTATTCCTCCCCCCTTCTTTTTTAGGCCAGTTTGGCTATGGTGATTTTTTGCTGGGCAGTGTTATTTTGTCTATTATTTATTATTTATTTAATTTTTATGTCAGTCTCAACTTTGACTAGTTGGGGGTTCTTTTGAAGATGCGCCCACATTTGAGGTTGTAGCTGTTTTTACAGTTTCATAAATGAAAATGTGGCAGAATTAAATGTCTACATAGGATTACATTATGACATTTAATCCAAGATGGCGGACTTCCGGTTTGGCAGGGGGCGTGGTCACAATATATTTTTATGTTCCTATTGCCATGATGCATCTGTGTACCAAATTTGGTTCGGCTACGCCAAAGTTTTTGTCGGGCGTCCTATTGACAAGGACAGATGTTTGGGCTGTTGCCATGGCAACACAATGGCAAATGGCGTGGGGGCGTCCATCACTTTTTTGATCGAGACCAGGTCACGAACGTGTGTACCAAATTTTATATGTCTACGACAAAGTAAAATTTTGCTGTCCCAGTCAATCTCCCTAGGGGGCGCTATAGTGCCCATGTGAGATTTTCTTATATTATTCTGTTCAGGGTTGGGGTGTCCACCAACGCTTAAAGTTTGAATAAAATCGGCCAACATTTGTACGAATTATCGCTCTTCGAAATTTGATGACGAGCCACAAAAACGAAACCGTAATTTGAGTTGTTGTCACGGCAACACCGTTTAATTTTTTAAAAAGCTTTTAACAACTTTTAATGTCCCACTCGTCGAGATGACACAGAATGATTCTGGTGAGACTACGTCAAAAACCCTAGGACGAGTTCATTAAAATATGACTACAGGAAAATGCGCCTTTGCCACCAGGTTACACGGTCTATCCAATATGGCCAACTTCCTTTTGGTTGCCTAGTAACCGTGTAATATACTTTTTTGTTCCTATTCCCATGATGCATCTGTGTACCAAATTTGGTTCGGCTACGCCAAAGTTTTTGTCGGGCGTCCTATTGACGAGGACAGATGTTTGGGCTGTTGCCATGGCAACACAATGGCAAATGGCGTGGGAGTGTCATTGACTTTTTTGATCGAGACCAGGTCGCGAACATATGTACCAAATTTTATATGTCTACGACAAAGTAAATTTTTGCTGTTCCATGCAATCTCCCTAGGGGGCGCTATCGTGCCCATTTGAGATTTTCTTATATCATTCTGTTCAGGGTCGGGGTGTCCACCAACGATTAAAGTTTGAATGAAATCGGCCAACATTTGTACGAGTTATCGCTCTTCGAAATTTGATGGCGAGCCACAAAAACGTACCCGAAATTTGAGCGGTTGTCACGGCAACACCGTTTAATTTTTTTTAAAGCTTTTAACAACTTTTAATGTCCCACTCGTCGAGATGACACAGAATGATTCTGGTGAGGCTGCGTCAAAAACCCTAGGACGAGTTCGTTAAAGTACGGCGAAAAGAAAATGTGCCTTTGCCACCACGTTACACGGTCTATCCAATATGGCCGACTTCCTGTTGGTTGCCTAGCAACCGCGTAATATACTTTTTTGTTCCTATTCCCATGATGCATCTGTGTACAGAATTTGGTTCGGCTACGCCAAAGTTTTTGTCGGGCGTCCTATTGACGAGGACAGATGTTTGGGCTGTTGCCATGGCAACACGATGGCGAATGGCGTGGGGGCGTCATTGACTTTTTTGATCGAGACCCTGTCATGAACATGTGTACCAAATTTTATATGTCTATGACAAAGTAAATTTTTGCTGTTCCATGCAATCTCCCTAGGGGGCGCTATAGTGCCCATTTGAGATTTTCTTATATCAATCTGTTCAGGGTCGGGGTGTCCACCAACGCTTAAAGTTTGAATGAAATCGGCCAACATTTGTACGAATTATCGCTCTTCGAAATTTGATGGCGAGCCACAAAAACGAACCCGAAATTTGAGCCGTTGTCACGGCAACACCGTTTGATCTTATTAAAAGCTTTTAACAACTTTTAATGTCCCACTCGTCGAGATGACACAGAATGATTCTGGTGAGGCTACGTCAAAAACCCTAGGACGAGTTCATTAAAATATGACTACAGGAAAATGTGCCGTTGTCACCAGGTTACACGGTCTATACAATATGGCCGACTTCCTTTTGGTTGCCTAGTAACCGCGTAATATACTTTTTTGTTCCTATTCCCATGATGCATCTGTGTACCAAATTTGGTTCGGCTACGCCAAAGTTTTTGTCGGGCGTCCTATTGACGAGGACAGATGTTTGGGCTGTTGCCATGACAACACAATGGAAAATGGCGTGGGAGTGTCATTGACTTTTTTGATCGAGACCAGGTTGCGAACGTGTGTACCAAATTTTATATGTCTACGACAAAGTAAATTTTAGCTGTTCCATGCAATCTCCCTAGGGGGCGCTATAGTGCCCATTTGAGATTTTCATATATCATTCTGTTCAGGGTCGGGGTGTCCACCAACGATTAAAGTTTGAATGAAATCGGCCAAGGTTTGTGCGAATTATTGCTTGTTGAAGTTTGATGGCGATCCGCAAAAATGAACCCGAAATTTGAGCCATTGTCACGGCAACACCGTTTAATTTTTTAAAAAGCTTTTAACAACTTTTAATGTCCCACTCGTCGAGATGACACAGAATGTTTCTGGTGAGACTACGTCAAAAACCCTAGGACGAGTTCGTTAAAGTATGACTACAGGAAAATGCGCCTTTGCCACCAGGTTACACGGTCTATCCAATATGGCTGACTTCCTGTTGGTTGCCTAGCAACTGCGTAATATACTTTTTTGTTCCTATTTACATGATGCATCTGTGTACAGAATTTGGTTCGGCTACGCCAAAGTTTTTGTCGCCTGTCCTATTTGCGAGGACAGATGTTTGGCCTGTTACCATGGCAACACAATGGTAAATGGCGTGGGGGCATCATTGAGTTTTTTGATCGAGACCCTGTCATGAACATATGTACCAAATTTTATATGTCTACGATAAAGTAAATTTTAGCTGTTCCATGCAATCTCCCTAGGGGGCGCTATAGTGCCCATTTGAGATTTTCTTATATCATTCTGTTCAGGGTCGGGGTGTCCACCGACGCTTCAAGTTTGAGTGAAATCGGCCAAAGTTTATGCGAATTATTGGTTGTTGAAGTTTGATGACGAGCTACAAAAACGAAACCGTAATTTGAGTTGTTGTCACGGCAACACCGTAAAAATTTTTTAAAAGCTTTTAACAACTTTTAATGTCCCACTCGTCGAGATGACAGAATGATTCTGGTGAGACTACGTCAAAAACCCTAGGACGAGTTCGTTAAAGTACGATGACATGAAAATGCGCCTTCGACGCCAGGTCGCACGGTCTATCCAATATGGCCGACTTCCTGTTGGTTGCCTAGCAACCGCATAATATACTTTTTTGTTCCTATTCCCATGATGCATCTGTGTACCAAATTTGGTTCGGCTACGCCAAAGTTTTTGTCGGGCGTCCTATTGACGAGGACAGATGTTTGGGCTGTTGCCATGGCAACACGATGGCGAATGGCGTGGGGGCGTCATTGACTTTTTTGATCGAGACCAGGTCACGAACGTGTGTACCAAATTTTATATGTCTACGACAAAGTAAATTTTAGCTGTTCCATGCAATCTCCCTAGGGGGCGCTATAGTGCCCATTTGAGATTTTCTTAAATCATTCTGTTCAGGGTCGGGGTGTCCATCAACGATTAAAGTTTGAATGAAATCGGCCAACATTTGTACGAATTATCGCTCTTCGAAATTCGATGGCGAGCCGCAAAAACGTACCCGAAATTTGAGCCGTTGTCACGGCAACACCGTTAAATTTTTTTAAAAGCTTTTAACAACTTTTAATGTCCCACTCGTCGAGATGACACAGAATGATTCTGGTGAGACTACGTCAAAAACCCTAGGACGAGTTCGTTAAAGTACGATGACATGAAAATCGCCAGCCGGCGCCAGGTCGCACGATCGGTCCAATATGGCCGACTTCCTGTTGGTTGCCTAGCAACCGCGTAATATATTTTTTGGTTTGGAACGACAAGACCCATCCACCACCCGAATTTCGTTTGTCTACGACAAAGTTCATTTTTCGGGTATAGCCATAGGCGCAATGTATTTTGATTTTGCAGGGGGCGCTGTCGCGCCACTTTTTTGAATTTTTGGATGTGGAGTATTTGTAAATTCCTACTTTGGCGTTCTTGAATTTTGTGCAAAATTTCGTGAGTTTTCGTCGGCGGGAAGTTGCCGAACTCTGTTCGGGGGGCGGAGAAAAATAATAATAATAATAATAATAATAATAATAATAATAATAAGAAAAATCCCAAAATAACAATAACAATATAGCGCCAGGAATGGGGGCACATATCATTTTAAAGCACTCGCGTCCAGTAACGCACCCGTGGGGTCAAATGTCAATTACGAGCGCGTTGCGCTCGTCATTGACCTCTTCGGTTTCTCACATACCCAGTGCACGTTTTTGGCGTTTGCCCGCGTTAACGATTACAATTATGCCGCTGTCGCGGCAATGGGCAGTGCCAGTCTGTACTACTGGATGCCATGAGTGTCACTGATGAGTGGCATTGAGTGTTTGATAAGGGGGCGAGCGCTTCGCGCTCGGTTTTCATGACATCATGCACTTCGTGCATGATGTCATGTGCGCCCTACGTTTTTGGGTGAACGATTACAATTATGCCGCTGGCGCGGCCATGGCGATGCCACCGTGCCAGGTCAGCGGGCACCAGTCAGTGACATGGTGATGCCAGTGTGCTTGAAAGGCGGCGCGGCGCTCGGTTTCATGACATCATGCACTTCGTGCATGATGTCATGTGCGCCCTACGTTTTTGGGTGAGCGATTACAATTATGCCGCTGGCGCGGCCATGGCGATGCCACCGTGCCAGGTCAGCGGGCACCAGTCAGTGACATGGTGATGCCAGTGTGCTTGGAAAGGGGAGAGCGCTTCGCGCTCTGTTTCGTGCGCTCCGCTTCGCTCCGCGCACTCAGCGCAGCAGTGCTTCGCACTGCTGAACAATCACAATAGGCCCTACGCCGCCTAGGCGCTCGGGCCTAATAATAATAAATATAGCCGCAAGCGGCGATGATCGGCCCTCGCTTGCTCTCGCAGAACTCCCAGGGGGCGCTAACGCGCCCTATTCCTCCCCCCTTCTCTTTTAGGCCAGTTTGGCTATGGTGATTTTTTGTTGGGCAGTGTTATTTTGTCTATTATTTATTTATTTAATTTTTATGTCAGTCTCAACTTTGACCAGTTGGGGGTTCTTTTGAAGATGCGTCCACATTTGAGGTCGTAGCTGTTTTTACACTTTCATAAATGAAAATGTGGCAGAATTAAATTTCTACATAGGATTACATTATGACGTTTAATCCAAGATGGCGGACTTCCGGTTTGGCAGGGGGCGTGGTCACAATATATTTTTAGGTTCCTATTCCCATGATGCATCTGTGTACCAAATTTGGTTTGGCTACAGCAAAGTTTTTGTTGGGCGTCCTATTGACGAGGACAGATGTTTGGGCTGTTGCCATGGCAACACAATAAGAAATGTTGTAGTGGTGACATTGACTTTTTTATCAAGATCCTGTCACGAATGTGTGTACCAAATTTCATATGTCTACGACAAAGTAAAATTTTGCTGTCCCAGTCAATCTCACTAGGTGGCGCTATAGTGCCCATGTGAGATTTTCTTATATTATTCTGTTCAGGGTCGGGGTGTCCACCAACGCTTAAAGTTTGAATAAAATCGGCCAACATTTGTACGAATTATCGCTCTTCGAAATTTGATGACGAGCCACAAAAACAAAACCGTAATTTGAGTTGTTGTCACGGCAACACCGTTTAATTTTTTAAAAAGCTTTTAACAACTTTTAATGTCCCACTCGTCGAGATGACAGAATGTTTCTGGTGAGACTACGTCAAAAACCCTAGGACGAGTTCATTAAAATATGACTACAGGAAAATGTGCCGTTGTCACCAGGTTACACGGTCTATCCAATATGGCCGACTTCCTTTTGGTTGCCTAGTAACCGCATAATATACTTTTTTGTTCCTATTCCCATGATGCATCTGTGTACCAAATTTGGTTCGGCTACGCCAAAGTTTTTGTCGGGCGTCCTATTGACAAGGACAGATGTTTGGGCTGTTGCCATGGCAACACAATGGCAAATGGCGTGGGAGTGTCATTGACTTTTTTGATCGAGACCAGGTCGCGAACATATGTACCAAATTTTATATGTCTACGACAAAGTAAATTTTTGCTGTTCCATGCAATCTCCCTAGGGGGCGCTATCGTGCCCATTTGAGATTTTCTTATATCATTCTGTTCAGGGTCGGGGTGTCCACCAACGCTTAAAGTTTGAATGAAATCGGCCAACATTTGTGCGAATTATTGCTTGTTGAAGTTTGATGGCGATCCGCAAAAATGAACCCGAAATTTGAGCGGTTGTCACGGCAACACCGTTTAATTTTTTAAAAGCTTTTAACAACTTTTAATGTCCCACTCGTCGAGATGACACAGAATGATTCTGGTGAGACTGCGTCAAAAACCCTAGGACGAGTTCGTTAAAGTACGATGACATGAAAATGCGCCTTCGGCGCCAGGTCGCACGGTCTATCCAATATGGCCGACTTCCTGTTGGTTGCCTAGCAACCGCATAATATACTTTTTGTTGCTATTCCCATGATGCATCTGTGTACCAAATTTGGTTCGGCTACGCCAAAGTTTTGTCGGGCGTCCTATTGGCGAGGACAGATGTTTGGGCTGTTGCCATGGCAACCACGATGGCGAATGGCGTGGGGGCGTCATTGACTTTTTTGATCGAGACCAGGTCACGAACGTGTGTACCAAATTTTATATGTCTGACAAAGTAAATTTTAGCTGTTCCATGCAATCTCCCTAGGGGGCGCTATAGTGCCCATTTGAGATTTTCATATATCATTCTGTTCAGGGTCGGGGTGTCCACCAACGATTAAAGTTTGAATGAAATCGGCCAACATTTGTACGAATTATCGCTCTTCGAAATTTGATGGCGAGCCGCAAAAACGTACCCGAAATTTGAGCGGTTGTCACGGCAACACCGTTGAATTTTTTAAAAAGCTTTTAACAACTTTTAATGTCCCACTCGTCGAGATGACACAGAATGATTCTGGTGAGACTGCGTCAAAAACCCTAGGACGAGTTCGTTAAAGTACGATGACATGAAAATGCACCTTCGACGCCAGGTCGCACCATCGGTCCAATATGGCTGACTTCCTGTTGGTTGCCTAGCAACCGCGTAATATATTTTTTGGTTTGGAACGACAAGACCCATCCACCACCCGAATTTCGTTTGTCTACGACAAAGTTCATTTTTCGGGTATAGCCATAGGCGCAATGTATTTTGATTTTGCAGGGGGCGCTGTCGCGCCACTTTTTTGAATTTTTGGATGTGGAGTATTTGTAAATTCCTACTTTGGCGTTCTAGAATTTTGTGCAAAATTTCGTGAGTTTTCGTCGGCGGGAAGTTGCCGAACTCTGTTCGGGGGGCGGAGGAAAATAATAATAATAATAAATATAGCCGCAAGCGGCGATGATCGGCCCTCGCTAGCTCTCGCAGAACTCCCAGGGGGCGCTAACGCGCCCTATTTCTCCCCCCCTTTTTTTAGGCCAATTTGGCTATGGTGATTTTTTGTTGTGCAGTGTTATTTTGTCTATTATTTATTATTTATTTAATTTTTATGTCAGTCTCAACTTTGACCAGTTGGGGGTTCTTTTGAAGATGCGCCCACATTTGAGGTTGTAGTTGTTTTTACAGTTTCATAAATGAAAATGTGGCAGAATTAAATCTCTACATAGGATTACATTATGACGTTTAATCCAAGATGGCGGACTTCCGGTTTGGCGGGGGGCGTGGTCACAATATATTTTTATGTTCGTATTGCCATGATGCATCAGTGTACCAAATTTGGTTCGGGTACGCCAAAGTTTTTGTTGTGCGTCCTATTGACAAGGACAGATGTTTGGGCTGTTGCCATGGCAACACAATAAGAAATGGTGTGGGGGCGTCCTTGACTTTTTTGATTGAGACCAGGTCACAAACGTGTGTACCAAATTTTATATGTCTACGACAAAGTACATTTTAGCTGTTCCATGCAATCTCCCTAGGGGGCGCTATAGTGCCCATTTGAGATTTTCTAATAAAAATCTGTTCAGGGTCGGGGTGTCCACCAACGATTAAAGTTTGAATAAAATCAGCGAACATTTGTACGAATTATCGCTCTTCGAAATTTGATGGCGATCCGCAAAAATGAACCCGAAATTTGAGCCGTTGTCACGGCAACACCGTTAAATTTTTTAAAAAGCTTTTAACAACTTTTAATGTCCCACTCGTCGAGATGACACAGAATGATTCTGGTGACTCTACGTCAAAAACCCTAGGACGAGTTCGTTAAAGTATGACTACAGGAAAATGCGCCTTTGCCACCAGGTTACACGGTCTATCCAATATGGCTGACTTCCTGTTGGGTGCCTAGCAACTGCGTAATATACTTTTTTGTTCCTATTTACATGATGCATCTGTGTACAGAATTTGGTTCGGCTACGCCAAAGTTTTTGTCGCCTGTCCTATTTGCAAGGACAGATGTTTGCCCTGTTACCATGGCAACACGATGGGAAATGGCGTGGGGGCATCATTGACTTTTTTGATCGAGACCCTGTCATGAACATATGTACCAAAATTTATATGTCTACGATAAAGTAAATTTTTGCTGTTCCATGCAATCTCCCTAGGGGGCGCTATAGTGCCCATTTGAGATTTTCTTATATCATTCTGTTCAGGGTCAGGGTGTCCACCAACGCTTCAAGTTTGAGTGAAATCGGCCAAAGTTTATGCGAATTATTGGTTGTTGAAGTTTGATGACGAGCTACAAAAACGAAACCGTAATTTGAGCCGTTGTCACGGCAACACCGTTTAATTTTTTAAAAAGCTTTTAACAACTTTTAATGTCCCACTCGTCGAGATGACACAGAATGACTCTGGTGAAGCTGCGTCAAAAACCCTAGGACGAGTTCGTTAAAGTACGATGACATGAAAATGCGCCTTCGACGCCAGGTCGCACGGTCTATCCAATATGGCCGACTTCCTGTTGGTTGCCTAGCAACCGCATAATATACTTTTTTGTTGCTATTCCCATGATGCATCTGTGTACCAAATTTGGTTTCGCTACGCCAAAGTTTTTGTCGGGCGTCCTATTGACGAGGACAGATGTTTGGGCTGTTGCCATGGCAACACGATGGCGAATGGCATGAGGGCGTCATTGACTTTTTTGATCGAGACCAGGTCGCGAACATATGTACCAAATTTTATATGTCTACGACAAAGTAAATTTTAGCTGTTCCATGCAATCTCCCTAGGGGGCGCTATCGTGCCCATTTGAGATTTTCTTATATCATTCTGTTCAGGGTCGGGTTGTCCACCAACGATTAAAGTTTGAATGAAATCGGCCAACATTTGTACGAATTGTCGCTCTTCGAAATTTGATGGCGAGCCGCAAAAACGTACCCGAAATTTGAGCCGTTGTCACGGCAACACCGTTTAATTTTTTTAAAAGCTTTTAACAACTTTTAATGTCCCACTCGTCGAGATGACACAGAATGATTCTGGTGAGGCTACGTCAAAAACCCTAGGACGAGTTCGTTAAAGTACGATGACATGAAAATGCGCCTTCGACGCCAGGTCGCACGATCGGTCCAATATGGCCGACTTCCTGTTGGTTGCCTAGCAACCGCGTAATATATTTTTTGGTTTGGAACGACAAGACCCATCCACCACCCGAATTTCGTTTGTCTACGTCAAAGTTCATTTTTCGGGTATAGCCATAGGCGCAATGTATTTTGATTTTGCAGGGGGCGCTGTCGTGCCACTTTTTTGAATTTTTGGATGTGGAGTATTTGTAAATTCCTACTTTGGCGTTCTTGAATTTTGTGCAAAATTTCGTGAGTTTTAAATCGGCGGGAAGTTGCCGAACTGTGTTCGGGGGGCGGAGGAAAATAATAATAATAATAATAATAATAATAATAAGAAAAATCCCAAAATAACAATAACAATATAGCGCCAGGAATGGGGGCACATATCATTTTAAAGCACTCGCGTCCAGTAACGCACCCGTGGGGTCAAATGTCAATTACGAGCGCGTTGCGCTCGTCATTGACCTCTTCGGTTTCTCACATACCCAGTGCACGTTTTTGGCGTTTGCCCGCGTTAACGATTACAATTATGCCGCTGTCGCGGCAATGGGCAGTGCCAGTCTGTACTACTGGATGCCATGAGTGTCACTGATGAGTGGCATTGAGTGTTTGAGAAGAGCGGCGCTTGGCGCTCGGTTTTAGCGCGCACATGACATCATGCGCCGTGCATGATGTCATGTGCGCCTCACGCTTTTGGGTGAGCGATTACAATTATACGCTGGCGCGCCATGGCGATGCCACCGTGCCAGGTCAGCGGGCACCAGTCAGTGACATGGTGATGCCAGTGTGCTTGGAAAGGGGAGAGCGCTTCGCGCTCTGTTTCGTGCGCTCCGCTTCGCTCCGCGCACTCAGCGCAGCAGTGCTTCGCACTGCTGAACAATCACAATAGGCCCTACGCCGCCTAGGCGCTCGGGCCTAATAATAATAATAAGAAAAATCCCAAAATAACAATAACAATATAGCGCCAGGAATGGGGGCACATATCATTTTAAAGCACTCGCGTCCAGTAACGCACCCGTGGGGTCAAATGTCAGTACGAGCGCGTTGCGCTCGTAATTGACCTCTTCGGTTTCTCACATACCCAGTGCACGTTTTTGGCGTTTGCCCGCGTTAACGATTACAATTATGCCGCTGTCGCGGCAATGGGCAGTGCCAGTCTGTACTACTGGATGCCATGAGTGTCACTGATGAGTGGCATTGAGTGTTTGATAAGGGGCGGCGCTTGGCGCTGGTTTCATGACATCATGCACTTCGTGCATGATGTCATGTGCGCCCTACGTTTTTGGGTGAGCGATTACAATTATGCGCTGGCGCGGCCATGGCGATGCCACCGTGCCAGGTCAGCGGGCACCAGTCAGTGACATGGTGATGCCAGTGTGCTTGGAAAGGAGAGCGCCGCGCTCTGTTTAAATCGCGCTCCGCTTCGCTCCGCGCACTCAGCGCAGCAGTGCTTCGCACTGCTGAACAATCACAATAGGCCCTACGCCGCCTAGGCGCTCGGGCCTAATAAGAAAAATCCCAAAATAACAATAACAATATAGCGCCAGGAATGGGGGCACATATCATTTTAAAGCACTCGCGTCCAGTAACGCACCCGTGGGGTCAAATGTCAATTACGAGCGCGTTGCGCTCGTCATTGACCTCTTCGGTTTCTCACATACCCAGTGCACGTTTTTGGCGTTTGCCCGCGTTAACGATTACAATTATGCCGCTGTCGCGGCAATGGGCAGTGCCAGTCTGTACTACTGGATGCCATGAGTGTCACTGATGAGTGGCATTGAGTGTTTGATAAGGGGGCGAGCGCTTCGCGCTCGGTTTTCATGACATCATGCACTTCGTGCATGATGTCATGTGCGCCCTACGTTTTTGGGTGAACGATTACAATTATGCCGCTGGCGCGGCCATGGCGATGCCACCGTGCCAGGTCAGCGGGCACCAGTCAGTGACATGGTGATGCCAGTGTGCTTGGAAAGGGGAGAGCGCTTCGCGCTCTGTTTCGTGCGCTCCGCTTCGCTCCGCGCACTCAGCGCAGCAGTGCTTCGCACTGCTGAACAATCACAAGAGGCCCTTCGCCGCCTAGGCGCTCGGGCCTAATAATAATAATAAGAAAAATCCCAAAATAACAATAACAATATAGCGCCAGGAATGGGGGCACATATCATTTTAAAGCACTCGCGTCCAGTAACGCACCCGTGGGGTCAAATGTCAATTACGAGCGCGTTGCGCTCGTCATTGACCTCTTCGGTTTCTCACATACCCAGTGCACGTTTTTGGCGTTTGCCCGCGTTAACGATTACAATTATGCCGCTGTCGCGTAATGGGCAGTGCCAGTCTGTACTACTGGATGCCATGAGTGTCACTGATGAGTGGCATTGAGTGTTTGATAAGGGGGCGAGCGCTTCGCGCTCGGTTTTCGCGGGCGCACATGACATCATGCACTTCGTGCATGATGTCATGTGCGCCCTACGTTTTTGGGTGAGCGATTACAATTATGCCGCTGGCGCGGCCATGGCGATGCCACCGTGCCAGGTCAGCGGGCACCAGTCAGTGACATGGTGATGCCAGTGTGCTTGGAAAAGGGGAAGGCGCTTCGGCGCTCTGTTTACATCGCGCTCCGCTTCGCTCCGCGCACTCAGCGCAGCAGTGCTTCGCACTGCTGAACAATCACAATAGGCCCTACGCCGCCTAGGCGCTCGGGCCTAATAAGAAAAATCCCAAAATAACAATAACAATATAGCGCCAGGAATGGGGGCACATATCATTTTAAAGCACTCGCGTCCAGTAACGCACCCGTGGGGTCAAATGTCAATTACGAGCGCGTTGCGCTCGTCATTGACCTCTTCGGTTTCTCACATACCCAGTGCACGTTTTTGGCGTTTGCCCGCGTTAACGATTACAATTATGCCGCTGTCGCGGCAATGGGCAGTGCCAGTCTGTACTACTGGATGCCATGAGTGTCACTGATGAGTGGCATTGAGTGTTTGATAAGGGGGCGAGCGCTTCGCGCTCGGTTTTCATGACATCATGCACTTCGTGCATGATGTCATGTGCGCCCTACGTTTTTGGGTGAGCGATTACAATTATGCCGCTGGCGCGGCCATGGCGATGCCACCGTGCCAGGTCAGCGGGCACCAGTCAGTGACATGGTGATGCCAGTGTGCTTGGAAAGGGGCGAGCGCTTCGCGCTCGGTTTACATGACATCATGCACTTCGTGCATGATGTCATGTGCGCCCTACGTTTTTGGGTGAACGATTACAATTATGCCGCTGGCGCGGCCATGGCGATGCCACCGTGCCAGGTCAGCGGGCACCAGTCAGTGACATGGTGATGCCAGTGTGCTTGGAAAGGGGAGAGCGCTTCGCGCTCTGTTTCGTGCGCTCCGCTTCGCTCCGCGCACTCAGCGCAGCAGTGCTTCGCACTGCTGAACAATCACAATAGGCCCTACGCCGCCTAGGCGCTCGGGCCTAATAATAATAAGAAAAATCCCAAAATAACAATAACAATATAGCGCCAGGAATGGGGGCACATATCATTTTAAAGCACTCGCGTCCAGTAACGCACCCGTGGGGTCAAATGTCAATTACGAGCGCGTTGCGCTCGTCATTGACCTCTTCGGTTTCTCACATACCCAGTGCACGTTTTTGGCGTTTGCCCGCGTTAACGATTACAATTATGCCGCTGTCGCGGCAATGGGCAGTGCCAGTCTGTACTACTGGATGCCATGAGTGTCACTGATGAGTGGCATTGAGTGTTTGATAAGGGGGCGAGCGCTTCGCGCTCGGTTTTCATGACATCATGCACTTCGTGCATGATGTCATGTGCGCCCTACGTTTGGGGCTGAGCGATTACAATTATGCCGCTGGCGCGGCCATGGCGATGCCACCGTGCCAGGTCAGCGGGCACCAGTCAGTGACATGGTGATGCCAGTGTGCTTGGAAAGGGGCGAGCGCTTCGCGCTCGGTTTTCATGACATCATGCACTTCGTGCATGATGTCATGTGCGCCCTACGTTTTTGGGTGAACGATTACAATTATGCCGCTGGCGCGGCCATGGCGATGCCACCGTGCCAGGTCAGCGGGCACCAGTCAGTGACATGGTGATGCCAGTGTGCTTGGAAAGGGAAGCGCTTGGCGCTCTGTTTACGTCGCGCTCGCTTCGCTCCGCGCACTCAGCGCAGCAGTGCTTCGCACTGCTGAACAATCACAATAGGCCCTACGCCGCCTAGGCGCTCGGGCCTAATAATAATAAGAAAAATCCCAAAATAACAATAACAATATAGCGCCAGGAATGGGGGCACATATCATTTTAAAGCACTCGCGTCCAGTAACGCACCCGTGGGGTCAAATGGGGTCAAATGTCAATGACGAGCGCGTTGCGCTCGTCATTGACCTCTTCGGTTTCTCACATACCCAGTGCACGTTTTTGGCGTTTGCCCGCGTTAACGATTACAATTATGCCGCTGTCGCGGCAATGGGCAGTGCCAGTCTGTACTACTGGATGCCATGAGTGTCACTGATGAGTGGCATTGAGTGTTTGATAAGGGGGCGAGCGCTTCGCGCTCGGTTTTCATGACATCATGCACTTCGTGCATGATGTCATGTGCGCCCTACGTTTTTGGGTGAACGATTACAATTATGCCGCTGGCGCGGCCATGGCGATGCCACCGTGCCAGGTCAGCGGGCACCAGTCAGTGACATGGTGATGCCAGTGTGCTTGGAAAGGGGAGAGCGCTTCGCGCTCTGTTTCGTGCGCTCCGCTTCGCTCCGCGCACTCAGCGCAGCAGTGCTTCGCACTGCTGAACAATCACAATAGGCCCTACGCCGCCTAGGCGCTCGGGCCTAATAATTAAAGCCGCAAGCGGCATCGAACGGCCCTCGCGGGCCGCGCATCGCACTCGGCCGACCCGACGCTCCCCCGGGTGGTGCTGACGCTCCCCCGGGTGGTGCTGACGCTCCCCCGGGTGGCGCTGATGAGCCTCTTGTCTCTGTGTGTTTGTGGCTTTGGGCTGAACGTGTCACCAAACACACAAAGTCCACACACACTGGAGATACTGATGTGTTAACATTGACAAATATGGGCACTTTGGGACATCGCCATGGCAACACCGTGCAAAATACAACTTTGGCCCCTCGGACTTTTTTGTTCGGACTGACCTGAAGAATCACTGTGCCAAATTTCACGTTCTTGAATGAAACTAATAAGATGCTATATCACTTTGTAAAGTAAGACATTGTTGAAATTTTCCCATAAGGATAACATGGAGGATTTGGCGCATCGCCATGGCAACCCAGTGAAATATACCATATGGTTGTCATTGACTTTTTTGATCGGGATGACATGAAGAGTCATTGTGCCAAATTTGAGAATATTCTGTGAAAGTAAAATATTTTTCATGAATGGGAATTTATCTGATATTTCCCATTAGGATAACATTGGAGCTTCCGCGCATCACCATGGCAACACGGTTAAAAATACCATATGGTGTACATTGGCTTTTTTGATTGAGATGCCCTAAAGTAATTTTGGGGCAAATTTGGTACATTTTCGAAAAACTAAAATTTGGCCCTCCATGCAAAATTTTGTGGTGTTCTGTAGGGGGCGCTATCACACCATTTTCGCTCGTGTCACAATTAGTCGGCTTTGGCACAAAAGTTTTACAAGTGATTAAAATTTGAGCCAAATCGGACTTTTTATGGCCGAACGGGAGCAAATTTTGACGTTAGAAAATTGCCAAAAATCTGAACAAATTTTGCAGCTTCGCCGCACGTAAACCATGACAGTTAATTTAAAAATTCAGCTATCGTTTGATGCCCCACTTCTCTAGTTGATGTACGCCGATTTTGACCCCTGTGGGTGAAGCGCCTTCAGAGGAGTTCGTTCAAATGCGACGTGAGCGAAAATGCTGACTCAGCAACTTTTTTATTTCAATCCAAGATGGCTGCCTTCTGGTTTGTCAGGGGGCGTGGCCATAATAATATTTTTTTTCTGTCTTGACATGAGGAATGTCTGTACCGAATTTCGTGAGTGTACGACAAACTTTACGTCGGGACGTCTCCCATAGGCGCAATGTATTTTGACTTTTGCAGGTGGCGCTGTCGCGCCACTTTTTTATACCCATACATGCAATATATATTTTATCAAATTTTTCGCCACTTCTGAATTTTGGGCAAAATTTGGTGAGTTTTTGAGAGTGTTCAGGGGGTCAAATGAGAGCTCAAAGAGCAGAAGAAAAAATAATTAAAGCCGCAGCGGCATCGAACGGCCCTCGCGGGTCAGCGTCGCGCACTCGGCCGACCCAGCTCCCCGGGTGGCGCTGACGCTCCCCCGGGTGGCGCTGATGAGCCTCTTCTCTCTGTGTGTTTGTGGCTTTGGGCTGAACTTGTCACTAAACACATAAAGTCCACAGACACTGGAAATGCTGATGTGCCAAGATAGACAAACATGTGCATTTTGGGACATCGCCATGGCAACACCGTGCAAAATACAACTTTGGCCCCTCGGACTTTTTTGTTCAGACTGACCTGAAGAATCACTGCGCCAAATTTCACGTTCTTCAATAAAACTATGAAGCCGTTATATCACTTTGAAATGTAAGAAATTGTTGAAATTTTCCCTTAAGGATAACATGGAGGCTTTGGCGCATCGCCATGGCAACCCAGTGAAATATAGCATATGGTTGTCATTGACTTTTTTGATCGGGATGACATGAAGAGTCATTGTGCCAAATTTGAGAATATTCTGTGAAAGTAAAATATTTTTCATGAATGGGAATTTATCTGATATTTTCCATTAGGATAACATTGGAGGTTTCGTGCATCACCATGGCAACACGGTTAAAAATACCATATGGTTTACATTGGCTTTTTTGATTGAGATGGCCCAAAGTAATTTTGTACAAAATTTGGTACATTTTAGAAAAACTAAAATTTTGACCGTCCATGCAAAATTTAATTCTGTCCTGCAGGGGGCGCTATCACACCATTTTTGGTCGTGTCACAATTAATCAGCTTTGGCAAGAAAGTTTTACAAGTGATTCAAATTTGAGCCCAATCGGACTTTGTATGGCCGAACGGGAGCAAATTTTGACGTTAGAAAATTGCCAAAAATCTGAACAAATTTTGCAGGTTCGCCGCGCGTAAACCGTGACAGTTATTTTAAAAATTCAGCTATCGTTTGATGCCCCACTTCTCTAGTTGATGTACGCCGATTTTGACCCCTGTGGGTGAAGCGCCTTCAGAGGAGTTCGTTCAAATGCGACGTGAGCGAAAATGCTGACTCAGCAACTTTTTTATTTCAATCCAAGATGGCCGCCTTCTGGTTTGTCAGGGGGCGTGGCCATAATAATATTTTTTTTCTGGTTTCACATGAAGAATGTCTGTACCGAATTTCGTGACTGTACGACAAAATTTACGTCGGGACGTCTCCCATAGGCGCAATGTATTTTGACTTTTGCAGGTGGCGCTGTCGCGCCACTTTTTTATACCCATACATGCAATATATATTTTATCAAATTTTTCGCCACTTCTGAATTTTGGGCAAAATTTGGTGAGTTTTTGAGCGTGTTCAGGGGGTCAAATTAGAGCTCAAAGAGCAGAAGAAAAAAGAATAAATAAATAAAAATAAATAAAAATAATAATAATTTTAGCAAAAACAATATATCCTTTTACATAGGAAAGACATATTATACATTTTTTGAAAGCTCTCGAGCTTCCCCACATCACCGTGGGGTCATTGGTGAATGACGGGCGCTTACGCGCCCGTCATTCACCATCTCGTCGGGGTCCGCCATTGACCCCCCATTGATTTCCATTCATTTTAGCAGCTGTAAACATGGCCCATGCCTTCGGCATGGGGCTTGGATACAGCTTCATGTCAGGAGTGTTTTTGGGGGACAGGAGGCGCTTCGCGCTACTTTTGTCAACATTGAGTGAATGGGCTTCGCCCATTCACTCAATGTTGACGATGACTTGTTAGCAAGAACAAATATGCATGTCCCATGCCTTCGGCATGGGTTGCTAGGATACTGCTGTTCACGGTGAGAGCGATCGAGGGACGAAGTTCAGCGCTTCGCGCTGAACTTCGTAAGACAGTTAGCAACGATGATGCCTGGGCTTCGCCCAGGCATCATCGTTGCGGAAGCAATAGGCCCTACGCCCTGTAGGGGCTCGGGCCTAATAAATAAACAAACAAACAAATAAAAATAATAATAATTTTAGCAAAAACAATATATCCTTTTACATAGGAAAGACATATTATACATTTTTTGAAAGCTCTCGAGCTTCCCCACATCACCGTGGGGTCATTGGTGAATGACGGGCGCTTACGCGCCCGTCATTCACCATTTTCGAGAGTCCGCCATTGACCCCCCATTGATTTCCATTCATTTTAGCAGCTGTAAACATGGCCCATGCCTTCGGCATGGGGCTTGGATACAGCTTGATGTCAGGAGTGTGTTTTAGGGAGAGGAGCGCTTCGCGCTACTTTTGTCAACATTGAGTGAATGGGCTTCGCCCATTCACTCAATGTTGACGATGACTTGTTAGCAAGAACAAATATGCATGTCCCATGCCTTCGGCATGGGTTGCTAGGATACTGCTGTTCACGGTGAGAGCGATCGAGGGACGAAGTTCAGCGCTTGGCTGAACCGTAAGACAGTTAGCAGCGATGATGCCTGGGCTTCGCCCAGGCATCATCGTTCTTGAGCAATAGGCCCTACGCCCTGTAGGGGCTCGGGCCTAATTAAAGCCGCATAGCGGCATCGAACGGCCCTCGCGGGTCAGCGCGATCGCACTCGGCCGACCCGACCCGCCCCACACACTGAGTCAGCCCATTGCGCCCAATAAACGCCACCCCTAGCAAATGCCATGCCCAGCACCAGAAAAAATTTCATAGTGCACTTTATTCATTTATTCTTTTAGGAGTCTTTGCGCCCCTGCTGGCCAACCGTGAAAAATGTCCCATGTCAGTAATATATGTTTTTGCTTATAGCTATTCACAGAATTTAAGTGGAAAATTTGGTCCAAATCTCGTAATGTTGGCGTTTCACGTCTATGTTAGGGGCGCTATAGTGTAATTTTTCATATGCATAGTGTATTATATTTAGGCCGAGATCACGCATCAGTGATTCAATTTTCAGCATGACCAGACTAAGCTCGTGCATGTGGTATTTGCTTAAATATTTGGGGGGGGAGTCTTTGCATCCCTGCTGGCCAAGAGTGGAAAATTTCCCATGTTTGTAATGTCTGTCTAAACCATAGACTGCATAAAAGAAGTGGACTAAGTGAGCGTGACGTCACCCATAGCGTTTAGCGTCGCTCAAATGAGGCTTGTGATGCTAACGGCTACAGGGGCAAATCTGGAGCCAGGCTCTATGTTATGAATAGGGTTTTGACGGACAAAATAGCGGGGGAAAAAATCAAGAGCATGTAGAGCGGGTTCATACGAACATTTTAAGACCAAAATGACGAGGCTCACAGCTACAGGTACAGAGAGACGAGCGATAAGATCCCAATGTAAGTTAATGGGAAAAAGGGAGAGAAGGAGCCGGAAGAGTCTCCTGGCACACTTCCTATTTGGCACGCAGCGGCTAACGGGATAGCTATGTCCACTCATATATACGGTCTATGGTCTAAACCAGGACTGAAGCAGGTCTAAACAATTATAACAGTTATTATTAGTCATGATTTACAGTTTGTTTACTGTTTACTTGAGCAGTCAGTATTGTACCATATAGCATACATAAGGCGAGGAGCATTTTTGGGAGAAAGAAGTACTGCATTTTATCATTCTAACATGTGACAGTTCATGAAAAAAAAATCATATATATATATATATATATATATATATATATATATATATATATATATATAAATATATATGATGTCATAATATACAAATTAGATGGGTAAATTTAATCCCTACATAAACTTTGGGTCATCCTTATCATAATATTTTCCTAATTTACAGTATTTTTTTTTATCACTTTTAGGTTACAGCCTTTTGAAATTAAAATTAGGGTTAAATAACTGCATGCATATGGTGTCATTCTAAATCATTTAAATCCCTCAATGATATTAAAATATTTTCTAATTATTTATATGTTTTAACTGAATAAAATGTGCAGTTGTGCATGTTTATTAGTGTACAAACTTAGGGCAGTGCGTCCTGATTGGCTGAGACACATCAAAGTCAGACTGCTGCTCTTTTGATGTGTCTGTGTCCAGAGCGGCTCTGTCACGTTTTATTTAGAACCAGAGCAAAGTCACTCCTGATTGGCCAAGACACACATCAAAGGAGAGAAGTGCCGGTTTCCTAGGCTCCTGATTGGCTGAGAGATCACCCCACTGATGACGCAGCAGAAGGCTTTAAATAGAGGTGCGCAGACTTCCGTCTTCTGCCACTCTGTGCCTCGTTTACGAAGTCAGAGCTGCATTTTCTACTCCTTTGGATTTATATTTGCGATCATCGGATCACCGGATTACTGTTTTGTCGCTTGTCTTTTGTCTGTGAACATTTGTACATCCTTGTAAGTCCTTGGACTTTGATTGACTGAGGACATCGTGTGATCCTTTGTCTTTTTCTCAATTGAAGACCGCCTGGGATCTCCGGATCAAGGTAGGATCATGACTTTTTTACTTTACACTGCTGGTTAAATCAAATGTGTGGTGAAGTAAAGCTGCTTTGTTAATGGAATTTAGCTCCATTGACAATGAATTGTCTATAGTCTGAAAGTTCTGCTGCTGTCTGTCGGAAAGCAGTATGCCAGGGCGGAGAAATTGTTGCTAGGCAGATTAGATTTAGTCTAGACCTGGTCTAGTTTAGATGCGTCTTGGCGTGAGTATGTATGTGGGGAATGTATTTTTACTCTGTGTAATGGTGATCGATTTCTATCTCATACAATAAGCGATCTTGTAAATTTACATGTCTGGCGCCCAGAGCATCGCGGCTGCTCACGGGTCACCGCTGCGGCTCATGGGGCACGGCGGCCTGTGGCGGGCTCACGGGCACCGCGGCTCACGGGGCACCGCTGCTCACGGGGCACCGCTGCTCACGGGGCACCGCTGCTCACGGGGCACCGCTGCTCACGGGGCATCGCGGCTCACGGGTCACCGCAGCGGCTCATGGGGCACCGGCCTGTGGCGAACAGCGCGGCTCACGGGGCACCGCGGCTGCTCACGGGGCACCGCGGCTGCTCACGGGGCACCGCGGCCGTAACGCGCGGAGCTCGTCAGTACAGGGTGTGTGGCTCGGTTAACTGTGTGTAGCTGGAGTGTCAGAGCAGCTTGGCTCTTGTGAGAACAGAACTGAGCCTGAGTTCTTGATGGCAGGAGCCTCGTTGCCTGTGCGTTTTTTTACTTTACACTGCTGGTTAAATCAAATGTGTGGTGAAGTAAAGCTGCTTTGTTAATGGAATTTAGCTCCATTGACAATGAATTGTCTATAGTCTGAAAGTTCTGCTGCTGTCTGTCAGAAAGCAGTATGCCAGGGGCGGGAAATTGTTGCTAGGCAGATTAGACTTAGTCTAGACCTGGTCTAGTTTCGTGCGTGCGCGTGAGTATGTATGTGGGGAATGTATTTTTACTCTGTGTAATGATCGATTTCAATCTCATACAATAAGCGATCTTGTAAAAATACATGTCTGGCGCCCAGAGCATCGCGGCTGCTCACGGGTCACCGCAGCGGCTCATGGGGCACCGGCCTGTGGCGAACAGCGCGGCTCACGGGGCACCGCGGCTGCTCACGGGGCACCGCGGCTGCTCACGGGGCACCGCGGCTCACGGGGCACCGCGGCCGTAACGCGCGGAGCTCGTCAGTACAGGGTGTGTGGCTCGGTTAACTGTGTATAGCTGGAGTGTCAGAGCAGCTTGGCTCTTGTGAGAACAGAACTGAACCTGAGTTCTTGATGGCAGGAGCCTCGTTGCCTGTGCGTTTTTTTTTTTCGCCTAGCGGCAGAGGGGATTCTTAGTTCTGCTAAATAATTTAATTTTGTTAAATAATTCTGGGTCTGATTGAGACGTTATCTAGACCTGGTCTAGTTTTGTGTGTGCGCTGTGTGCGTGCATCTATGTATGTGAGTGCATATATGTGTGTGCGTGTATGTGTGCGTGAGTGCATGTGTGTGCGTGTGCGTGCATTTATGTATGTATGTGTGTGCGTGTATGTATATGTGTGTATATAAGTGTGTATGTGTGGTTGTGTATGTGTGTGTGTAGTTGTGTATGTGTGTGTGTAGTATGTGTGCGTGTATGGGTGTGTGTTCGTGCGTATGTCTGGCTTGACCAATCAGAAAACAGTTTGGCAAAAGCGGGAAACTGTCGCTATGCAGTTTCTGGGGGCAGTACGTTTTGTTTTAGTGTCCTTGGTTTTGTGTGTCTGAGAACAGAGCGTATCACCAACAGTTTTACTTATGTTCTGATTAAGTCCAGGTCTAGTCCATGTCTTAAATGGTTCTGGTGTAGACCTGGGTAGTCCTGCTCTGGGTCTAGTCCGAGTGTAGGTAGATCTAGTCTGGGTCTGGAGTTGGACTAGACCTGGTTTAGACCTGATCCTGATCTGGTTTAGACCTGCTGTGTGTCATTGTGTTCGTTTAGTTGGATGTACATGGCTCTGGTGTAGTCCTTTTTCAGTCAGATCCTGGTGTTGAAGGGGTTTGAAGTAGACATGATTAAAATATTATCTTTTTTATAATTTACTGGACTGTCTGACCTGTTGTACTCACAGACCGTAAATATGAGTGGATTAAGTGAGTGTGACGTCACCCACAGCGTTCAGCGCCGCTCAAATGAGTCTTGTGATGCTAACGGTTACAGGAGTGAATCTGGAGCCAGGTTATGAATAGGTTTTTAGCGAAGAAAAAAAAAAATCAGGATCACGTGTTCAAACGGGTTCATATGAACATTTGAAGACCAAAATGACGAGGCTCAGTGCAGCAGGTATAGAGAGAGGGACAATAAGATCTCAATGTAAGTCAATGGGAAAAGGGAGAGAATGAGCTGGAGCCCACTAATAAATATAATAATAAATAAATAAGAATGTGTCCAAAAGGTCCTACTTTGATCATGGTTTATTTTCACACAGACTTTTTGGCTTTTAAAGGTCCTCTGTTTTTCTCATAAGTATGTAATATTGATATGCATTGTTAAAAGGAAAAGACAGTAAGTGAGGTAATGTACTCTTGTGTTTGACCTGTTCTCCTTGTTTATTCCTGGTTTAAATTTCCTCCTAGTTTACTCCTGGTTTGCAACTTGTTTAGTTCTAGTTTAGTTGTTGCTTTATTTTTGTGTATGTGCTGTGCAAAGTGCAATCTTATTTGGTCTCGGATGTTTTCTGCATGTAGTTCAGTCCTGTTTTTGAAGTTGTGATTCTACTCCTGGTATAACCTTGTATTTTAGTTTTTTCTCGTTCTGGTTCTTGTAGTCCTAGTTTAGGTTTAATTTAGTCCTAATTAGTTGCAATACTAGTCCTGGCTTTTTGGTTCTCATTTACTCCTGCTTTATTATAATATTCAGTATTTTCGTTCATTCCTGACTTAGTTCTGGTTTAGTTATATCATTAAGTTGTGTAGCTAAAGGTTGCAATATTTAGTCTTAGTCCTTTATTGTGACTAATGTGTACACCAGTGACTCTTGCTTTTAACATTTTATGTATGTTTTCAGATGCCTCGTCGAAAGGGACACCTCAAGTCCATTGCGTCGAGGAAGAGAAGCGGAAGGACCAGCTCGCGGCCGCTGCCCTCCTTAAATCTCTCCCCCAGCCCTGAGCCCATCATTCGTATGTTTATATTTTATTTATTCTATACATTTTGACCCGCCTCTACAAGCTTGTGTTTTGTTAATTCCTTTGTAGGCCATGGTACTGGTTCTCGGCATTCTGTGCGGAAGCAGAACTGGAAGACTTCCCCGTCACGGAAGGCCTTACAAGTTGTTCATTCCGCCAGAGTGTCGATAAGAAAGGTTTGTTTTCATATAAATTGGCGGTTTTGTATTCTAAAATGAGATTTCATGCTACCACAGACATTCACTAAGAATGGCGAAAAGCATTTGTTGTGGAATATTAAAGGTGCAGTGTTTTTCTGGAAGGGGGCACATGCCCGTCTGTCTTGCTTTGTCTGCAATGTTCCACAGTATAGCAGTAAACGTGCCTATTTTGCATTTATATAATTAGGGGTGAATTAGTAAAAAAGAAAAATTCATGTTTAAAATCAATTTTAAATGCATGCATTCTTACTTGGAGATGTGAGGACTAACCAGACACAATCCCTGTTAGAGAGGTCAGAAATGCTTTATATCATACTGTAGACTATAGCAAAAAAGCAACCTTTAATTACATTATTTATGACTAAAGCATATGTACAGTTTAGGTAATAGACTTTCCAACAGAAGGATTACAGAGTGCACTTGTTTTGTTTTGTTGTCTCTAGTTCGTTCTGATTGTCGGGCACTCTCATCTCTGAGCTATCGTGGATGGGTTCGTGCCGATGCCAGAGGATGTCTTTCCTTTGGCTTCAGTTCGACCCCTGGAGGTTCTGCACGTGACATCCACCGAGAGCTGGCAGCGACGCGCTGACCAGAGGTGAGCTAGTAATGAAAATATTGTGTTTTTGAACCTACAAAATTGAATAATTGTTTTGATAATGTCCTGAAATAGTTTGAATTTGCTGAATCCAAATTTTTAAAGGTGCCCTATGTAACTTTTTTGGTGCAGGTTAAGATACCTGCTTGTCTTCACGGAGATATTCTTTTGTTTCTTGGAATGTCCCACCATATGGCATTAAAGCTCATTCATCTTACATTTTTATTGCACAGAAGTACATCTGATTTGTACCTGGTGATGTTGCCTGTGTCCAAGGAAAGAGATGGCCATCCAGACAAAACAAAAACATCTCCATGGAGACAAGTGGGAGGCATCCCCTCCACCACAAATGTTACATAGTGTTTCTTTAAAAAAAAAAATAAAGCTTTAATTCAGCATATTTAAGAAGATAATTTAAACAAATGATCTTAATTTATTGGTACAACAAAACATGTGTAATGCCATTTTGTTGATTATCTCAATGTCCATGTGTTTAAATGATTTCTTGGGAATTAAAGTTTTTGATTTTCATAGAGCCTGCTCTGGTCTGCCTGCTCTCCCCGTGCAACAACCTTCACTCGAGCCGCACTGTTGACGAGGCTGCAGCTGAGTTCGGCCGACTCCTGGCCTATGTCTGCAGCCGCTGGCAGAGGGTATATTTTTTAATTATTATTATTTGTTGCTTGTTTGATATTTCACAGTATGTTAACGTGTTAATGTTTCACATAGGTCTGTGTCATGGATTTTCCGAATCGTCTGGTTGATGATTTGGAAGTCCAGACCCTCCTGAGACAGGAGTACCACCGGGTCTCAGCGCGCATGGGTATAATAATGTTTCAAATGTTTGTTCAATACTTTAGAACACTTTCTTTTGAACAGTGTTGCATGTGTCCCCTTTATATTTAATACAATGGTTTAGTGATGTGCTTATGTTTTCAAAGGAATCCGCTTTTTCCCTGTGGCTGAGCAGTTTCCGATGGATCGCCTGGAGCTGTGGAGCTGGGACGGCGTAAGTTCAGTGTTCTTATTTGTTCATTTGTGTTTGGCTCTGCACTGCCCCCTGTGTGCCAGCTTTAACAGGGTCACATTCAGCACATTTTCTAATTAAGATGAGATCAAACTTCTCTATCTCCTCCCTAATGGGTTAAAACACAATCTTAAATCTGAGTTTATATTATTGTTGAATGGTTGATTTACCCTTACTAATTTTTAATGGATGTTTGCTTATATTCTTAATGTTTCAGGTCCATCTGAGCGACAGCCATGGGATGGGGATCTATGCCCAGCTGCTGTGGCAGGCTTGCTACACGCAGCTACAGACACCGGATCCCGCTGCCCGGTGTCTCCTCCCCATCCCAACCCCGACCTGCCACCAGGAGGGTTAAGCCAAGAGTGGTGGTGACTGGACCTGTGCCCGTACCACCCCCACCCCCTACTGAGTGGACACTGGTTGGACGAGGCAGAAAGGTAACAGTGACACAATGTATGAATTGATAGGGTTGATATAGATTGTGCTTTGCTGCAGATCAGTTGCCATGAAATTGTACAAGCATCTAAAACTGTAGCAACTGTTCTATTCAGTACAAAGTGATGTCACAGAATATTCATTGATATTTATTGATTTGAGTATTAGTGAAGTCACATAAAATTTTCCATTGTTTGAAACTCAAACTCAAAACTTTGTTTTTGTTTTTTTAATCAAGCTATGCAAAATCTCATGTTGATGAGTTCAATTTTAAATAGCACATATAAATAGCACGTTAAATTTTAAATAGCACATATACAGTATGGGTGGTGTTTTATTTGAGATGTTTTCAGGCATAAATGGTCATTATTGTGACCCTTTTACTATACCTGGATATATGAAATGCTACAATTATTTAGTTTATTTAATGGCCTTTTTAAATCACAGCTGTTTTAGTGTCCCAATATTGTATCTGGAGGGTGAAACAGTTTTCTATTTCTGTAATTTGGTTCAAATGCTCTTTGTTCCATAGACTCTGTGGCTTTAAAGGTGCCCTTATATTTGCTAATGAAGGGCCCGTCACTTCTTGTATTGCTTTGCCTGCAATGTTTTCAGTATAATCTGATCCAATTTTCATTTATTCTATAGTGTTTTATAGCCAAAGAAACTGGTCTGATAATGTAAACTGCTTGTCGCCATGTAAATTACATAGATAAATATTTGAGTTTTTTAATGGCTGATAGTGTTACCGATGGTTTAGACTTCAGAGAAACCAGTGACAGATATATAGGACTGATTTCGATTATTGTCCATGAAACTCACTCATATCTAATTTTATAATCATAACCTTATAAGAGAGCAATTAATACATATTTTGTACAGTTATAAGCACACTAAAGTGTTCAATTTAAGCATTTTATATTTATTCTTTATGCATAGAGATAGAGATTTAGGGCGGATAGCCAATTAATGAAAACAAGTAAATATTGGCTCGATATATCAGCCAAACAATATCTGCATATGTCTGCATTTTAGAATTAAATGTAGAATGCTATTGTATGAACACAACTTATATATTATTCATGCTTTATTGATTTGATTTTTCACAGAAGAACCAGAGCTCTCCTGTGGGAGTCCAGACAGGACTGGTTGAGGTGAGTTTATGACACGACACTAGTCACATAGTTCTGATCCAATGATGCAGACCATAATATGAAAACTTTTGATATATGCACAGGTGGAGCCTGCTTTCTCCACACACTTCTCGCCTCTGGTGTTCAGCCCCGCCATGTTGGTTATGATGGACAAGATCTCTCCATCCAACCTTGGCTCTTTTCCTAAGGAAAAGAAGGTATTTTTACTGTCAAATTGAGTTATGTATAAAAGACTCAGTTTTTGATTTTGCAATTTGTAAAGAAACCACCCTTTTCTTTTCAAAAGACGTCTCAACCAGGACGTCGCAAAGCTGTTGCCCTTAAACGCCAGCCCCAGGGAGGCGGTCAAGGCAACGGCTGGGAAGAGTGAGCAAGAGGGGCTCACCTTCCAGCTCAACATCCGGGGAGGAGGAGCAGAAGGTGGGTGCAGGATTACAGATATATTCTATGTCTGGCGTATATAACTGACTTGTACATGTTGTTCTGTAGCCTGTTGTGGAGGTGAGGCACCGCCCCTCTCTCTCACGCTCCTCTCCCGGTCCGGAGGTGAGACCCTGCTCACCTGTCAGCTCCCCAACTGCATTGGAGGAGGACCAGGTCAGTGTTGTATGTGTTGATGTGTACATGCCAAATGTGTGATTTTACTCATCAGTCATGCTTTTATTTCATAGGCGGTTGTGGAGGTGAGAAGCCTTTCCCCTCCTTGCCCCTCCTATGCCGACGTGGTGAAACGTTACACTCCACCCGTCATCTCCACGTCCGGATTGGCACGTAAACGCTTGACACGTGCCAGCTCCACATCCGGGATGGAGGAGAATGTCTCTCGCGAGACAATAAAACCACCTGCCTCAAAGCGCCGTCGCTCCCAGCGGCAGGTGAGCTTGTTTTCTCTTTCCACAGCCTTTGTCCTGTTTTTATTAAAAATGGTGACTAATAGTATATTGTCTTTACAAAGTTTGAGGCAGGACCTACACTCGAGGTGAGACCTGTCTCTCCTCCCGTCTCCCTGCCTGAGATGGAACTGGACCAGGTATGAGCTAAGTTTATATAATGGAGTGATGTCATGTGTCTGTGACTGTGAATATAGGGTTAATGTATAATGTTTTTGTAGTGCGGAGAGGTGGAAGTGGCTCCAGGAACATCACTCAGCAGATCCAGAGAGATGTTGACAGACCAGGTGAGATGTCAACAAAATATATATTTGATATTTTACGAGGTAATTCAATTGAGAACGGCTTCTCCTTTACAGTGATGACCTTGGACCTATGTAGCATGTAGATGGGATTTGTATGTATGTATGTATGTATGTATGTATGTATGTATGTATGTACGTACGTATGTACATATACATACACACGTATATACAGACATACATACACATATATATAGACACATACATACATACACACACACACATATATATACATATATGAGTGATTTTTCTACTAGATATAGATATATATGGTAGAAAAATTTAATGGGGTTTGTAGTTTGAAGACACACTAATATTAATTCTCTTTGCATCTTGTAGGCCTTCCCTTCTCCTGAGACCTGTTTGCCGCCTTCTTCTCCACTCCCTCCACCCAGCCTTCCTCATCTGACCAGCCTTCCTCCTTCTTCTTCTGTGACCAGTCAACCTTCTCCGCTCAGCCGTCCACCAGCTGTCCAAGAGGAGAGTTCTTTTGACAAAGGGGACAAAGATAAGTCTTGTTGTGCACAGTGTGATGTAGTGCCTGTTAGTGATAGGGAAAGTCTTCCTTCTGTAATTAGGGGTAGTTTTCATCAGGGCGATGATCGGTTCGTGTATGGAGGTGTACAGTGTATGGCAATATCTCTGGTAGCTTTAGCTCAGCATACGGTGTTGAATGTGTTTTCGTGGGATCAGAGGCAGTTAGACAGGGTTTTGATTCTTGGGGATGCACTGTACACCGAGCGTCGGAATCTGGGCTCAATTAGTGGGATTGGGTATTTACTTGTTACAGACTTACCGACTGAGTCTGTTATAGATGGGCAGCGGTTCAGGTTTTCTTTCAGTGAGCCACGTAATGGAGCTGCTAATGTCGTAGAGCATGACTTCATTGAGGCAGGCGCATGGGTGACGTTAGATGGTGGTTTAGAGCAGATGTTGGCACAGTACGACACATGTCTTATGACACTCTGTGGTAGTACTTGTGCAGTTATTAAAAACAGTGGTCGGTATGCGGTGGTCGACTCTCACTCGCGTAGTGCTGATGGGTTGGTAGATGCTGATGGCAAAAGTGTAGTAGTGTATTTTAATAGTATAGATGAGCTGTATAGTTATTTTTGTGCATTGGCTGCATGTTATGGTAATTGTGATGAGGATAGTG
This sequence comes from Odontamblyopus lacepedii, assembly GCA_034769755.1. Taxonomy (NCBI): domain Eukaryota; kingdom Metazoa; phylum Chordata; class Actinopteri; order Gobiiformes; family Gobiidae; genus Odontamblyopus; species Odontamblyopus lacepedii. Next base: position 25,129,781 of record CM068359.1, read on the forward strand.
ATGACGTGTCTTTTAAAGAGTTTGAGATCACTGGTGTTAATGTTGTAGCAGAGGATAGTCTGAGGGGCTTAAAGCGCAAAGAGGCCGCAGAAGTGTCTTCTTCTGTGCCCCGAAACATGTGTAAGCATGATACTGATGTTGACTTAGATGTGCTGTGCAGCAGTGTTCAGGAGAATGCCCTGTCCTTCAATCCACTTACGGAAAGTGATTGTAAGGACTTGTGCAAACATATTAAGGCTGAGTTTCAGAAGGCTGGTGTTGCAGATCCTAAAACTGTAGGTCTATTAGGCGCACCGTGTCACAAAGACAAAATAGTTGCGGATGGTAATTGTTTCTTTCGGGCGATTTCACAGGCCATTAGTGGCACACAAAAATACCATAGGAAAATTAGACTTGCGATTGTGAAACACCTCTTAAATAATCCTTTAAAATATAACACGCTATTGCGCGATGGTTATTCGTCTGTAGAAGACTATATCAGCGCGTCAAACATGCGTAAAGTTGGCACATGGGCCACTGAAGTTGAAATTCATGCGACTGCGGATTATTTAGGTGTTAATGTATTTACATTTTATAATGGACATTGGCTCAAATATGGTTGTACTACCAAGCCTTTGTCATCCAGTGGCATCTATCTTGAAAATGTTAACGGTCATTATGAAAACGTAACTTGCGTCCAAAATCCTAATTCCCTCACTTGTTATGAATGCTGCCAAATGTATCGCTTGTCAGTGGAGGGCTACAATATTAGGCCTAAAAAGGTAGCCTTTCAAACACAGGTCAGTCAGGTAAATAAAGACATTGAAATTAATCAAGAACCTGTGTTATCAAAGTATTTACTAAAGAAAAAACAAAAACATCTAAAAAGCACCTACAACAAACACCACCACATGATCAAAGAAATAATGAGAGAAAAGTATTTTCAAAATCGAGAAAATGTTAAAGAAAAGAATTTGACACGATACAGGTCTAATTTGGTATATCAACAAAAGCTGAAAGAAGCAACCAAAATAAGAGCTAAACAAATATATAGACATGATGTAGAGTATAGAGAGGGGAAAAAGGCTGCAAACAAACATAAATACACAATGAATTTAGAGTATAGGCAGAAAATTAAGTCTGCAATCAATGCTGCAAACAAACATAAATACAGAATGAATATAGAGTATAGGCAGAAAATTAAGTCTGCAAACAATGCTGCAAACAAACATAAATACAGAATGAATGTAGAGTATAGGCAGAAAATTAAATCTGCAATCAATGCAGCAAACAAACATAAATATAAAACCAACATAGAATATAGACAAAAGCATAAAGCTGCATGTAAAAATAAATACAGCATTGATACACATTATCAAAATAAACTTAAAGCAGCAGGCATTAACAAATATAAAGTTAATTTGAAATATCAAAATAAACTTAAAGCAGCTAGTATCCAGAAATATAAATTTAATTTACAACATAAACAACACATGAAAGCAGCCAGTAAACATAAGTATAAATCAAATCCCCAACATAAACAAAAAGTGAAAGCAATTGGCAAACAAAAATATCACAGTAATGATAAATTTAAAAATAGGACCCGGGCAGCATTCAGGAACAAGCAAAAGCAGATGAAACTAAAATTGGAAAACTTTACTTTTGTTATGGAGCAGTTTTTCAAAGAAAGCGAAGATGGTCCGGAATACATTTGCTGCGTTTGTCTAAAACTGTTATTAAAAACCAGGTCTTACCTTGTAGAAAGGATGACTTTATGGCTAAACCGAAATGCGCGGATGTAGCTAATGCCTGTATCTCAGAGGCCTATTTACATGCGTGTGTTAACGATTGTCCATCGCCATGCCCGCTCTTCGATTGTCGAGGAAGTTTATGGATCTGCTACACTTGCAACTCAAAACTTTGCAAAGGTCAAATTCCACCTGAGTGTTCAGTTAATAATTTACAATTGGACGACATTCCACCTGAGCTAGCCTGCTTGAACACTATTGAACAGCACATAGTGGCACTCAATATTAATTTTATGCAGATTTTAGCCTTGCCAAAAGGCTCCCAGCGTGGAATACACGGTCCTGTAACTTGTTTACCTTCAAGGGTTAAGGAGTCGATTAGGCTATTGCGCGTAGTAACATGGACGGTTGTTTGTTGCCTGTAAAACTGAAGCGTAAACTGACTTATAAGGGACATTATGAGTATCAGTATGTAGATACAGCACGTGTAATGGAGGGCCATTGCGCTTCTTAAAGAAAACAACAGTTATTACTTTGACATTGATTTTAATGAAGAGTGGGTAAATGAGTTTGCTAGGGAAGAAGGTACAGATAAGGGAGCCAGTGCTAATGAAGTTATTGATACACGTGCAGGTGTTACTGTAGAGAATGAAAAGGGCACAGAACAGGAGCAGGCAGAAGATTTAGATGATGAGCTTCTCCATGATAGACAGCGTCACTGTATGTATCAGGATACGTGTTTCATGCCTGTAGATATAGCTCAGGAAGCTCTTGATCATTACTTTGAGGGGATTTTGAATTTGGCTCCAGCCGAGGAACAGCCCTGTGAGTTTGTTGTGTGATAAAGAAAATGAGGCTAAATGCTTTCCAAAGGAGTTTCCGTGATGGTCGTATCGTTTCATAGTCCTCGGCCTATTCGTTTGACCATGTGCCGGTATTTTATTAATAGACTCATGCACGTGGATGGTCGATTTGCGCCAAAATTTTAAGTTTCTTTTTGGCATTGTACATGTTAGAGGTTCAGCAGGTCGTGTCAAAAGTGTCGATAGCATTGCGAAAGGGACATTCTGGTCACGGTAATGCTGCTGCAGGTGATGCAACTTTAGAAAATTTGTTACTGTATGATAATGGCTATCGTTTTATGCAGCCTATTAGAGGCACGCCGCCATTCTGGCAGTCGGCACAAAAGATTTGTTTGCGTGTATTCGGCAGCTTGGTATTCCGGCGTGGTTTTGTTCGTTTAGTTCTGCAGATCTCCGCTGGTCAAGCCTCCTTAAAAGCGCTCTTAAAGCAGGAAGGTAGTACTCGGAGTGTTAACGATTTAGATTGGGCTGAGAGATGTGACCTTTGCGTCATCACCCTGTAACTGCGGCTCGTATGTTTGGCGCCCGTTGGCATCGCTTACGTAAAGTTATTCTGTCCCCAGCTCAGCCCATCGGTAAAGTGATAGATTATTTTTATCGTGTAGAATTCCAGCAGCGCGGGTCTCCCCACGTCCACTGTCTATTTTGGATAGAAAATGCCCCAAAGCTGGGTGTAAATAAAGATGAGGAGGTAGTTCAGTTTGTTGATAAATACGTAACCTGTGAATTACCCTCAGATCCAGATTTATTGGAAAAAGTGACTTCAGTGCAGCAGCATTCTAAACGCCACTCAAAAACATGTAGAAAAAATAACAAAGTGTGTCGTTTTAACTTCCCGCGTCCGGTGTCAGCGCGTACGTTTATTAAACATAAAGAGTCAGAGCCCCTTGTAACAAAGGAGGAGGCTCAATTCATTATGAGCGTGCTGAAGAATGCTGTTCTTGATGAAAATAACCTGTGTCTTAGTGCTGAAGAGTTGTTTGCGTCACTGGGGTTAACACAGTCCACATTTGAACAGATATACAGCGTTTTAGACGGACACACACACACAGTTTTAAAGAGGGAGGTTAGAGAAGCCTTTATAAACAACTACAACGAGAAATTATTAAATTGCTGGAATGCCAATATGGACATTCAGTTCGTTGTAGATGCGTGGGCGTGCGTCGTGTATATTATTTCGTATATTTCTAAAGCCGAGAGAGAGATGGGTTTACTTTTAAGTAATGCACAAAAAGAAGCTTCCAAAGGTAATGTTAGTGCGAAAGAGGCATTTAAAAAGTTAGGCAGCGTTTATCTTCATAATCGTGATGTCTCTGCGCAGGAAGCTGTGTATCGCGTAACAAACATGCACCTTAAGGAGTTTTCGCGTAAAGTGTCTTTTGTCCCCACTGGCGATAATATAGTGCGCATGAGCCGACCAATTGGCGAAATAGATGATGAAATGGGGGATGATATTTGGATGACAAACATAATTGATAGATACTTAAGTAGACCAAATGACAGCACATTTAATGACATGTGCATAGCGACATTCGTATCCGAATATCGCTTACTTGGTCCATCTGATAAATGTAAAAACCCAATTCTTTTACAAAAGCGGATTAGGCGCGACATTACTAAAAGAACACGGACCAAGCCCGCCGTCGTTAGATATGCGCGGTTTTCTGAGACTAAAAACACAGAGTTATTTCATCAAAGTATTCTTCAGTTATTCTTTCCGTATCGTGTTGAGGCCGACCTTAAGCCGCCTCCATTTCAAACATTCGAACACTTCTATAAAACCGGCGATGTGCGTTTGAGTGACGGATCGGCCCATTTGGTTAAGTTAATAGTTGATTCAAATAGGCGTCGCTTTGAACTTGCAGCTGAGGACTTGGAGGAGGTGTATGAGCAGATGGATTGTGGAGAGATTCAGGAGGATGCGTGGGGCTTGCTCTGCCCAGAACAGGAAGTGGACAGGTTAGAGGCGAGGGAGGAGTTCAGAGAGATGTTGCAGGTTGTTTGTTCTGAGCATGAGCAAGAGGCTATTCCAGACTTGGCTGTAAGGAACGAACAGGTTTGTCACATAGAGAAGAGAAATGTCATGAGTCGTCAAGAGGGTCTTTCACTTGTGAAAACTCTAAATGAGCAACAACTGTCCATTTTTTACAAAATACGGCAATGGTGCTTAGAGAAAGTAGCTGGTAACAACCCAGAGCCATTGCATGTGTTTATCACGGGTGGGGCAGGCACCGGGAAAAGTCACCTCATCAGGGCGATTCAATACGAGGCGTCGCGATTGTTTGCTCCGATTTGCCAAAGTCCAGATAGTGTTAGTGTTTTACTAACGGCTCCGACAGGGATAGCAGCGTATAACTTACAGGCGGCTACTATCCACACCACGTTTAGTATCGGCACTAAGGTTTCCCTCCCTTACAGTCCACTAGGAGAGGAAAAGATTAATACATTGCGCGTTAAGTACATGGATTTACAAATTGTAATCATTGACGAAATATCCATGGTTGATAAAAAGTTATTTACTTATATTCATGGTCGGTTGCGTCAAATTAAACAGTCACGTGACTTTTCTCCATTTGGAAATGTCTCTATTATCGCTGTTGGGGATTTCTTTCAATTATCGCCGGTCATGGGTCAGGCTCTGTACAAAGAAGTTGTAGGCGTTAATCTATTTACTGATTTATTCAAAATTGCGGAGTTAAACACTGTAGTTAGACAAAAAGATAATACTTTTGCAGAGCTATTGAACAGGCTTAGAGTGCGCTCCAGAGGGACACCAATGCTTGATGATGATATTGATATATTAAAACATTGTGAAACAGGTGAAGATCCTGATGTTTTACATATTTTTACAAAGAATAGCTTTGTTACAAATTATAATTTAAAGATACTGAATAAAATCTGTCCTGAAAAAATTACAATTAGTGCGCGTGATTTTGGCTACGACAAAAACACCGGTAAGTTAACAGAAATACAAGGCCATCTCCATAAATCCAAACAAGCCAGTTTGGAGGAGACGTTAGTCTTAGGTGTAAATGCGCGCGTTATGCTCTGTAAAAATGTAGATTTGGCTGACGGTCTAGTAAATGGGGTATGTGGTATAATTACATATATAGTTGGAAATTCACAGAAAAACCTGCCTCCTTTAGCAATTTATGTTAAATTTGACGACGATCGAGTAGGCGCGCAGAGGAGGAGGCAAACACGTACCCCTGCAGACCTGACTGGTTCTACTCGCATAGAACCAGAAGAAGAACAAGCGAATAAACGAGGGGAGAAGCGTCGTCAGTTTCCTCTTAAACTCGCGTGGGCGTGTACGGTTCATAAAGTACAGGGCGTAACCGTAGATCAAGCAGTGGTGTCCCTTAAACAAGTTTTTACAGCGGGTCAGGCGTATGTGGCCCTTAGTCGCGTTAGGAGTTTAGAGGGTCTTATTATTCAAGACTTTGATGCAAATGCCATTTATTGTAACGATGGTATTAGAGCGGCGCTTGAGAACATGCCTCCCTTCATAGTGGCGAGTGCGCCCTGGCACTTACAAGAGGCACATGTCTTAACATTCTTTTTTATGAATATTCAGGGTTTAGTGCGACATGTGTCAGATTTGGCCTCATGCACACAGCATTGGCAGCCTAACTGTATTGCTGTGGTAGAGACATGGTTAACTGTAGATTCAACTTTTCAAACTAGTCACATTGAAGGGTATAATTTCCATAGTCGTCCCCGTAGTTTATCCTATCAGCAGACTCATCACCCAGCTCTGACTAGTTTACTGGGCCAACAGCACGGTGGTGTTGGCATGTACTGTGAAGAAAAGCTTAACTATGAAATCACAGTACAGGATTTCAGTTTAGAATGTTTAGTGAATTATTTTGCAGAGCAGAAAATTATAGTTGCAGCTGTTTATCGTCCACCGTCATATCCCATGTCTCTATTTAAGTATAATTTGGATAGGTTACTGAATTGGCTGAATTCACATTGTGCCACTGTGGTGGTGGTGGGAGATTTTAATGATGACATATTGAAATCTACAAGTCTCTGCAATTTTATGACAGAAAGAGGTTATGTTCAATATGTCAAATCTCCCACAACTGAGAGGGGGACTTTAATTGATCATTTATATGTGAAATCTACAGAGTATGACATAGACTCTGTAGTAGTGCCAACGTACTTCAGCGACCATGAGGGGATCGCATTTTCTTTTAAGGGTAAATGTACAGAGGCTGCGCCTTTAGAATAAATTGGTAGTGGTACTAGTTTAGTTTTGTTTTAAATGGACAGTTGTTGCTTATTGACAACTCATCACATTTCTATGCGCGTGTAACATAGTTTGTAATCATGTGGTAATAGTATTTTTTTAATCTATTTATCAATTATATAGGTATAAATTATGAATTTTGAAGTGGTTTAGTTGTAATCTTGTTGTATTTTTCTTATTGTTTCTGGTTTGTATACGTGTTAGTGGTAGTTTATGTACATATGTATTTGTAGGGTTTTTAATTGTGTGTTGGTTGTTTCTGGTTTATATACATGTTAGTGGTAGTTTATTGTACATATGTATTTGTAGGGTTTTTAATTGTGTGTTGGTTGTTTCTGGTTTATATACATGTTAGTGGTAGTTTATTGTACATATGTATTTGTAGGGTTTTTAATTGTGTGTTGGTAGTTTGTAGCTTTTATACATGTTAGTCATAGTTTATATGTATTTGTAGTTAATATTACATACAGTGATGAGTGCACACATACTGTATGTTTTTCAGCTCAAATGTTTTGTGGCCTTTGTCCAAGTTGACTGGTTCTCTGTTTCTCCATCATGTCTCCCCTCTTCCACTTCTCCTCCTCTCCCTTCCCCTCTCTCCCCCTCCTCTGTCTCTCCAGCCCCTCCTGTTCTCTGTCACCCCTCTTTCTCCCTCCCATCTCTCACCCTCCTACCTATCTTTTCCTCTATCAGCTCCCTCATCTCTCCCTGTCACCCGTCATCTACTTTCCCTCCAGCTCTCTCCTTTTCTCCTCTTTCTGTTCTCTCCCTCCCTGCTTTCTGTTCTTTCTCTCTCGCCCCTCTTTCTGTTCTCCCCTCTTTCTGTCCTCTCCTCTCTTTCTTCCTCCTCCCCCCCCCTCCCCTCCCTTTCTCCTGTTATCCCATCCGGGGGCAGGAGATCGGGGAGGGGAGAGGGGAGGAGGGGGGAGACCTCCTCTCCCCCAGCTCTACTCAGGGGGAGGGGTGGCCCTCTCCTTGAACCACCACCTTATCGCGGTGGAGAGGTTTGCGTGCCCAGATGATCCTCAGAGCTGTTTTGTGAGGGGCTGCTCCTGGTTCGGTCCTAAGACAAACAGGTTCAAGGTGATGGGTCAGACGAAGTGTGGTTCAGATTTGCCCAAATAATATGAAAACTGTAAATTGTGTTGTACAGTAATGCTTAAAGATGTGTTTTTATTTATTTATATTGTCATGTGTTGTAATACAGTGTTCATGTATATTATACTATTGGTTATGCTTTTGGTTTTCTAAAACAACATGCTGCGCTAAATGATTTTTCTTTGTGTACTTATAATATAATAAATAATAATAATTGTAATGTATAGTTTATTTGTGATGACACTTGGTTATGTTTTAGGTTTGCTTTAATAACATGCTGTGCTATTGTATATAAAGACTGAATAGCAAAAGAAATGTGTTCATCAGTGTCCAACTGTTTTTCATTTGCCCAATGGTCTTTTTAACATTGTAAATGGTCTTAGTCAAGTTTATCCAGAGTGGCAACTTAAATAAAAAGTCTTGATTGAATCTTGTTTCTGTTTATTTAATAGAAAATGTAATTATAAATGTGTATGTAGAAATATTTTAGGTAATTAATTAGCTGAAAAGTTAAAACATTTACAAAGACTGTTTTAGCATGTATAACATTTAAATGGAAACTTGGTGAAGATTGGTTCAATACAGAGGACAATATTTCAATTAAATGCACTGATGCATAATTCAGAAGATATCTGTTATAATTAGGTTTGAAATACCCAATTATATCATAGTAAATAAGCTAGTTAGTTAGTTAGTTAGTTAGAGCTTTATTGATCCCCATGGGGCAATTGTATTTGCAGTACAGTTGCTGGCACAAGACATGAGACACAGACAGGCATACTAAAGAACACATACACAGCAAAGCAAAAATAAAAAAAGCATAAAATAAAATAAAATTGCTATTCACACTAGCACACACTACATTGGATGGTTTACCACTTCGTTTAGTGCTTTTATTGCTTGGGGTACAAAAGAAAACCTTGACCTATTTTTGGACAGCAGGGGGAGGCAAAAACGACGTCCAGATGGCAGGAGTTGAAATGAAGAAGACAACGGATGTGAGCTTTGTTCAATGATATTATCAGCCTTTTTAACAAGTCTGTCTCTATAGATACTCTCCATACTTGGCAGAGTAATCCCAAGCAGCTTGCTAGCAGTAGTGACTGTCTTTCTGACCACTTTTTTCTGTGCCTCAGTGGCGTTGCCAAACCATCAAATAATACAGAAGGTTAAAACACTTTCAATAAAAGCAGTATAAAACATATGAAGCATCCGTTTGTCAACATTAAAAACAAGCAGTTTCTTTAAAAAGTACATTCTTTGCTGTGTCTTGGTATGCAGTAGATCAGTCCATGAGTCCCATTTCAGCTTATTGTCAAGGACGACGCCAAGGTATTTGTAAGTAGGGACAGACTGGTTTATAAATGATTTGCACTCTAATAACTATAGATAGGTTCTTCTGCTGAGTGACAAAACGGTCTTAATTTAAAGGTGCAATGTTCATACATGCATACATACATTTTTTTTGGGTGGTTAATAAATTGACAGAAGGTGTATTACTCAGCCAAAATGTAATGAAAAGACATTTTTGTCAGTAGGATAACATGAGCGCTTACGCGCTCGTCATTCACCATCTTGTCGGGGTCGCCCATTCACTCCCATTGTTTTCCATTCATTTTAGCAGGTGTAAATATGGCCCATGCCTTCGGCATGGGGGCTTGGATCGCGCTTGATGTAAGGAGTGTGTTTTGGGGACAGGAGCGCTTCGCGCTACTTTTGTCAACATTGCAAGTGGCATCGAATGGCCATTGGTGGCTTCGCACTCAGCGCTCCCCTCGGGTGGCACTGACGCTCCCCCGGGTGGGGCTGACACTCCCCCGGGTGGTGCTGATGAGCCTCTTGTCTCTGTGTGTTTGTGGCTTTGGGCTGAACTTGTCACTAAACACATAAAGTCCACACACACTGGAGATGCTGATGTGTTAACATTGACGAATATGGGCACTTTGGGACATCGCCATGGCAACACCGTGCAAAATACAACTTTGGCCCCTCGGACTTTTTTGTTTGGACTGACCTGAAGAATCACTGTGCCAAATTTCATGTTCTTCAATAAAACTATTAAGCCGTTCTATGACTTTGAAATGTAAGAAATTGTAGAAATTTTCCCATAAGGATAACATGGAGGCTTTGGCGCATCGCCATGGCAACCCAGTGAAATGTACCATATGGTTGTCATTGACTTTTTTGATCGGGATGACATGAAGAGTCATTGTGCCAAATTTGAGAATATTCTGTGAAAGTAAAATATTTTTCATGAATGGGAATTTATCTGATATTTCACATTAGGATAACATTGGAGCTTCCGCGCATCACCATGGCAACACGGTTAAAAATACCATATGGTTTACATTGGCTTTTTTGATTGAGATGGCCCAAAGTAATTTTGTACAAAATTTGGTACATTTTAGAAAAACTAAAATTTTGACCGTCCATGCAAAATTTTATTCTGTCCTGCAGGGGGCGCTATCACACCATTTTTGCTCGTGTCACAATTAGTCGGCTTTGGCACAAAAGTTTTACAAGTGATTAAAATTTGAGCCAAATCGGACTTTTTATGGCCGAACGGGAGTAAATTTTGACGTTAGAAAATTGCCAAAAATCTGAACAAATTTTGCAGCTTCGCCGCACGTAAACCGTGACAGTTATTTTAAAAATTCAGCTATCGTTTGATGCCCCACTTCTCTAGTTGATGTACGCCGATTTTGACCCCTGTGGGTGAAGCGCCTTCAGAGGAGTTCGTTCAAATGCGACGTGAGCGAAAATGCTGACTCCGGAACTTTTTTATTTCAATCCAAGATGGCCGCCTTCTGGTTTGTCAGGGGGCGTGGCCATAATAATATTTTTTTTCTCTTTTCACATGAGGAATGTCTGTACCGAATTTCGTGACTGTACGACAAACTTTACGTCGGGACATCTCCCATAGGCGCAATGTATTTTGACTTTTGCAGGTGGCGCTGTCGCGCCACTTTTTTATGCCCACATATGCAACATATATTTTATCAAATTTTTCGCCACTTCTGAATTTTGGGCAAAATTTGGTGAGTTTTTGAGCGTGTTCAGGGGGTCAAATTAGAGCTCAAAGAGCAGAAAAAAAAGAAGAAGAATAAATTAAAGCCGCAAGCGGCATCGAACGGCCCTCGCGGGCCGCGCATCGCACTCGGCCGACCCGCCGCTCCCCCGGGTGGCGCTGACGCTCCCCCGGGTGGCGCTGATGAGCCTCTTGTCTCTGTGTGTTTGTGGCTTTAGGCTGAACTTCTCACTAAACACATAAAGTCCACAGACACTGGAGATCCTGATGTGTTAACATTGACGAATATGGGCAATTTGGGACATCGCCATGGCAACACCGTGCAAAATACAACTTTGGCCCCTCGGACTTTTTTGTTTGGACTGACCTGAAGAATCACTGTGCCAAATTTCACATTCTTCAATTAAACTATTAAGCCGTTATATCACTTTGAAAAGTAAGAAATTGTTGAAATTTTCCCATAAGGATAACATGGAGGATTTGGTGCATCGCCAAGGCAACCCAGTGAAATATACAATATGGTTGTCATTGACTTTTTTGATCAGGATGACATGAAGAGTCATTGTGCCAAATTTGAGAATATTCTGTGAAAGTAAAATATTTTTCATGAATGGGAATTTATCTGACATTTCCCATTAGGATAACATTGGAGCTTCCGCGCATCACCATGGCAACACGGTTAAAAATACCATATGGTTTACATTGGCTTTTTTGATTGAGATGGCCCAAAGTAATTTTGTACAAAATTTGGTACATTTTAGAAAAACTAAAATTTTGACCGTCCATGCAAAATTTTATTGTGTCCTGCAGGGGGCACTATCACACCAATTTTGCTCGTGTCACAATTAGTCGGCTTTGGCACAAAAGTTTTACAAGTGATTAAAATTTGAGCCAAATCGGACTTTTTATGGCCGAACGGGAGCAAATTTTGACGTTAGAAAATTGCCAAAAATCTGAACAAATTTTGCAGCTTCGCCGCGCGTAAACCGTGACAGTTATTTTTAAAATTCAGCTATCGTTTGATGCCCCACTTCTCTAGTTGATGTACGCCGATTTTGACCCCTGTGGGTGAAGCGCCTTCAGAGGAGTTCGTTCAAATGCGACGTGAGCGAAAATGCTGACTCAGCATGTTTTGTATTTCAATCCAAGATGGCCGCCTTCTGGTTTGTCAGGGGGCGTGGCCATAATAATATTTTTTTTCTGTTTTCACATGAAGAATGTCTGTACCGAATTTCGTGAGTGTACGACAAACTTTACGTCGGGACGTCTCCCATAGGCGCAATGTATTTTGACTTTTGCAGGTGGCGCTGTCGCGCCACTTTTTTATACCCATACATGCAATATATATTTTATCAAATTTTTCGCCACTTCTGAATTTTGGGCAAAATTTGGTGAGTTTTTGAGCGTGTTCAGGGGGTCAAATTAGAGCTCAAAGAGCAGAAGAAAAAAGAATAAAAATTAAAGCCGCAAGCGGCATCGAACGGCCCTCGCGGGCCGCGCATCGCACTCGGCCGACCCGACGCTCCCCCGGGTGCCGCTGACGCTCCCCCGGGTGGCGCTGATGAGCCTCTTGTCTCTGTGTGTTTGTGGCTTTGGGCTGAACTTGCCACCAAACACATAAAGTCCACACACTGGAGATACTGATGTGTTAACATTGACGAACATGGGAACTTTGGGACATCGCCATGGCAACACCGTCCAAAATACAACTTTGGCCCCTCGGACTTTTTTGTTCAGGCTGACTTGAAGAATCACTGTGCCAAATTTCATGTTCTTCAATAAAACTATTAAGCCGTTATATCACTTTGAAATGTAAGAAATTGTAGAAATTTTCCCATAAGGATAACATGGAGGATTTGGCGCATCGCCATGTCAACCCAGTGAAATATACCATATGGTTGTCATTGACTTTTTTGATCGGGATGACATGAAGAGTCATTGAGCCAAATCTGAGAATATTCTGTGAAAGTAAAATATTTTTCATGAATGGGAATTTATCTGACATTTCCCATTAGGATAACATTGGAGCTTCTGCGCATCACCATGGCAACACGGTTAAAAATACCATATGGTTTACATTGGCTTTTTTGATCGAGATGGCCCAAAGTAATTTTGTACAAAATTTGGTACATTTTAGAAAAACTAAAATTTTGACCGTCCATGCAAAATTTTATTGTGTCCTGCAGGGGGCGCTATCACACCATTTTTGCTCGTGTCACAATTAGTCGGCTTTGGCACAAAAGTTTTACAAGTGATTAAAATTTGAGCCAAATCGGACTTTTTATGGCCGAACGGGAGCAGATTTTGACGTTAAAAAATTGCCAAAAATCTGAACAAATTTTGCAGCTTCGCCGCGCATAAACCGTGACAGTTATTTTAAAAATTCAGCTATCGTTTGATGCCCCACTTCTCTAGTTGATGTACGCCGATTTTGACCCCTGTGGGTGAAGCGCCTTCAGAGGAGTTCGTTCAAATGCGACGTGAGCGAAAATGCTGACTCAGCAACTTTTTTATTTCAATCCAAGATGGCTGCCTTCTGGTTTGTCAGGGGGCGTGGCCATAATAATATTTTTTTTCTGTCTTGACATGAGGAATGTCTGTACCGAATTTCGTGACTGTACGACAAACTTTACGTCGGGACGTCTCCCATAGGCGCAATGTATTTTGACTTTTGCAGGTGGCGCTGTCGCGCCACTTTTTTATACCCATACATGCAATATATATTTTATCAAATTTTTCGCCACTTCTGAATTTTGGGCAAAATTTGGTGAGTTTTTGAGCGTGTTCAGGGGGTCAAATTAGAGCTCAAAGAGCAGGAGAAAAAAGAATAAATAAATAAAAATAATAATAATTTTAGCAAAAACAATATATCCTTTTACATAGGAAAGACATATTATACATTTTTTGAAAGCTCTCGAGCTTCCCCACGTCACCGTGGGGTCATTGGTGAATGACGGGCGCTTACGCGCCCGTCATTCACCATCTCGTCGGACTCTCTCATTGACCCCCATTGATTTCCATTCATTTTGGCAGCTGTAAATATGGCCCATGCCTTCGGCATGGGGGCTTGGATACAGCTTGATGTCAGGAGTGTGTTTTGGGGACAGGAGGCGCTTCGCGCTACTTTTGTCAACATTGAGTGAATGGGCTTCGCCCATTCACTCAATGTTGACGATGACTTGTTAGCAAGAACAAATATGCATGTCCCATGCCTTCGGCATGGGTTGCTAGGATACTGCTGTTCACGGAGAGAGCGAGGGAGTGACGAAGTTCAGCGCTTCGCGCTGAACTTCGTAAGACAGTTAGCAACGATGATGCCTGGGCTTCGCCCAGGCATCATCGTTGCGAAAGCAATAGGCCCTACGCCCTGTAGGGGCTCGGGCCTAATAAATAAATAATAAAAATAATTAAAGCCGCAAGCGGCATCGAACGGCCCTCGCGGGCCGCGCATCGCATTCGGCCGACCCGGCGCTGCCCCGGGTGGCGCTGACGCTCCCCCGGGTGGCGCTGATGAGCCTCTTGTCTCTGTGTGTTTGTGGCTTTGGGCTGAAGCACTGTCAGTAAACACATAAAGTCCACACACACTGGAGATGCTGATGTGTTAACATTGACGAACATGGGAACTTTGGGACATCGCCATGGCAACACCGTGCAAAATACAACTTTGGCCCCTTGAACTTTTTTGTTCAGGCTGACTTGAAGAATCACTGTGCCAAATTTCATGTTCTTCAATAAAACTATTAAGCCGTTATATCACTTTGAAATGTAAGAAATTGTAGAAATTTTCCCATAAGGATAACATGGAGGCTTTGGCGCATCGCCATGTCAACCCAGTGAAATATACCATATGGTTGTCATTGACTTTTTTGATTGAGATGGCCCAAAGTAATTTTGTACAAAATTTGGTACATTTTAGAAAAAGTAAAATTTTGACCGTGTCGCCACGCGTCGCACTCGGCCGACCCGACGCTCCCCCGGGTGGCGCTGACGCTCCCCCGGGTGGCGCTGATGAGCCTCTTGTCTCTGTGTGTTTGTGGCTTTGGGCTGAACTTGTCACTAAACACATCAAGTCCACACACACCGGAGATGCTGATGTGCCAACATTGACTAACATGGGCACTTTGGGACATCGCCATGGCAACACCGTGCAAAATACAACTTTGGCCCCCGGACTTTTTTGTTAGGACTGACCTGAAGAATCACTGTGCCAAATTTCACGTTCTTGAATGAAACTAATAAGACGCTATATCACTTTGAAAAGTAAGAAATTGTAGAAATTTTCCCATAAGGATAACATGGAGGCTTTGGCGCATCGCCATGGCAACCCTGTGAAATATACCATATGGTTGTCATTGACTTTTTTGATCGGGATGACATGAAGAGTCATTGTGCCAAATTTGAGAATATTCTGTGAAAGTAAAATATTTTTCATGAATGGGAATTTATCTGATATTTCCCATTAGGATAACATTGGAGCTTCGCGCATCACCATGGCAACACGGTTAAAAATACCATATGGTTTACATTGGCTTTTTTGATTGAGATGGCCCAAAGTAATTTTGTACAAAATTTGGTACATTTTAGAAAAACTAAAATTTTGACCGTCCATGCAAAATTTGATTGTGTCCTGCAGGGGGCGCTATCACACCATTTTTGCTCGTGTCACAATTAGTCGGCTTTGGCACAAAAGTTTTACAAGTGATTAAAATTTGAGCCAAATCGGACTTTTTATGGCCGAACGGGAGCAAATTTTGACGTTAGAAAATTGCCAAAAATCTGAACAAATTTTGCAGCTTCGCCGCGCGTAAACCGTGACAGTTATTTTAAAAATTCAGCTATCGTTTGATGCCCCACTTCTCTAGTTAATGTACGCCGATTTTGACCCCTGTGGGTGAAGCGCCTTCAGAGGAGTTCGTTCAAATGCGACGTGAGCGAAAATGCTGACTCCGGAACTTTTTTAATTCAATCCAAGATGGCTGCCTTCTGGTTTGTCAGGGGGCGTGGCCATAATAATATTTTTTTTCTGTCTTGACATGAGGAATGTCTGTACCGAATTTCGTGACTGTACGACAAACTTTACGTCGGGACGTCTCCCATAGGCGCAATGTATTTTGACTTTTGCAGGTGGCGCTGTCGCGCCACTTTTTTATACCCATACATGCAATATATATTTTATCAAATTTTTCGGCACTTCTGAATTTTGGGCAAAATTTGGTGAGTTTTTGAGCGTGTTCAGGGGGTCAAATTAGAGCTCAAAGAGCAGAAGAAAAAGAAGAAGAAAATAAATTAAAGCCGCAAGCGGCATCGAACGGCCCTCGCGGGCCGCGCGTCGCACTCGGCCGACCCGACGTTCCCCCGGGTGGCGCTGACGCTCCCCCGGGTGGCGCTGATGAGCCTCTTCTCTCTGTGTGTTTGTGGCTTTGGGCTGAACTTGTCACTAAACACACAAAGTCCACAGACACTGGAAATGCTGATGTGCCAACATAGACAAACATGGGCACTTTGGGACATCGCCATGGCAACACCGTGCAAAATACAACTTTGGCCCCCCGGACTTTTTTGTTTGGACTGACCTGAAGAATCACTGTGCCAAATTTCACGTTCTTCAATGAAACTAATAAGACGTTATATCACTTTGAATAGTAAGAAATTGTTGAAATTTTCCCATAAGGATAACATGGAGGCTTTGGCGCATCGCCATGGCAACCCAATGAAATATACCATATGGTTGTCATTGACTTTTTTGATCGGGATGACATGAAGAGTCATTGAGCCAAATATGAGAATATTCTGTGAAAGTAAAATATTTTTCATGAATGGGAATTTATCTCATCTTTCCCATTAGGATAACATTGGAGCTTTCGCGCATCACCATGGCAACACGGTTAAAAATACCATATGGTTTACATTGGCTTTTTTGATTGAGATGGCCCAAAGTAATTTTGTACAAAATTTGGTACATTTTCTAAAAACTAAAATTTTGACCGTCCATGCAAAATTTAATTCTGTCCTGCAGGGGGCGCTATCACACCATTTTTGCTCGTGTCACAATTAATCAGCTTTGGCAAGAAAGTTTTACAAGTGATTCAAATTTGAGCCCAATCGACTTTGTATGGTCGAGCAGGAGCAAATTTTGACATTAGAAAATTGCCAAAAATCTGAACAAATTTTGCAGGTTCGCCACACAGTAAACCGTGACAGTTACTTTAAAAATTCAGCTATCGTTTGATGCCCCACTTCTCTAGTTGATGTACGCCGATTTTGACCCCTGTGGGTGAAGCGCCTTCAGAGGAGTTCGTTCAAATGCGACGTGAGCGAAAATGCTGACTCCGGAACTTTTTTATTTCAATCCAAGATGGCCGCCTTCTGGTTTGTCAGGGGGCGTGGCCATAATAATATTTTTTTTCTGTTTTCACATGAGGAATGTCTGTACCGAATTTCGTGACTGTACGACAAACTTTATGTCGGGACATCTCCCATAGGCGCAATGTATTTTGACTTTTGCAGGTGGCGCTGTCGCGCCACTTTTTTATACCCATACATGCAATATATATTTTATCCAATTTTTCGCCACTTCTGAATTTTGGGCAAAATTTGGTGAGTCTTTGAGCGTGTTCAGGGGGTCAAATTAGAGCTCAAAGAGCAGAAGAAAAAAGAATAATAAACAAATAAAAATAATAATAATTTTAGCAAAAACAATAT
The DNA here is from genome assembly GCA_034769755.1 of Odontamblyopus lacepedii. NCBI lineage: Eukaryota > Metazoa > Chordata > Actinopteri > Gobiiformes > Gobiidae > Odontamblyopus > Odontamblyopus lacepedii. The sequence continues at coordinate 25,147,454 of CM068359.1, forward strand.
ATCCTTTTACATAGGAAACACATATTATACATTTTTTGAAAGCTCTCGAGCTTCCCCACGTGACCGTGGGGTCATTGGTGAATGACGAGCGCTTACGCGCCCGTCATTCACCATCTCGTCGGAGTCTCTCATTGACCCCCATTGATTTCCATTCATTTTAGCCGCTGTAAATATGGCCCATGCCTTCGGCATGGGGGCTTGGATACAGCTTAATGTCAGGAGTGTGTTTTAGGGAGAGGAGCGCTTCGCGCTACTTTTGTCAACATTGAGTGAATGGGCTTCGCCCATTCACTCAATGTTGACGATGACTTGTTAGCAAGAACAAATATGGATGTCCCATGCCTTCGGCATGGGTTGCTAGGATACTGCTGTTCACGGTGAGCGAGGGAGGCGAAGTTCAGCGCTTAGCTGAACTTAAATAGACAGTTAGCAGCGATGATGCCTGGGCCGCCCAGGCATCATCGCTATGAGCACATAGGCCCTACGCCCTGTAGGGGCTCGGGCCTAATTAAAGCCGCAAGCGGCATCGAACGGCCCTCGCGGGCCGCGCATCGCACTCGGCCGACCCGACGTTCCCCCGGGTGGCGCTGATGAGCCTCTTGCCTCTGTGTGTTTGTGGCTTTAGGCTGAACTTGCCACCAAACACATAAAGTCCACAGACACTGGAAATGCTGATGTGCCAACATAGACAAACATGGGCACTTTGGGACATCGCCATGGCAACACCGTCCAAAATACAACTTTGGCCCCCTGGACTTTTTTGTTCACGCTGACCTGAAGAATCACTGTGCCAAATTTCATGTTCTTCAATAAAACTATTAAGCCGTTCTATGACTTTGAAATGTAAGAAATTGTAGAAATTTTCCCATAAGGATAACATGGAGGCTTTGGCGCATCGCCATGGCAACCCAGTGAAATATACAATATGGTTGTCATTGACTTTTTTGATCGGGATGACATGAAGAGTCATTATGCCAAATTTGAGAATATTCTGTGAAAGTAAAATATTTTTCATGAATGGGAATTTATCTGATATTTCCCATTAGGATAACATTGGAGCTTCCGCGCATCACCATGGCAACACGGTTAAAAATACCATATGGTTTACATTGGCTTTTTTGATTGAGATGGCCCAAAGTAATTTTGTACAAAATTTGGTACATTTTTGAGAAACTAAAATTTGGCTCTCCATGCAAAATTTTGTGGTGTTCTGTAGGGGGCGCTATCACACCATTTTCGCTCGTGTCACAATTAGTCGGCTTTGGCACAAAAGTTTTACAAGTGATTGAAATTTGAGCCGAATCGGACTTTGTATGGCCGAACGGGAGCAAATTTAGACATTGGAAAATTGCCAAAAATCTGAACAAATTTTGCAGGTTCGCCGCACGTAAACCGTGACAGTTATTTTAAAAATTCAGCTATTGTTTGATGCCCCACTTCTCTAGTTGATGTACGCCGATTTTGACCCCTGTGGGTGAAGCGCCTTCAGAGGAGTTCGTTCAAATGCGACGTGAGCGAAAATGCTGACTCGGCAACTTTTTTATTTCAATCCAAGATGGCCGCCTTCTGGTTTGTCAGGGGGCGTGGCCATAATAATATTTTTTTTCTGTCTTGACATGAGGAATGTCTGTACCGAATTTTGTGACTGTACGACAAACTTTACGTCGGGACGACTCCCATAGGCGCAATGTATTTTGACTTTTGCAGGTGGCGCTGTCGCGCCACTTTTTTATGCCCATACATGCAATATATATTTTATCAAATTTTTCGCCACTTCTGAATTTTGGGCAAAATTTGGTGAGTTTTTGAGCGTGTTCAGGGGCTCAAATTAGAGCTCAAAGAGCAGAAGAAAAAAGAATTAAAGCCGCAAGCGGCATCGAACGGCCCTCGCGGGCCGCGCATCGCACTCGGCCGACCCGACGCTCCCCCGGGTGGCGCTGACGTTCCCCCGGGTGGCGCTGATGAGCCTCTTGTCTCTGTGTGTTTGTGGCTTTGGACTGAACTTGTCACTAAACACATAAAGTCCACACACACTGGAGATCCTGATGTGTTAACATTGACGAATATGGGCACTTTGGGACATCGCCATGGCAACACCGTGCAAAATACAACTTTGGCCCCTCGGACTTTTTTGTTTGGACTGACCTGAAGAATCACTGTGCCAAATTTCATGTTCTTCAATAAAACTATTAAGCCGTTCTATGACTTTGAAATGTAAGAAATTGTAGAAATTTTCCCATAAGGATAACATGGAGGCTTTGGCGCATCGCCATGGCAACCCAGTGAAATGTACCATATGGTTGTCATTGACTTTTTTGATCGGGATGACATGAAGAGTCATTGTGCCAAATTTGAGAATATTCTGTGAAAGTAAAATATTTTTCATGAATGGGAATTTATCTGATATTTCACATTAGGATAACATTGGAGCTTCCGCGCATCACCATGGCAACACGGTTAAAAATACCATATGGTTTACATTGGCTTTTTTGATTGAGATGGCCCAAAGTAATTTTGTACAAAATTTGGTACATTTTAGAAAAACTAAAATTTTGACCGTCCATGCAAAATTTTATTCTGTCCTGCAGGGGGCGCTATCACACCATTTTTGCTCGTGTCACAATTAGTCGGCTTTGGCACAAAAGTTTTACAAGTGATTAAAATTTGAGCCAAATCGGACTTTTTATGGCCGAACGGGAGTAAATTTTGACGTTAGAAAATTGCCAAAAATCTGAACAAATTTTGCAGCTTCGCCGCACGTAAACCGTGACAGTTATTTTAAAAATTCAGCTATCGTTTGATGCCCCACTTCTCTAGTTGATGTACGCCGATTTTGACCCCTGTGGGTGAAGCGCCTTCAGAGGAGTTCGTTCAAATGCGACGTGAGCGAAAATGCTGACTCCGGAACTTTTTTATTTCAATCCAAGATAGCCGCCTTCTGGTTTGTCAGGGGGCGTGGCCATAATAATATTTTTTTTCTGTCTTGACATGAGGAATGTTTGTACCGAATTTCGTGACTGTACGACAAACTTTACGTCGGGACGTCTCCCATAGGCGCAATGTATTTTGACTTTTGCAGGTGGCGCTGTCGCGCCACTTTTTTATACCCATACATGCAATATATATTTTATCAAATTTTTCGCCACTTCTGAATTTTGGGCAAAATTTGGTGAGTTTTTGAGCGTGTTCAGGGGGTCAAATTAGAGCTCAAAGAGCAGAAGAAAAAAGAATTAAAGCCGCAAGCGGCATCGAACGGCCCTCGCGGGCCGCGCATCGCACTCGGCCGACCCGCCGCTCCCCCGGGTGGCGCTGATGAGCCTCTTGTCTCTGTGTGTTTGTGGCTTTGGGCTGAACTAAACACAAAGTCCACACACACTGGAGATACTGATGTGTTAACAGTGACAAATATGGGCACTTTGGGACATCGCCATGGCAACACCGTGCAAAATACAACTTTGGCCCCCTGGACTTTTTTGTTCGGACTGACCTGAAGAATCACTGTGCCAAAATTCACATTCTTGAATGAAACTAATAAGACGTTATATCACTTTGAAAAGTAAGAAATTGTTGAAATTTTCCCATAAGGATAACATGGAGGATTTGGTGCATCGCCATGGCAACCCAGTGAAATATACAATATGGTTGTCATTGACTTTTTTGATCGGGATGACATGAAGAGTCATTGTGCCAAATTTGAGAATATTCTGTGAAAGTAAAATATTTTTCATGAATGGGAATTTATCTGATATTTCACATTAGGATAACATTGGAGCTTCCGCGCATCACCATGGCAACACGGTTAAAAATACCATATGGTTTACATTGGCTTTTTTGATTGAGATGGCCCAAAGTAATTTTGTACAAAATTTGGTACATTTTAGAAAAACTAAAATTTTGACCGTCCATGCAAAATTTTATTCTGTCCTGCAGGGGGCGCTATCACACCATTTTTGCTCGTGTCACAATTAGTCGGCTTTGGCACAAAAGTTTTACAAGTGATTAAAATTTGAGCCAAATCGGACTTTTTATGGCCGAACGGGAGTAAATTTTGACGTTAGAAAATTGCCAAAAATCTGAACAAATTTTGCAGCTTCGCCGCACGTAAACCGTGACAGTTATTTTAAAAATTCAGCTATCGTTTGATGCCCCACTTCTCTAGTTGATGTACGCCGATTTTGACCCCTGTGGGTGAAGCGCCTTCAGAGGAGTTCGTTCAAATGCGACGTGAGCGAAAATGCTGACTCCGGAACTTTTTTATTTCAATCCAAGATAGCCGCCTTCTGGTTTGTCAGGGGGCGTGGCCATAATAATATTTTTTTTCTGTCTTGACATGAGGAATGTTTGTACCGAATTTCGTGACTGTACGACAAACTTTACGTCGGGACGTCTCCCATAGGCGCAATGTATTTTGACTTTTGCAGGTGGCGCTGTCGCGCCACTTTTTTATACCCATACATGCAATATATATTTTATCAAATTTTTCGCCACTTCTGAATTTTGGGCAAAATTTGGTGAGTTTTTGAGCGTGTTCAGGGGGTCAAATTAGAGCTGAAAGAGCAGAAGAAAAAAGAACAACAAAAAAAAAAATAAATAAAAATAATAATAATTTTAGCAAAAACAATATATCCTTTTACATAGGAAAGACATATTATACATTTTTTGAAAGCTCTCGAGCTTCCCCACGTCACCGTGGGGTCATTGGTGAATGACGGGCGCTTACGCGCCCGTCATTCACCATCTCGTCGGGGTCCGCCATTGACCCCCTATTGATTTCCATTCATTTTGGCAGCTGTAATATGGCCCATGCCTTCGGCATGGGGGCTTAGATACAGCTTGATGTCAGGAGTGTGTTTTGGGAACAGGAGGCGCTTCGCGCTACTTTTGTCAACATTGAGTGAATGGGCTTCGCCCATTCACTCAATGTTGACGATGACTTGTTAGCAAGAACAAATATGGATGTCCCATGCCTTCGGCATGGGTTGCTAGGATACTGCTGTTCACGGTGAGAGCGAGGAGTGACGGTTCAGCGCCGCGCTGAACTTCAGAAGATAGTTAGCAACGATGATGCTCGGGCCGCCCAGGCATCATCGCTATGAGCAATAGGCCCTACGCCCGGGAGGGGCTCGGGCCTAATTAAAGCCGCAAGCGGCATCGCACGGCCCTCGCGGGTCACAGCGACGCACTCGCCGACCCGGACGCTCCCGGGTGGCGCTGACGTTCCCGGTGGCGCTGATGAGCCTCTTGTCTCTGTGTGTTTGTGGCTTTGGACTGAACTTGTCACTAAACACATAAAGTCCACACACACTGGAGATCCTGATGTGTTAACATTGACGAATATGGGCACTTTGGGACATCGCCATGGCAACACCGTGCAAAATACAACTTTGGCCCCTCGGACTTTTTTGTTTGGACTGACCTGAAGAATCACTGTGCCAAATTTCATGTTCTTCAATAAAACTATTAAGCCGTTCTATGACTTTGAAATGTAAGAAATTGTAGAAATTTTCCCATAAGGATAACATGGAGGCTTTGGCGCATCGCCATGGCAACCCAGTGAAATGTACCATATGGTTGTCATTGACTTTTTTGATCGGGATGACATGAAGAGTCATTGTGCCAAATTTGAGAATATTCTGTGAAAGTAAAATATTTTTCATGAATGGGAATTTATCTGATATTTCACATTAGGATAACATTGAGCTTCAGCATCACCATGGCAACACGGTTAAAAATACCATATGGTTTACATTGGCTTTTTGATTGAGATGGCCCAAAGTAATTTTGTACAAAATTTGGTACATTTTAGAAAAACTAAAATATTGACAGTCCATGCAAAATTTTATTATGTCCTGCAGGGGCGCTATCACACCATTTTTGCTCGTGTCACAATTAGTCGGCTTTGGCACAAAAGTTTTACAAGTGATTAAAATTTGAGCCAAATCGGACTTTTTATGGCCGAACGGGAGTAAATTTTGACGTTAGAAAATTGCCAAAAATCTGAACAAATTTTGCAGCTTCGCCAAGACGTAAACCGTGACAGTTATTTTAAAAATTCAGCTATCGCTTGATGCCCCACTTCTCTAGTTGATGTACGCCGATTTTGACCCCTGTGGGTGAAGCGCCTTCAGAGGAGTTCGCTCAAATGCGACGTGAGCGAAAATGCTGACTCCGATCTTTATTTCAATCCAAGATGGCCGCCTTCTGGTTTGTCAGGGGGCGTGGCCATAATAATATTTTTTTTCTGTCTTGACATGAGGAATGTTTGTACCGAATTTCGTGACTGTACGACAAACTTTACGTCGGGACGTCTCCCATAGGCGCAATGTATTTTGACTTTTGCAGGTGGCGCTGTCGCGCCACTTTTTTATACCCATACATGCAATATATATTTTATCAAATTTTTCGCCACTTCTGAATTTTGGGCAAAATTTGGTGAGTTTTTGAGCGTGTTCAGGGGGTCAAATTAGTGCTCAAAGAGCAGAAGAAAAAAGAATAAAAATAAATAAAAAAAATAATAATAATTTTAGCAAAAACAATATATCCTTTTACATAGGAAAGACATATTATACATTTTTTGAAAGCTCTCGAGCTTCCCCACGTCACCGTGGGGTCATTGGTGAATGACGGGCGCGTACGCGCCCGTCATTCACCATCTCGTCGGGGTCCGCCATTGACCCCCATTGATTTCCATTCATTTTAGCAGCTGTAACGATGGCCCATGCCTTCGGCAGGGGGGCTTGATACAGCTTGATGTCAGGAGTGTGTTTTGGGGACAGGAGGCGCCACACTTTTTGTCAACATTGAGTGAATGGGCTTCGCCCATTCACTCAATGTTGACGATGACTTGTTAGCAAGAACAAATATGCATGTCCCATGCCTTCGGCATGGGTTGCTAGGATACTGCTGTTCACGGTGAGAGCGAGGAGTGACGGTTCAGCGCGGCGCTGAACTTCGTAAGATAGTTAGCAACGATGATGCCTGGGCTTCGCCCAGGCATCATCGCTATGAGTAATAGGCCCTACGCCCTGTAGGGGCCTCGGGCCTAATAAAAATAAATAAAAAATAATAATAATTTTAGCAAAACAATATATCCTTTTACATAGGAAAGACATATTATACATTTTTTGAAAGCTCTCGAGATTCCCCACGTCACCGTGGGGTCATTAGTGAATGACGGCGCTTACGCCCCGTCATTCACCATCTCGTCGGGTCCGCCATTGACCCCCCATTGATTTCCATTCATTTTGGCAGCTGTAAATATGGCCCATGCCTTCGGCATGGGGGCTTGGATACAGCTTGATGTCAGGAGTGTGTTTTGGGGACAGGAGGCGCTTCGCGCTACTTTTGTCAACATTGAGTGAATGGGCTTCGCCCATTCACTCAATGTTGACGATGACTTGTTAGCAAGAACAAATATGCATGTCCCATGCCTTCGGCATGGGTTGCTAGGATACTGCTGTTCACGGTGAGAGCGAGGGAGTGACGAAGTTCAGCGCTTCGCGCTGAACTTCGTAAGACAGTTAGCAACGATGATGCCTGGGCTTCGCCCAGGCATCATCGTTGCGGAAGCAATAGGCCCTACGCCCTGTAGGGGCTCGGGCCTAATAATAATAAATAAACAAACAAATAAATAAAAATAATAATAATTTGAGCAAAAACAATATATCCTTTTACATAGGAAAGACATATTATACATTTTTGGAAAGCTCTCGAGCTTCCCCACGTCACCGTGGGGTCATTGGTGGATGACGGGCGCTCACGCGCCCGTCATTCACCATCTCGTCGGGGTCCGCCATTGACCCCCCATTGATTTCCATTCATTTTAGCAGCTGTAAATATGGCCCATGCCTTCGGCATGGGGGCTTGGATACAGCTTCATGTCAGGAGTGTGTTTTAGGGAGAGAAGCGCTTCGCGCTACTTTTGTCAACATTGAGTGAATGGGCTTCGCCCATTCACTCAATGTTGACGATGACTTGTTAGCAAGAACAAATATGCATGTCCCATGCCTTCGGCATGGGTTGCTAGGATACTGCTGTTCACGGAGAGTGCGATCGAGGGACGAAGTTCAGCGCTTCGCGCTGAACTTCGTAAGACAGTTAGCAACGATGATGCCTGGGCTTCGCCCAGGCATCATCGTTGCGGAAGCAATAGGCCCTACGCCCTGTAGGGGCTCGGGCCTAATAAACAAATAAGGAAACATTTTTTTTTTTTTTAGCAAAAACAATATATCCTTTTACATAGGAAACACATATTATACATTTTTTGAAAGCTCTCGAGCTTCCCCACGTCACCGTGGGGTCATTGGTGAATGACGGGCGCTTACGCGCCCGTCATTCACCATCTCGTCGGGGTCCACCATTGACCCCCCATTGATTTCCATTCATTTTAGCAGCTGTAAAGATGGCCCATGCCTTCGGCATGGGGGCTTAGATACAGCTTGATGTCAGGAGTGTGTTTTGGGGACAGGAGGCGCTTCGCGCTACTTTTGTCAACATTGAGTGAATGGGCTTCGCCCATTCACTCAATGTTGACGATGACTTGTTAGCAAGAACAAATATGGATGTCCCATGCCTTCGGCATGGGTTGCTAGGATACTGGTGTTCACGGTGAGAGCGAGGGAGGGACGAAGTTCAGCGCTTCGCTGAACTTCAGAAGATAGTTAGCAACGATGATGCCTGGGCTTCGCCCAGGCATCATCGCTATGAGCAATAGGCCCTACGCCCTGTAGGGCTCGGGCCTAATAAAAAAAAATAATAATAATTTTAGCAAAACAATATATCCTTTTACATAGGAAAGACATATTATACATTTTTTGAAAGCTCTCGAGCTTCCCACGTCACTGTGGGGTCATTGGTGAATGACGGGCGCGCACGCGCCCGTCATTCACCATCTCGTCGGGGTCCGCCATTGACCCCCCATTGATTTCCATTCATTTTAGCAGCTGTAAACATGGCCCATGCCTTCGGCATGGGGGCTTAGATACAGCTTGATGTCAGGAGTGTGTTTTGGGAACAGGAGGCGCTTCGCGCTACTTTTGTCAACATTGAGTGAATGGGCTTCGCCCATTCACTCAATGTTGACGATGACTTGTTAGCAAGAACAAATATGCATGTCCCATGCCTTCGGCATGGGTTGCTAGGATACTGTTGTTCACGGAGAGTGCGATCGAGGGACGAAGTTCAGCGCTTCGCGCTGAACTTCGTAAGACAGTTAGCAACGATGATGCCTGGGCTTCGCCCAGGCATCATCGTTGCGGAAGCAATAGGCCCTACGCCCTGTAGGGGCTCGGGCCTAATGAGCCTGTATGTTGCTTAAATACAAGGGGGAGCTTGACTGAGCACTAGCCCACCACTGTCTTTCTGTTGGCTAAAAAAATCTTATAGTTTTGTATATTTTTTTTAGATTATGACCTGTAAATCATGAAAAAGGGGAAAAAAAGTTTTGTTGGTTGAATGATTTTTATTTTTATTTATTTATTTTTTCAATATATATTCATTTATTATAGAAAAAACAATGACTTTACTTTTTTCATATCAAACTTTTGTCAAAATATTAATATTCATATAATAATCTTATTTTTTACTTTCCAGTGAAGTCTCATCTATGTAGGTTTATTTTCCATGTAAGTGAATGTAACCTCTATTTTTTGATATTCTAATCTCTTCTACATTCGCTGCTCAATAGAAGACTTAAGGTGGGTGGTTTGTTATCAGACCGCCCACAGCATCACAGCTATAGACATACTGTATATTTAATCATTTCATAAAGAGCGGCAAGTGTACCATTTTCTCATGAAGAAGGCTTTAATAACACCATCTAAGGCCACACTTGGCTAATGATAAGCTAAACATCTGGCACATTATATAAGGACACGAAAGCAGCCTCTAGTATGTTAGTAGCTCTGTAGAGGAAGGGACACATGTATACGCGGCAGCATTAGCATTCAGGCTGTGTAGCAGGCTATGATAAAGAGAAGGGCTCTTATGAACGTGTAAGCTGTTTGCCATTGATCTGCTGCTGGGGCGCCTGTTGTTCATTGGAGGAGAGCACTCAACACTGAGGACATGTCGATGCTAAGTGTGTTATTATGGTGTACCTGAAGAGCTCAGTGAGGTGTCTGCGTTAGTAATAGTGAATATTCATACAGATGGTACAGGTGAGGAGTGATGGACAGGTCAAAACAACCTGCGTTACTGTTTGTAGGTTAAGATGTTGGAACACTGTTATAATTTATGTTGAATAGTATCATATATGTTCCTGCTTTGATAGCATAGACCGTATATATATGAGTGGACATAGCTAAAGCGCTAACTGACTTACATTGGGATCTTATCGCCCCTCTTTCCGTAACTGCTGCACTGAGTCTCGTCATTTACTTTTAACTTAAAATGTTTGTATGAACCCGCTGTACATTATCCTGAATTTTTCATTTCGCTGTTTTGTTCCTAAATCAAGATATGAAGATAAATAACAAACTAATCAGACGCCTTCATTCCCCAAGGTCGCTGCCACCTACCGTTAGCAACAGGTTTGATTGACAGCTAGTTTTGCTGCTAAGTAAGTTCCCTTCTCGCTTTCCTGCCCGAGTGACTATTTTTTTAAATAAAATGACAAAATATCTCAAACAATTACAATAGCTAACATTACTAGAATCTCAACTAGCATAAAGTAAAGTGAATTTCGTTAAAGTGCCAACTCTATTTTTGTTCGTACATAACAGAACATTTAACATAAATCAAAGACTTAAACTTACTATTTAAAGTTTGATGATAAAAGCTAAAAGTCACCTTATTATTCTCAAGAATCACCGAAATACAGCAGTTCGTGCAGAATGGTGCAGAGTATCTTAGCGCCGCTCTGCCATGAGTAGGATGGGCACATTTAACGACCTCAATCATGATTGGCTCTTGTGGTTCACTCATATCTACGGTCTATGTTTGGTAGTAATGTTGATATGATACAAAAATATCTAATGATGATACTAATACTTTCGATACTAAGGAATAGATTTGATACTCTGATTCAAAGACAAAATACTTTCTTTCATATTACCATGTAGCCTTATATCTTTGTAATCCCTCTCTATACTTGTTCTGATACAGCTCAAACTCATTCTAAAGCTTTTCAGGAAAGGTTAATTTCTCTTCTCTGAATGTGACTTTTTTTAGGATCAATACCTGCTCAAATGATTACCTAGTTTCGATACTAGTTAGTATCTGTCGATTCTTTTGACAACCCTGTTTGGTAGTGTACATTATATTTTTTACTTTTTGGAACTGAATGTAATGATTTCATGGAGGGCCAAGAGCACATTTTTGTGATAGTTTTGTAAGGAGTTTTGTGTATGAAGTATCTGTCCATATTGGACATGATAATTTCTGTTGGAGACTGTCCTTGAATTACAACCTACATTTTACCAGTGACATTGCAGTGAGGATGAATGATTGAAAACCTTCATTGCCCAAGGGGAATTTGTTTTGTACATCACGATCACAACACAGAGGCTAGGGAAGAGAGGAGACTGCATAAAAACAGTGTATGCATGAGGATTATAAAAACTATGAGCAACCAAAACTTACCTAAATAAACTGGTAACAATGTCATAACTTGAAACTCACTTTATCAAGAATCATATCTCTGAAATGCAAGGTCAAAGTTCTCTCAAAAGCATTGCAATATAACTACAGCAAAACTCTAATGTCAGGGCTTAAGTGGTTGACTTAAAACCAGTAATTTGTCATTCCAAAAGGGCACATTTCTAATGTGATTTATGGCATTTGATTTAAGAGTTGAAGAGCTTCCACAGTACAGAAGAAATGCGTGTAAATCAAATATGGCAGAATAAGCAGAAAAGTCTTTCATCTTTTCAACAAAACTGATATCCTGGATCAGACTTTGATTGCAGCTAGAATATCTAAATTGAAACATGTTTTCTTTTTTGTGTTTTGTCTTTGCAGTGGGCCGTTTGTTGATTGAGTTCAGCTCCCAGATGAGCATGGAGCGTGTCCAAAAGGAGAACCCCAATGTTACAGAGGGAGGCCGCTACAGCCCACCCGACTGCAGGCCCAGGTGGAAGGTATGGTAAAAAAAATACACAAAAAACATCCTTCATTTTTTGTTTTCTAAATTTGAAATTGTATATAATGCTGACAAAAACAAACAAACAAAACGCTCATCACAAACAAAACTACACAACAAAAAACACTAGGCAAACAAAAATTAACAATCAGTCAAGTCCAGTCCTATCGAGATAAAACATCCTTCATTTTAATTAAAATCTGTTCAAGAAAGACGCGCCAAAGATCCCAAAAATTTCTTTTTACAAATTCTGCTACTTGAAATGTTAGCAGAAATGTCAAAATGTTAGCAAAGGAATTAATTGAAATGTCAAGATTATCTGAGGGGAATTTAAAACCCAATTTATTTTATTAATACATATTTGTTTTAAAATGTCTTTACAACCCTGAACCTCTCTCAGTATTGAAGACACAAGTGCAATGGCACTTCAAAGCTTCTTTTGTACATTTTTATAGTTATATATTCCACAACATGTCAAAATAACCATGAAAAATATAATAAAAAATAAAACTCACTTGACAAGGTGGTAACAACTCTCCTACAAATGTGGATACAAATGTGGATACAAGCTCAAGTGTTAAGTTTCTTATATTAGACATTTTGTAAAATGTACTGATTTTTTTTCATATGGTTTTGTTTTCTCTAGTACAGACATATTGTAAAAGCAGCTCTTCTGGTATAAATGAGGCCACTGTTTGCTGTCTGCTGTCTGTATCGCACCTTTTTATCCTCAGAGAATCAGGAATTTAGCTCTTTGCATGGTAATGTTTGTTGTTTGTTTGCAAAACTCCAATCTGGCTTCAGATAGTCTAGAAACATGCTCATGAAGTGAAAAATTAGGATGCTTAGAGTAGCGTTGGAAAAGTTAAGAATAAGTCTGGACCTTTTTTTCCCCCACGTTTTTAGACAATAACAGTGCATTTGTTACAGGTGGCCATCATCATCCCATTTCGACACAGAGAGAACCACCTGAAATACTGGCTGCACTACCTCCACCCCATCCTCAGACGACAGAGAATCGACTACGGCATTTATATCATCAACCAGGTAGGAACTCATTCAGCTCCTACACTTTATCTACATGAAGGCTGCGGTTACCCAATGCAGGGTAATGTGTGCGCTTATGGCCTCTCAAAAGAGTAGCACCATGAGTTGGATGTTGTACTTGGTAGGTATTTGTCTGTCTTTATTTTAGGGCTGCTAAAAATACTGATGCAGTATATTCATATTCTTGGAAGAAAGATCATCTAAGTGCATTTGTCCCACTTGAAGAAATGAAAGTCAAGCACAGGCCTTTAACTTCTCAATCCACATGTAGTTAATATTTTCCTGAATTGTACACACACTACAGTATATTAGGTGTCTGCTTTGTTATGACCCAGTCTTGTAGTGTTGCATCCTGTCATTCTGAGATAAGCGTAGAAACTGATCGTACAACTGAAGGTCAGATTGTAGCAGCTCGACCTTGCTCACCTGCCCCTCTCGTGCGAGCGGAGTAAACTCTGCATAATGACTCTGAGTGAAGATCACAGAGCACGGAGCTGTGTTTGAAGTGTAAATGATTTCATGAACTTCCTCATGAAAAACACTGAACCCACACAGACTCAAGTGGGGTTAAGTCCTGCATTAGCATCTTCTACCTTCACATTTCCATGCAGTTTTGTATACGGGTATAAGGGTCTTTTTTTTTTTTTACATAAACCGGCTGAAACCTGACACATCAGCACTTTGGGGAAATTATGATGTTGTTTATGACACTTTTGCTTGTTTGAGATATGCAAGTTTGATTTGGGAAGGATTCTCATTTGGATCACAAGGAATACATGTTGTGCTATTATTCTAATATAATGTATTCTTGAGACTGAGGTTAGTACACATTGTGGTTGTTCCAGTGTGAAAAAATAAACTCATAAGGTTTGTCTCTCTATTTTGCAATCATCGAGTCACAACCCTAAAAACTGGTAGTGTTCAGTCTTACTTTGTACTACTGATTACAAGCTAACTTTTGAGACAGGCTATAATTTCAAACTTGAATAAACTACAAACAAAGTTAAAAGAGGCTTAACTTGGGACTTCTCAGTATCTGTGTGAAATCTCTTTAAAATCGAAAATAATTTTAACAGACACACACAGGACAGGATCACCACAGTTAAAGCTTTGGACGTGCTATAGCGACCGGTGAAGACAGGTGTCCGATTAGAGCATTAGACCAGGCACACTTGAGGAGCGGACAGAGAAGAGCCCTCAGCTTTGTGACTCTTCAAGTGTTAAATGAGATCAAGTCTTTTAACTCAGGGAAAGAGAGAGCGCTGTCACTGCACTGTGTCTGTGTCAGGAGTGCTAACTGAGCGTGTCATGTCCTTCAAGTCACAACAATGTACGCAAAGCATTTAGTGATACGAGACACAGGCAAGATGTGTTAAACTGTCTCCATTCTTTGATAAGCAACCGCAGCTTCCCTGTAGCTAGTTTGACTGAATGGAGATGCAGCTGTTTCAAATGGTCAGTGATATGCTTTGGACTTTTTAAAGGCTCTGTATTACGCCATTTTCTGATCTATGTTATCATGTCACAAATATACCTGGAGTTTTGTTTTGTTCATACACAGGGGTGCACATAACTGGTACGTTGGTACGCATGCGCAGCAAAAAATAACGAATGCGTAATGCCACTTCAGTTACTGAGCGCCTTTGCGTAGCCCACTTGACTTGACCGATCGTGTCATATCAATCTTACACATGTCCAAGTCCAACTACTGTCAAAGATGTCTAAAAAACAACAGACATTAAGCAGCTACTTTGGCGTTTCCCCGCTTACAAAGAAACACCAACCGGAGCCAGAGCCGAAGAAAAGACTTTTTTCGGAAAAGTGGCTTCAAGATGTGCAGTGGCTTGAAGCTAACGATGAACGCACTGAAATGTGGTGTAAGCTTTGCCGCTCACATCCACACCTAGCAGATAAAACAGGTGCGTTTTATAAAGGTTCAAAGAATTTCAACCATCCTTTATTTGACAAGCACGAAAAGAGCAAAGAGCATACGAATGTGGTGCAAGCCATTGCTAATAAACAAGCTAGCCGAGAAGAACTGTCCAGTCGCCCACTTAGCAGATGGCTCGTCTCTCAGCCTTGATGCACATTCACCTGTCAAAGCAGACCACAGAGACATTTGACCCAAAGCAAGCTGTTGAGCTGTGGATGGAGACAGCTAATCGCAGGCTCAACCAAAGACAAAGAGGTGCATCTGCAGCATCTTCATCATCTACCATGCAGGGAGCGGAAGCAGTGGAGAGTGGGGGCGAAACAGAGGAGGACAGTGGGAGTGACACGGAGGACAGTGGGGGCGACATGGAGGACAGTGAGGAAGATGGCACTTTTTAAGACCTCGCTACATAATGAGTGAGTACCAAACTCCATCTCCTGGTACTCACCTGAGTAACTCACTGAAAAAGTTATGTGCACCCCTGTTCATACATGTTTAACACACACAAAACCTGCATCGGTTGAGCTCTTCTCTCAAACAGAAAACACTCTGTTCCATCTTGTGATGTCATGTGGTAATACAGTAAGTGCTCCACTGTGTTTTTAGACTCCATACTCCTTCACTAGAACAATTTGGATCATTTCAGTGCAGGCGTTTCAGTACAATATTGCCTGTCTCTACTGAACAAAAGGAAAAGGGAAACTGTTAACTTGAAAACTACAGCTGTGTGACATCACAAGGTGGAACAGAGCATTTTGGGCTTTGGGGATGTAGACAGGCTAATAATAACGGAAGACCAAACATGTGAATGAAACACATGAGGAGGTAACAACATTCTAACATGGCTTAAAGCTCATGAGAGTACATTTTACATAATATAAGCCCTTTAACTAACAGGTTTACAGTCTGTCTTTGTGTGCTTTGGAGCAAAATCAAACGTAAAAGGAATAAAATGAAAAATCTGATGAATAAAAAAATGATCAACAAATAAAAATTAAGCAAATTTACGTTTTTCATTCCCATATCAACCAGCCCTTTCCCCTCTAACCATTTAAACAATGCATTTAACCATAGGCTAGTTGGGTAAGTGTTTTGCTCAAGTTGCACAACAACAAAATACACTGACAGGAGCTGGGATCTAACTTGTGCTTGCATAAAATGACCGCTCTTTACCTTTTCCTGTTCCATTATTAATAATTCAAATGAAAATCTTTAGCTTCACCTCTTTTTTTCTCATTTTTGCTCTTATTTACCACTCAGACTTACTGCATCACCAGTTTGTTTTTCTTACCACCTTGCCCATTCTCCAGTCCACCTCCTATAGTTTTCACTTGGCATGTGAATGTGTATTACTGGTGTGAAGGGTGCGTGGGCGTTTAGCTGTGGATCATGCAGGCCTGTCTGTGCTGTTTGTTGGCTGTGCCCATGTCCCCTAGTACTGGACACAAGCCTAATGCACAACATGAGCCAAAAACTACACAGCATGCAGGTAGAACTGTTGGGAATTATGTAACTTGGCTACCGTACATGATATCCTGTTTTAGCTGTGGAGTTGACTTTTTTTGATTATTAACAAATTAAACAAAAAATATTGAATACTGAAATACTGAAATTTTTAGTAAGAAAAGTAAATACAGCACCTAACACCTACGCTATGCTAAAATTTCTATCTCCAACCAAAAGGCCCAAAGGGTTGGCAAATGGGCAAGTGGTTCATTCTTTGCCATTGTAAGACAAGGTAATAGAAAACGTGTGTTACTGGGAGTGACAAATGTTCACTCACCTACCCGATGTACTTGTTTTATGTGATCAGAACTGCAGTCATTAAATTAAATGGCTTTGAAATCATTAATTCAACTCCAGGTCCTCTTAAATGTAACTGTTAAAAGATAGATCACAAACAGCCAAATATCTCTACAGTTTTATATAAATGCCATTCTCCTACCATAATTGAAATTAAATCACCTGAGCCAGTTCTCTTTTACGTGCACGGGGGAGAGACCAAACGTGCGCTTCTCTGAGCTCGTCCACGCTTCTCTCCCAAAGCTCCCCCCCTTCTAGCACGGCTTTTATTGACTTTTCAACAATACATCATGTCAGTGTTAGTTTTACAAAGACAGCATGGTCAAAGTATACATAATCTTGTTAAGCTTACCACAGACAACATAGTGAGGTATATCATGACTAGGTTTACATTTCATCAGATAAGAGTAAATATATGGTCTTGAGAACCGAAGCAGAGTTCAAAAAGGTCACACATCTGGTTTTAGCAGAGATAGCGTTAACACAGGCTCTTTCATCCTCTGAGCCTGCCTTGTACCATGAGACTGCATTAGCTTGATGTACATTTTTTAAATAACTTCATCATTATAAGCATTTTATTCTAACAGTAACTTTTGGACATCCACTACCTGTTTTTCTCCATGGCAGGGTTATTGCTTTCCACAATATGTATTTGTTCAATTACATGTGGTTTATTGACACATGCTTATTGTCAGCTTAGTCACCTCTCCATAGACCTTCATGGGGAATGTTTTAAAGTCCCGTATTACACAAAGTGGATCCTTGTGACCTTTAAGCCATGTTACAATAAAAAAAAAACATACCTGGAGTTGTATTTTGTTTCATTTACAGTAACTATAACAGTACTGTAACAATTTATTATTAGTCTGACTACATCCTCAAAGCTCAAAAAGCTATGTTCCATCATGTTATGAAGTAGTTTTCAAGTTAACAGCTACCTTTTACCTTTAGTTCAGTTGAAAATGGCAACTCCAGGGCTGAAATCATCCAAATGATTCTAACGAAGGCGTATGGAGTTTAAAAACACAGTGGAGCACTTCCTGTATCACCACAAGATATCGTTAGGTGGAGCAGAGTGTTTTCCGTTGGAGAGAAGAGCTCAGCCTAAATATGCAGGGTTTGTGTGTTAAAAATATGCAAATGAAACAAAACACAACTCCTGGTATGTTTTTGCTGAGGAAACAACATCATGACTTTGGACATAAACATAGCATAAAATGGGCCCTTTAATGCAATACTGTGGAACATTTCAGGCAAAGCAATGACATATCTATGAGGAGAAGCAGGTAGCACACCTTTAAAGTGCTTCAGGATATACATTACATTTTGTCCTCTGAATATTAAGTCTCATCTGAGTAGAAAACAGACTATACTATGATTCAAACATATTTTCACGGAGAATAGAAGTCCAAAAGGGCAAACAGTCCCGACCAAATTCTACATTCAAGATGCATTGTGATCTCTAATCCAACATGCTGTGCCCATCAAAGCCCAGCACAGATCTGTAGCTGTAGGGCTGCATTGAGGAGGAACCATCTCATAGAAAGGCCAGTTCAAACATGTTATTTTTATTCACACTTGGGCAGCAGCGGCAGTGACCAGTGGCCGCGGACACTGGAGGATCAGAGAGGATTATCGTCTTGTGTTTGTTTGGGTTTTGTGTGAAGGTCGTCTGAAGGCGGGAGGCAGTTCTTCAGAAGAGAGAGATGGAGAGAAAGAGAGATGGAAAGGTAGAGAGAGAGAAAGAGAGAGTCAGGCTGATTCAAAGAGAAAGAGAAATAATGCTGGTGTCTAGGCAGCTTTAGAAATGTTAAAATCCACCTTTGTGCTCCAGGACGACCTTTTTGCCTTTATTGGTTTGTTTTTGTCTGAACTTGTTATTTTGATCTGTGTTACCGCTACTCCAATTTTATAGCAAAAAACAACTGGTGATTTTTGCATAGAGAAATGGTCTTTAAAGGGGAACTCTGGCACGTTTGAAGCTAAAGTCCGCTGCTAGAGGTGGTCGAATACTATCAGAAGCCAAAAAACGGCACAAATCAGTGTTTTCTAGACGGAGATCTTGCTGTGGCAGTGAACCTGTCAAGAACAAACTAGCATACTGAATTGGGCAAGTTCTTAGCTTCCACGTAAAACACCAATTTGCACAGAAGAGGCTTAACACAACTTTCTAACCCATCTTACAACAGCCACGAGTCTAACAAACAAAACACTCTGCCTGGCTCACTCATCAGTGTCTGGAAACGTTATAAAACAACTTTATAAGCAGCCTTAGCCTTACCTTTGTTTATTTCCCAGTGCGCATTGTGAAAGCCCAAAAGACTCGATCGCCGATGTCGTTTCTAATCCCATTTATTTACGAGTGAAATATATTTTTTGAAAACGCTAAAAAAAAATACATTCCCAAACCATTTTCTTTCAACAACTTTCAGTTGCTCTTGTTCTTCACCGTCAGTAGTCGATTCTCACTTGTTGCTTCTGGTGGCTCCAGCCGCTCCCCGCCGCTGGAGTCAGAGGTCGAGTCTTGGGCTTTCACAATGCGCAGTGGGAAATCATAGAGAAATTGTCTTTAAATTAAACTAAAAATTCCAGAAAAGCAAGGCTAGATAACTGGTCGTATTTAAGGTGCTTTATGTAACTTTTCTGAATGTCTCCATGGAGATGTCATTGTAATAAATATATATCCATACAGACAAGCAAGCGAAGCCACTACATATAGATCAGATCTGTGGAGAGGCGGCCCTACTCACACTAAGAGCGCATGTTGTTCAGGATATTTTTGAGCAATTATGTTTATGTTTATTTATTAAATATGGGACAGTGCACATTAATCAACATGTTAGTACAGCATGTAAATGTCGCCGTGCAGGTTCATTTTCATCCGTAGTCTCATTGGCAGGTTGATGCCAAGACAAAAACAGGACGTAGGCACAATAACATTCAATCCATCACACATGACAAAGACATTAAAGATCAGTGAACAGTAATATAAACATATTAGTAAAATAAGAACATAATTTATATTAGTAAAATTAAAATATAATTCAATAAATGCAAGATAAGTTTAATGCCACACTGTGGAATATTCCAGGCAAAGCATTATCATCTCCATGGGACGACCCCTCCAGAAAAGTTACATATTGCACATTTAATCTTAAAATGTCTTTATTACTACGCTGTGTTCATTTCTGCTGTAAGCTACACTTATTGTATCTTCATTATGCACTGGACGTATTAAAACACTTGACTTCTCCTTTATGGGGTCAGATGTGGCGTGATCTTTGTTCTGGGCACTGATCTTTGGCTCTTGTTGTGGTGTTGCCTGGATACAAATGACACTGCTCCAGACCTATTCGCCCACGGACTTCACAGGGCAAGATATTAGAGAGTCTGTCTTGGTCTTTGCGAAAAATTATCACAATATATTAACTCAGGCGAAGAAAGACAGCACTTATTTTAGTGTTCAAGTTGAAAATATCAGCTTTAATATAATGCAATTGTAATTTTGTTTCATTCACACATGTTTAACACACTAACCCTGCATATATTAATTAATTAATCATTGTATTTATATAACGCCTTTCATGACACCCAAAGCACTTTACAGTTCATTATTCATTCACTCCACACCTGGTGGTGGTAAGCTACTAATGTAGCCACAGCTGCCCTGGGGCAGACTGACGGAAGTGAGGCTGCCAATCTGCGCCATCGGCCCCTCCGACCACCACCATCACTCACGCACACACCACTTTCATACTAGGCAATGTGGGTGAAGTGTCTTGCCTAAGGACACAACTTGTCTGGCGCCCCACTGTGGCACCTGGAATTCCCAGTGGTCTCCCATCCAAGTACTAACCAGGCCCGGCCCTGCTTAGCTTCTGAGATCTGACGGGATCAGGCTTTGACGAGCCGGTATGGCCATTTATACTATGTTTTTAACTCCATACACTTTCACCAGAAGAAGTTGGATGATTGCCGCCCTAGAATTGCCTGTCTCTACAGAACTAAAGGTAAAATGTAACTGTTAACTTGAAAACTACTACTACGCGACATCACAAGGAGGAATAGAGCATTTTGAGCATTGGAGATGTAAACAGACTAAAAATAAAGCTTTACTCAAACATGAGTGAATGAAATAAAAACGCAAATAGGTATTTTTTGAGGAGATAACAGCTTTATAACATCGAATATAGTTCAGAGACTCCATTTTGCATAATATAGGACCATTCACATCACCACTTAGGCCGACATAGTGTTTAAAATGATCAGCACTTTTTCATCTTCTTCCACACATGTACGCCGTAAAATAACCATTGTTTTGTTCAGTTGATGGAATAAGATATCGATTGAGTGAATATCTGGCCTCCCTCCCCCCTCCTGTAGCTTGCTGTTCTGATTGTTTTTCCGTGGAGGATGTGTACAGTAAAAATAAGTGTGCTCATTGCTCTGTTTAAGTCCCCGGTGCTAATGGTTGATGCATTTGCACAAGCTTATTGCTGCAGTGAATTATAGATCTCAATTCAAACTCCTTTTTCTTCTCTCGGCTCCTCTCAGCTCCCCAAAGTGCAAGTCCACACTTCTTTTAACTTAATGTGCGGTCTAACTAAATGGTAATGATATCACATTCGCAGAGCGGTTTCTATTTTTAATTTTAAAAAGGGGAATCTTGGAATTGCTCTCCTCTTAATGCTGGTCCTGTACTGAAAAGGCAGAACTTATGTCTTCCAAATTGTCCCTATACATTCTTAACAAAAGTTGGTTGATTGTTGGCCTAGAAAATCTAAAATATTCATTGGAATGTGTAGAAATACTGTCCTGATTCAGCTTGAAGTTTTTAGTATCATTAAATAGGAACAAAAGATAAAAACGACTCTTTAGAACAAACTTTTACCCTTTTGTTATGCTTTTAGGTAACACAATTTAATAGAATGCTTGCAAAAAATAAAATGTACTGAAACCTTTTTGTTGGAGAGTCTTCCACCTGCTTGTCTCCATGGAAATGCTATTGCTTTACCTGAAATGTTTCAAAGTATGGCATTAAACGCATCTACCTTACAGTATTTACCATTACGGTGCATAATTATTTAATTTCATCGCCAACAAATATGTTCAACTTGGCCTGGTGGGGTCATCCTTTTGTTTCCATGAAGAGCTATATATTTAATGCTTTCCTATGGAACATTATAGGCATGTAGCACCTTATTTGCATCTGCATATACATGTTTAAATACTGTACCATGAAGACCTATAGCTGACTTATAAAACAGATACTAAATACATAACTAAATCATCAATCATTACTATTTTCCCACAAGCAAATGTAATATAAAAAGTATTAACTCACTTCAAAAGCTGTTTTTTAAAAATAGTGCTATAATTATAATATAATAAGTCATTATCTTTCTGATTAGACCTCTCACCTTCCATAAAGACGGCACTCACACCTGACCAAACATCCACCTTTACATTACTCTTAAGTCATTTCCTCATCTGCATATTTACTGAGAGGCTGATACAGAGAGCTGACATTTCACCGTTTTACTCATGCATAATTGAACACACATATCTACAGACCCACACATACGTCCATTAATACTGCACTATTTCGCCGGACGCTGCAGTGGAAATGTGAATTATAAAGACTATGGGATACAGAGGCTTTTAAGAGTGACCTTGTCCCAAAAGAGCAAATATAAAAACACGCTTTTCCAACTTGTGTGTGATAATGTGATAACACAGGAAGTGCTCCACTGTTTTTTTAAACTCCATTCACCTTCACTAGAAACATTTGGATAATTTGAGCCCTGGAATTGCTGGAATCTCTATTGAACTGAAGGTAAAATGTAGCTGTACGGTTATCAGGAAACTCCAGCGTCTTGCTCCGTTAATACAGTCTAGACAGCATGCAATTCTTTACAATTATGGCATGAAAAGCCCAAGCGAAACCAGAAAACTAACAGAAATAAAATGTACCTTAGCTTTGTATACAAAAACAGAAGTGCATCAGAAAATAGCTAGCGTCATTAAATTTGTGTGACCTTTTCGTATGCTAATTAGGCTGTTACACTTGAACAGAGGTAGTACTCTTCTAATACAGAGGGCTCTTGAGCTAGCAAGACCATGGGCAAAGTCTAATTTCTGGTAAAAACATGCGCCAAAACGATCTCTGCAACAGAGCTTATAAAATATCTTAAAGTCACCAAACACATGGATCTTACAGCCACTGCTTTTCTGTGTTTAGATAAGATTTAAGATGCAGGGGAAACAGTTTAGATATCAACAAGCAGGTTTTCTGTAATACGTTTCTCATCTATTTCATTGCAGTACATAATAATAATAATAATAATAATAATAATAATAATAATAATAATAATAATAATAATAATAATAATAATAATAATAAATTTTATTTATTAGGCATCTTTCTGGACACCCAAGGTCGCCTTACAACAAATAAACAAGTTAAGTGCAATTTAAAAACATACAGTTAAAAGCCTGCAGTTAAAGTGGGACAGTATTTAATTGATTGATTGTATTTAGCATTGTATTTAGTGTGTATTTTATTAATATTTAGTATTTAATAATGTATTGTATGTATATTCAATGCATTGTGACCACTTCCTGGGGCCTTCAAAATAAGATGGAAGTTGAAGTTGAATTGTGACATATTTATTAAGTTTATTATTATTTATAAGTTATTAATAAGTTACTATGAACCTTTTTAAGCCTTTACTAATACACACTTTTACTGTGCGCTGAACATTAGAGGTTAACTTGAAAACTACCACCTCATGACATCACAAGGTGGAACAGAGCATTTTGAGCTTTAGGGATGTAGACAGACTAATAATATAGAATTACATGT
Source organism: Odontamblyopus lacepedii (assembly GCA_034769755.1). Classification (NCBI taxonomy): domain Eukaryota; kingdom Metazoa; phylum Chordata; class Actinopteri; order Gobiiformes; family Gobiidae; genus Odontamblyopus; species Odontamblyopus lacepedii. The sequence continues at coordinate 25,171,181 of CM068359.1, forward strand.
GTGAAAGAAGCAAAACACAACTCCAGGTATGTTTTTGAGGATTTCAACATGACTAAACTCTCACAAGAGCTGGTTTTGCGTAATATATAGAACCTTTAACAATCAACATAACATTAACAATCAACAATAACAATAACAGTAACATAACAATATTAAACCATGTCAAATATAAAATGTGAAGTTAGACAAATGTTATAGTAGGTGTTACAGTAGGATGAATGATAGATGGGGATTAAAACCAGTATTGAAAATAGTTTTAGAAGGTTTTAGGTTTTGATCTGCATCAGAACTACAAGACTAGCCTGTTTCTTGGTTGAGTGGATTTTGAATTTTGCCTTGTCAAAAATGGTAAATTTGATGTCACATTGAAACATTATGCTGTGATGTTATGGAATCATTTGAAATCAACTTTTATTTTCTCCTTTTTAAAATAAATTATAAAATGTACACATTTGATAAATTATTAAATCGATGAAACCACAATGAATGAAATGTTTCCCTGAAAATTGTGCAGTAGCTACAAATTTTAGACCTATTGATTTTCCTTTACTTTTTCACTCTAGGGCCATTAAGCAGGCTCAGCAATGATGCATGGACCTCTCCCTCCCCAGACACTTCCTCCTCCCTTACTTCCTCTATGGTGTTTCTTTTTGGCCCAATTTTAATCTTGGTTTGGTTTCAAGTTTGATCCATGCAACTTCATATCAAAGGTGCTGTTAGTATCTCAAAAATGTGAATACCAGAACTATTTAAACAGTTTGCAGTGGTCCAAAGTTGAGTTCAAAGTTATTCCTCACTTTAATTATTCACAGTGAAGAGTTTATAAGCCCTTCAGCTCTCAAAGATCAGTGCGGAGTTTTGGCGTCATGGTAAAGCTAACAGAAAGTAGCATGCCAACACTTCCTGATTATCAGACAAAAATGGTTTCTAAATAGATGCAGATAGTACACACTTATTTTGACCTTGGGAGCTGCTTATATCTGTACTGCTCAAATACATGTGTCAAAAATACAAAAGTACTGGGCATTTGACTACCTTTGCTAACAATTTTAGTTGAGATGTGTACTGATACTACGCAGCTAATGTCATCAACATTGTGGGTGTGATGCTAACTTAAGGCACTGCTCAGTCTGAAGCTCTGTTTCTTAAGTTAGACTTTAATATGAGTTTTGTTTTACACAATCCACAAAGAACAGACATAGCTGGAACTACAACAGGCGAGCAGATATGTGCTGTTATACAATTTCTTCTCAAATAACATTACAGACACAAGCTAGCTAGCATTAGCCAACAGTTTTTCACCTTTTTGTTCGAAGACAAAACACCTAAATGGGTCCATGAACACTGAGATTAATCACAAGCTCCTAAAATGTGTTTCATTTTTCATTCAGATTATTTCTTGAGTTTTCAGACAAGTTTTAAAACTGTGTTCGTTAAAGTGTACATTGTGTCACCATGGGAACTGCTGAAGATTCCACCATAGACATACATGTAGCGCCCCCTAGCATGATGTGACTGCAAACTATCAATACTTGCTGTTCTTTTGTCCATGTTGTTTATAGTAGTGCTTATTGTGCCTTTAACAACAGTACAGCAGTTCTATTACCCACTTACATCTTTTAGTATCCCTCCCTCTGTCTTTCTTAATCTGCCCTGCTGTGATATTTGGACAGCAGTCTTCCATCGCTGGCACTTTGCTCTTGTACTGTCAGCTGAACAGAGCGGCCTACCGACCTCTCTATTGAAAAAGCCAAAAAACAGTTGTAGCCACCTCCTAACCACTCTGACAGGGCCCTGCTTAAAACGCCCTGGAAATGTCACTCCCATTCAAAAAACATTCCTCATTCTCACCCACAGCTCACTTGCACTTGCTGTTTCAACTTAAATAAAACGTGACAGGAAAAAGGGCTGTAAAACATTGGTGAAATTGCACTGGATGTTTGTTGGTTATTAACCGTTTGCATTTGTTGCACATTGCAATGGTGAGGGCCATAGCATAGTATAGAAGAGTGATTTAGCTGTTGCCAAACTACTTGTGTGTTATGCAAAATTAACACTTAGAGCATTGGAATTCACGCAGACTGTGGTATAATGCCTACGCAAAATGACACTGATTTTAAGTCTGGCTTGTTAATGTCCATGAAATTAATACTTAATTTGTTTTTGAAAAGAAAAAAAAGTCTAATTGAAACTTGATATTGATACAGATCTCCCAGCTGTAGGTTTAAGTCTGTATCTTTGTTCACACTTGTTTGCTGCTTTGGTCTTGGTTTTAGCCCAGTTTAGTCCTGGTTTAGTTCTGGTGTATACCTGGTTTAGTCCTGGTCGAGTTCTGGGTTTAGCGCCAGTGTCAAAGTTGGTGTTTTGTGTGTTAATTAGAAGTTGTCTATGATTATTGGTCCATTATTGGTTATCAACTCCAAACTTTTCTCTTCTCTCTGGAGTGAGTCTTTCTGTTTGATAAATATGTTTTTGAAAATAAGCAAAATTGTGATATTAGTTGGGCCATATTTCCGTATTATCATTGCTTTTCTTTTTCCTCTGTATTCTCTTCCTACTATTCAGAGCCTGATGTTTTGGTAAATGTGTGACTTATTTCAGCATAACACCTCTCAGCAAGAACATGGGCTATTTGGGCATGAGTGCTTTGTTGTTTGCTGTCAATGTATTTGTTTACCTGGGTATGCTAAAAGAGGAGATTTGCAAACTTGTAAATGGTAAAAATCAATTGACTAACACTACTTTTCCTTTTGCTTTCCTTTTCAGTTGCCTGCAGGTGCAAGGTACGCCTATAATAGTACATAGATTATTAGTGTTAAATCACCCCAAGTTGTAGTAGTTGTCTAATGTGTGTATTTGTTGTTTATCTTCCAATTAGAGCTAGATCCTTCTATAGTGGTTGCCCAAGTTTCCCAAAATGAACTGAATTTGATCTTTTTACTCACAAAATACACTTGCATAAAGCGTTCATTTTGTATCTGTTATAGAGTTGAATGAAATGTCTTCAGCTAGAATCTCACTGAAAAGATTATAAAACTAAACAGTATACGCAGCTCCACTAGATTTCTCTATAGCCTTATATAAAGTTATGGACGCTGAGGGTTGCTTAAATTCCTTTGCGTTGCTTTTATTATGCCATGATGACCTTTAGTACTAGATTTGTGCTTATGCAACTCTAACTCCTACTTTTGGTTCATTTACATTTTTATATATAGAAATACAGAGTCGAACAAGTCCCTTTAGATTACAATACCCTAATAGCATGTACGTTACAAAACCATTGAACCAGTTATAAATGCATCCATTTGACCTCAATTTAAAGGTACTCTGTGTAACTTAGTTGAGTCTCCATCACCTGCTTGTCTCCATGGAGGTGTTATTGCCTTGAATGTCCAACAGTATTAAACTGATACATCTCCAAGTGACATCAAGGTCATATCTGTGGAGAGGCGACCCCGCTCTCTGTATGTACGCATGTTTTTGAGCCATAAAAACACCCATAAATAGACAAGTTTAATACCACACTCTGAAACATTGTAGGCAAAGCAATAACATCTCCATGGACACACATAGTGCACCCTTCACTATTTTACCTTATCTTATTACATTATGTTTTTTGTCTTGCTTAACCCACGCGATTTCCTTAAGGCGGTCCAGGATTTCAAATAACTGTATTATCATTGAGCCAACACTGGCAATCTGATTTCAGTGGGGCATCTGGAATTCAATGTGATATTATATGTGTATGTAATAACACAGTGACGCCAGACTATGCTAATCTCTAATACCTCACAAGCTCCAGTCTATTACTTTGCGATCTGCCTGGCTTTTCTGCACCGTATTATATAAACACAATACAAAGAATAAGAAGACAGCTTTAGGTATTTTCAGCTTTGCGAAAAAGACACTATAGAAAACCGATATGGGGCGTAATATTGTCGGACGTGTTCGAGATTACTGGTAGGGACAAGATCATTGCGTAAAACATACTGTGTTGTGCTATAAAACTCAAAAAATGGAACAAAAATGGGGGGAAGAGCACATTCCTGGTGGTAATTGTTGTGAAAATGGCTCCACCGTGAGTACCATTTATTGTCGATTCCCCATAATGGTCGTGCAGTGGATCTTGGAGCAAGATGGGGATAAGTGAGACATCCTAAACTGCTCAATTCAAGCTGTTATTTGGTGAATATAGAGTGTATTTTTTACTGTTCAAAGACCTTATTTCAACTCTATCCATAAAGTCAGCCATAACATTATAACGGCAGCTTGTGGCATATACTTGACTTTAAGTGGATGTACAAAGGGGAAACCGTATTAGAGCTGCACGAATTTGGAAATTATTGTAATATGGATTCAGATATTGTTGTGACATTTTAATATAGACCTACTTTTTGACTTAATAAAAGCAGTTATAATAAAACAAAAAATATATGCCTTATTTGACTTAACTTAAAATGGGTCTAAACACTGAAATTCCACCCAAAACCATGTTTCAAATAGAGCTAAACTGGGTAGTACCTGGAGGACTAAAGAAAAGAGTGAGCGGGGGGAGGTGTGGAACAGTGTGATTGGTCTAACAGGTATCCGCACTTCACACTCCGCCCCTGCAACCTGCAACCTGGTGTTTGTAAGCAGAAACAAACACCCGGCTGTGATCAGGGCAGTCTCTTGTGATGTCATTATTAGCTACCTGAAATTGCAGTGGTCACTGGAACCAGGATACACCCTTTTTTATAATTTTTTTTACCACAATGCTGCAAATATACCTAGTTTGCAATAAAAAAACTAAAAAATGCAGACTATTATATTCAAACACAATATTCACAGTTTTGTAGCAAAACGTAGAGCTGGGCTATTTCTACCCCCCCAAAAAAATCTTTTTTATAAAACACTCGATTCACGATTCAATTCAATTTGACTTTATAGCAGCATCCAAAACTTTCACCATGTGTGAAAACCTCTCTTCTCCACCAAATAAATTGGAAGCATTTCATATGGTGCACAGTAGGGATGGACACTTGATTAAATTTACGTGATTGATTGCCAAGAGAATAAACGATTGATTATCAATAAATCATTTTTATTTTAAAATTCATTCAGTCAATTCAGTCATCATTATTATTATTATTACTAATCTGCATAAATAAACTCAGCTCTACAATGCAAAATGTAAGCGCCGTATAAAAATCTTAATTATCAATTTTCCAAAAAAAAACAACAATCGATTTAACTTGCCAACACTTTGATTAAATGTTTACTTCCACTTTAACAGAAAAACAAGACTAAACCAAGGCTAATTTTGGACTTAAATAATAATATAAACAGGAAGTTGAAATCACTTAAAATGGGAAACTTGTATCTTAACAATGTCTAGCCCACTTTATCAAACGGTGATACAAGTACCACTGGTGATACACAAGCTCCTTCAGGTGATACTTGGAGAATTCTTCACTTTTTTGTCCTCATTTAAATAATTTTTTAGAACGACAGTGGAAATGATGTAGTCCACTTTCAAACCTGTTTAAGCCCCATATTAGACCTGGAAAAGTCTTGTTATCTACTTGATTGCGATATTTGGGTACTCGTAAAGCCAAATATTTTCTTCGATGGTACTTGTGTGAAAACTCTGAGAGCAACCGGTCTATTCCAATTTAAATTGTGATCCAACAGTATTTTCAACTTATCAGTATCCTGTCAGAACTGAAGAAACAGCTTGGATGAAAAAAATAAAGGCGAAATTAAACGTATTCAAAAACATTTGTCGAGACACAAATTTATGCATCTCGTCTTTCCCCAACATCACAGGAGTTTCATATTAGCCCTGCTGTTACTGTAGTTGAACTGTGGCTGCTTTCTTCAGATTTTGCAGACCTCAGAGACCCAGAGCACATAACAGAACAATGCTGACTCATGAGGAGCGCTTTACCCACAATGCACTTGTTCTAATCAGATGTTTCGGTGTCTCCATTGATCCTAGCTGTGTTGCATCTCATTCACAAACATTCCTAGCTGAATATAGTGATGTAGTCGTACTAGGAAAAGATCTTACAAACTGTGCAGACTGTAGTAAGGCGGCTCATATGCATATAAATAACATCTCAACAAGCCCAGGATGTGAACGCAATGCAAGAATAATGAGGATCAGTGTAGCTTTTTGAAATGATAAAGAATTGGGTCACAGTATTAATATTTATCTATGTTTTTTTCTATGTTATTTTTTGTTGTATTACTGGCAATGTCAATATTATATTAAATCTTGTATTGTCCTCTAAACTATTGGAATTTGAATAAAATGTTTTAAAGTTTTCATTAAACCTGAACTAAAACTCTAAATCTGATTATTATCTTATTTTTTGAGTTTTAAGATCATTAAACAGCAAAATCATCTACCGTGTTTTTCGGACTATAAGTTGTGCAGGTCAAAAAAATGCGTAATGAAGAAGAAAAAACATGTCTAAGTCCGATGCGAGTCCGAAGTTTTTGGGGGAAATTTATTTTAGAAAATCAGAGACCAAGAACCGACATTTCATCTTGAAAGGCAAGTTATTGAAGTTATAGTAATAAAAACAACCAAATAGAGAAGAATCCATGTGTCATTTGTTTTTCAATATAGAACCAAAAACAAGAAAATGAAAAAGCCAGCTCTTTTTTTAAACATTATTTGTCTCTAAAACCAAAATGAAAAAACAGATAATGATTTGTTTTTTTTTCTTCTTTTTTTTCATATATACGATTCATATATTTGGTCTATGGGCTGTCAGTGAGAAAAATTTAATATATAATTCGCAGGACCACCCAAACCCTGAAAAAAACCCTGAAAAATACAGTACTTTCTTTCTGATATGTCTTTCTGATGATCCCTTTACTCACTTCATAATTTGTGGTTTACATGTCATTTAAATAATTAGTGTCCAGAAATCAGATCATCATCAGATTTCTGTATGCATGTAAACAAAACCACTGAGAAATGCTGAAATCGTGGTTAGTTTTTCTTATTCAGTTAAACCCTTAAAATTCCATGTCCCGGTACCGGGTCATCGTATATAAACAGCGAATACCGAGCGACACACACGCGACCCAACTTGAGACACCAACACATGTAACACGTCACTAGAAAGCTACGGCTCTTGTCTTTCCGACCATAAACACCATTTTGAGGTACAACAATCACAGCACTTGCACCAAAACATTTTTCAAACTGCACCCCGATACTAGTAATTTGGCGTTCCCTACCTTTGAAGGGGGTCTATGGTCCAAACATTGATCCTTCCCCACAAGTTTAGGCATCATTCTGTACGTAACAGTCCAGAGAATATAATCCGAAAAAGCCATAAGGTCCAAAAACAAATTAGATCCACAGGGGGACAAACACTGCAGCAATTCTGTTCCTAAAAAAATAGTAATTGCCATTTTTCTCCCCGTTTTTATCCGATTCTGCAGCCAATATTGACATTTGGAGCTAATGTTTGATGCCAAAATGTTCCCCCGGAATTAAGCTTTTGATTGATGGCGACTCTGGCCAATTACAACAGTGTGAGGGTTGACTGTAGCGAGGAAAAGCCAATGAGTGTCACAGACTGGCAAAAGTTCACTCCCAACTGTCAGCCTTGTAGATCCAAGCTATTAGGCAGGATAAAAGTGATGCTACGTACTTGTAGCCAATGAGCTGCTGAACATGGAGAGGTATTATGTGGGGGGGGCCAGGGTTTATTTGGGAGGTGCATTTTTCACGCGTAAAGGGTAAATAGTATTTCCGGGAGTAAGTGCGCTTGCGCGTAATTTGTTGTCTCTGTGCGTAAATCGCGCTTTGTTTTCATTTTGGGGGTTTTTAGAGCCCTCATTGATGTCTGTAGGTTGAAGCATTCAAAAGTTATTGTATTTTTTCCAGACGCTATCCAAGTTTATCCAAATTGATCCAATGTCCATTTGGAGTCTCCAAATTGTCCCTCTGTAAAAACGCATGAACTAAACCATGTAAATAATGCTGTAAAATGCTCATCTTTAGAGCTATTGTTTTCAAATTTGAAATGGGAGTAGACAAGACCTGATACTTTGAGGAAATACTGTGTTGAAGTCTATAAGTACCAAACTTAGCTGTTTACACTCTTGTTTTTACAAAGAAAAATCTAGGCAAAGATAAAAAGTCTTAATTTCTCTGTGTTCCAAAGAGTATAACTTTTTATTGGTTATACTTAGAGTGTTTTTTTTCTTTTGTGGTAGAAAATACAGAATGTTACCTTTCCAAAATGCCCAAACTTTTACATATACTCCAAAGGGTTCAAGAACAGCTTTACTTTGAAAATTTTATTACATTTTTCAGGCGTTTTAGTCAAAAATACCCAGATTTTTAAAGGTTTAAATCATGTTAATATGCAGCAGACAAAATGTTTAAGAAAAATTGTAAGATGAGTTATGGTTAGGAATATACAATATGTCAGGATGCAGTATGGCTGATGCAAGTTATGTGATAGCTGTGAAACCTCATGGACTGAAATGTTGACATGTTTACTACACCAGACACACACAATGAACCCAATGTACAGGTCAATGGGTTTTAAAATGGCACGGGCATAAAGCATTATGCATCCTCTATTGGCTTTCTAAATTGTGTATCTGTGAAGTACTAATAATAGGATGTTATTTGGATCCATTCTAACTATTTAGATTCACCAAATGGTTGCACCTAATGTGGAAACAGCTCAACTTTGCACATTTGCTCGTCCAAAATCAGTGTTTCCGACTTTCACATCTACCATCTTTCCTAACAAAAACAATCTTGTAAGTATAAAAAAGACCAGAATTTACTCCAATGAAAAGTGTTTTAGATAATATTTTTGTTACGGTTAACCTTAAAGCATCTTTTATGATGCCTGTTTGTCTAATGGAGATGTTATTGTGATTCTTTGCCTATGTCCCATGGAGTAGCATTAAAATTTTCTATCTCCATGGATACAAGCTGGTGATTACAAGCAGGTCAGGTTACAGATAAGATCTGTGGAGTTACACTATTGCACATGCAGAAAGAATGTGTTGTTTTTGCAATAAAAACACTTGCAGTTATATGAATGGTTGCATTTTGTGCTATACTGCGGAACATTTCCAGCAAAGCAATAACATCTCCATGGAGACAAGCAGGTGGCAGAAGTGTATTTTCTCCACAGAAGCTTGTAAAACATCATTGTCATATATTTTTTGTCATTAAATTGACTTTGCCCTTTTATAATGCACAGTATAGAGTTAGATACACTGTGTAATTTCTGTGAGATTGTTTTTATTTACGTTTTAATCTTTTAATTGATTATATTACACAGACTGATTTCTGTAATGAGTAAAGTTTCAGACAAGTTACTACGGAGCTCCACATACTGAAAGTACATGAACAAGGTCATGAATGGCAGCATAAGCCAATCAACTGTGGGCTAATTAATTCATTATAAGTGACTTTCATTTTAATTGAAAATCCTCATTTCTTTACATCTCAATGGCAGCTCGTCCTTCAGAGTTGTAATACTTGCTTTGAAAAGGGCTGGAATATAAGGGTACAGGCCAATACTGCAGGCATGAAGGATGTGTTTGTAGGGGATAAAGTACTTGTACATGATGTTTGATGAGATACAGTGTGATAGCTGGTGCACAATGCCATATAGATTCACAATGCCCCGACCTTCAACTCATTTATCTTAAGTCTCACGATGGACACTATTGGACAGACTCAAACCACTGTATCAAACACGTGAAGAGGGGAACATCTGTCAATAACACGGCTGCGCATCCTCAGGAAAAAAGAATACAGATCGATTTAGGACAAAATGTCTCCGATATTGTTCATTTTCAAGGTCTCGGCAGAGGGAGAAGGATTGTGCGTTTTTACCACAAGGTTAAAAAAAAAGAAATGTGGAAAGGAACATTCTGTCAGGATAAAAATATGGCTTCCTTTTGCAAGCATGGAATGGTACAAAAAATAGTATGCTATGTTTTTCTTTCTGATGCGTCGGTCGCCAAATGTTACTGTGTCTGGCAGCGCAGATGTCCAATGGAAGCAAGGTCCACTTCATGAAAAACGTGTTATAAATCTTCAAGGAAAGTACATGGTCACTATTAAGATGTATTGTGGTGGCGGTGGCTAAGCTTGAAGGCCGCTGGTTTGATCCCAGCTCAAACCGTTTTCATTGTGTCCTTGGGTAAGACACATCGACATTGCCTGTGTATAAATATTTGATTGTTTATTGACTTTCACTGCAGCTCTATTCTCTGCTATTATATTGTCATTTTATTATTTTGTTTTTGTGTACTAAATTGTAAATGGCCTCACAAATATCTATTTTCTTCTACCTTCAAGGCAGTGAAAGAGGAACCATTAACCTGGGTCAAGGTGGGTTAAGTGTCTTGCCAAAGAACACCACAACAGTGTTTATGCCAGGACCACCAACCTTAAAATGCACTGTGTAACTTTTCTGGTGCAGGGTCCATCACCTGCTTCTCTATGTGGAGATATTGCCTAGAATGTCCCACAGTATGACTTTACACTTATTTATCTCTACGGAGACAGCAGGTGACACTACCGGACCAAGTTACATGTCAGAGCTGTGGAGAGGCGAGCCCACTCACAGTATAAATGCTAAAGCTTAATAAAGTTTTTGGGTCAATAAAACTCATGTTATTGAGTAAATGCAAGATGAATATGTTTAATGCCATACCGGCATTAGACAAAACAATAATACCTCCATGGAAACAAGCAGGAGGTGGACCTTTCAGTAGAAAAGTTACGCAGTGCACCTTTAAGATCAGTGGAGCAGCACTATACGAACTGACCTATAGGCCTCTCTTTATCTGTCCATATCATTATCTTTAGTTCTGCTTTTCCCTGATCTTTGCTTATTGTATGATTGTATTGGGTGCTTGAACAAGAGATTACTCATTCTGGTATTTGTAATGTTCAGATATAACTTGTGTTTTTTTCCACTTTTGATTTAAAACATTGTTATTCACTGTCTATTCAGAGTCAGTTATGTTCTTAATTAGTCAGCACTGATTTGGAAAAGGAATTAAAGGAATCGTGTACTAAAACTAACACTAACAAAAACACTTATTTGAAAATGCATTGAGTTGTACAGTAGAGTTTTTTTTTTTGTCTTGACCTCCACCCTCCACCCTACAGCACAAGAACACAGAATAATGCAAAAACACAGTCCTCTGGGTCATCAGTGCAAACTCAATACAGTACATGAAATGCTTACATAGTTTTTCTGCCACCAGCTAATGCTTCAAACATAATGTGCCTTCGTGCCTTATACACTCAAGGCTGCGCTGTTAGCAGAATTTATAAAAAGTTGTCAAGTACCCATAATGCATTTGTCTTTGTGCATGAATGCATTGGCTATAACAGGCCAGCACAACCTTAGGTCATGTGCAGTATATATTGGCTACTGTTGATATCTCGAATGACAGCACTGGGAGTAAAGGACAGATCTGCATTTCCATAATTGTTATTCTGAATATATCTATATCTTAATATTTAGTTTGTTTTTCATTTTTGTTTTTAACATTGCTGGCAAATTATTTAAGCAACTTAACCCATGTTCTCCAATTTCCTTTTGTAACTTTACTGGTGGAGATTCTGCCACCTGCTTGTCTCCATGGGGATGTATTTCTGTGCCTGAAATGTTCTGCACTATGGCATTATTGATCATGCATTTATGCAAGTGGTATGGTATGGTATGCTTTTCATTTGTACAGGGACAGTGCACGACAAAACATTAACCAAGACAGAAGTCAAAGATGCTGTTGCCAGGTTATAGTATTGATGCTAATTTACACCTGTAGTCCCTGAGCAGGTTGGTGGAAAGACTAATTCTAGGTGCTTCATAGCTCAGAAATATCTTGAAAAACCTTTCCACAGGTCTGACTTATAACTTGGCTATAACGTCACCTGTGTGTCTCTGTAAAGATAAATAGCTTTAATGCTATATTGTGTCCAGGGAAAGCAATAACAAGCAGGTCGCAGCCATCTCATCAGAAAAAGATGCATAGTGGATTTTTAACCACATGGCTATTAATATATTCCTTTTAAATTGAATTTGTTACTCACCATGGCGATAAAGCATGAAAAAGAAACCCTGTGCCTCTTTTGCACAAATGTGTGTGCATAAGCTTTTGCAGAAAGGTACTGCTCTGAATGCAGACTGTGGGCACAAGGCCTCAGCACTTTGAAGGCTAACCTGATATTTTACTCAAGCTTGGCGTTAGCTTGTCTAGACAGCAATGATTCTTTTCCCAGTAACAAAATGTAAGTTTCTTAAAAATGCTCAATAAAGACGCTCTTAGGAACACTTTGTATCAGTTAAATGAGATGAGTTGGTGTAGGTCAGCCATCAGCGGGACTGAAATAAACTACAGCAAATGTCTCAGTAATTCATGTACTTTTCCAGGCTCTAGTTTAGTAAAATTTCTGGGTTATTCATAATAAAAATAATAACTTTTTATAGAGGTTATTTTCATAATTTGATTTTATATATTTTCTATTGCTCTTCTTAAAGGTGCACATGTAAGTTTTCTGGTGGGGAGGCCATCGCCTACTTGTCTCTTTTTTTTTCTTTTTTAACCTTTATTTACCCAGGAAAGTCCCATTGAGATTACTAATCTCTTTTTCAAGGGAGTCCTGCCATGCACACATTACTTTCATACTAGGCAATGTGGGTGAAGTGTGTTGCCTAAGGACACAACAACAGTTTTTTTTTTTTTTTTTTTTTTTGTGACTGGCGTCCCACTGTGGCACCTGGTATTCCCAGTGGTCTCCCATCGAAGTACTAATCAGGCCCTGCTGAGCTTCTGAGATCTGACGGGATCAGGCTTTGACAAGCCGTATGGCCACTCATAAACTCATAAAAGTTTCATTGCTTTATAATGTTCCACATATGCTCTGAAACTAATGTGTCTTCCATTTAATAAATTACAGACATTTTTGTTTCCAAACCTTAGTTGTCTCAACTGATTGTCTTCATGGAGACATTTTTATTTTGAGGAACATTCAGAGCAAAACCAGCAAGATCTCCATGCAGAAAAGAAGGTTTTAGACGCTCCATCTAAAAAGTTCCATAGTGCCTCTTTAAATTGCAAGCATAACACTGTAAATTTGGAGATACTTGTTGACATTGCACTTTCATTTACATTTCTCAGACAACACAGAAAGAAATGTAGTATAACTATTCACTAATTCATTCAATTATATCTCATTCAAAACAAAACTATATCAGATCTTATATGAATCCACTGGACCAAAGTCCTGAAAATCTCAAATCAGCGCTCTCTGAAAATAGATTTTCTCGGCAGCCTGATTACATTTTTCTTCAAATCAGTTTTCATTAGATTCCATATTAAAAGTTAATTACATTGTTAATTAGAAGGCCTGGTTTGTCTTCCGCACTAGACTGTATCTTAAAACCACTCTTGTAAAGCTGCAAAAGCACTGCCCACTCACTAATGCATTAAATGAGTCATTTGTCATCATTTGACATCAACAAAATGGATCTTTGGGAGTCTTGTAGCCTCAGTGCATTAGAGTCTTGTTTCTCTCTTAGACTGTGTGAGAGCTTTTATTGTAATGTTCTGCTGCTGCAGTAAAGTTATCTGTTGAGAAAACTAGATGGCCCCATTAGGGCAAGTTACAGGTCTGCTCTGTGGAGAGGTGACAGTAAAAGTATTTTGATTTGAGCAAGAAAACAGTCCCCCGCTGAATGCCACACTGTGGAACATTGCAGGCCAAGCAGTAACAAAACGGGTGGCTAGAAATTATGCAATGTCCATCACCTGTTTGTCTCCATGGAGATGCTATTGCTTTGCATGAATGTTGAACAGTATGGCCTCAGATGTATCTGTTTTTATGGAGAGAAACACCAGGCATTGCTGCGTTAAGTTACAGGTCATAGTGATACTTGAAACTGTAAGTACGTGTAATTTTTTTAACAACTTTTTTTTGTAAAATTCTTGTACAACTTTTTTTGTAAAAAATTTTGTACAACTTTAGTGCATGTCACAGCCCTACTCTTAACCCACATTTTATTCATTCTTATACTTTAACAATCTAAAATAACATCTTCACATGACTTTTAATAACTCAAATCAGAGGCATCAGCAATGTAGGATTCACTACTCATTTTGAACCAGCTTGAACAATGTGCAGACATTTCATGTATCAGTTCTAAAATGTCTGTGTAAAACGAGTTTTCAGCATGACATTTTTGACTGGCAACCTCGTGCAGTTTTTCTCACATCGGTGTTGTGTTTTACATTTCAAGTAGGACCCCCCTCTGGTCTAACTTCTTGTTGCAGCCATAATGAATATTCTTGAAAGAACAGACCTAGAAAGAACATATTTACATCTATTTAAATGTCTTGCTCGCTTGTTTTTGACAATTTATATTTTTTATACACAATTTAATATTTCTTTTTTCTTTTTTTTCACCTTCTGATACATATGTCAGTTGGTGCAAGTATCATAATCAGTCATAAACAACATGTCACTGTAACCCGTGTTGTTCAAAGCTTGGCCATTTTTAGTTTGTCTAGTCTTTATTTGTGTCCTCAAGTTATAGGCTCCATCTTGCTTCTCCTGTAAAGGCCAAATGACCATCCTTAGATCCAGGACTAAACCAGAACTTCTTCCCAAAATAAACCAAGACTAGACCTGGACTAGACTAAGACTAGACCTGGATCAAACAGGACAAGCTGAGTTTACCATAAAATACCAAATAACAGCCAGGGTGTTTATTTGTTTCAATCACTTTACAGAAAAGGCATTTATTTGAAACCAGGCAGCAATTTGGGGCAGGTGATTAATTCCTTCCTCACAAAAATCTTGCTCAGCAAAACTGGGAAAATCTGGTACTCTCATTCTTTTAACCAGTATTAATTTAATTTAGGCTACTTTCTATACAGACGTAGGCGAGCTCATTTGAAATGTTACAACAAAATATCTACAGAGCGGGGAGTTTCACTACATTTGAAAGCAACTCCTGAATTACAGAAATTAATTAAAACCCTCTCGTAACATGCAGAAATTTCTTTACTAAGTTAAAACAAATGACAGACGCAGCAAGTGGGGAACAGACAGAGTGAGAACATTCATCAACTACATCAGGGCACAAGGAGCGAGCTGTTTTTTTTTAACACTTATAGTTTATGCAAATTAACCATGTGGTTTTAAGTTTTGTTTCTGTAAAATGAGCCACATGCAGCTCTGGAGCCATGGGTTGCTGACCCCTTGTATACATGAGTGCCTAGCATTGTGACATTGAATTACTTCGCGGCGCATTGACCTCGATGCAGATCCATAGATCAAAAATGATGGCGACAAGGCGACGGCGGCAGTGTTTGTTGAGTCGACGCAGAATTATAAGTCAGCCTTTAGACAACGCAAACATCAGCCCTGCGTTGTGTTGTAATAGGCACGACTTCTGTCTTCCAGCACGTACATTAAACTCGCCGTTTATTTGGTGCCGCGGTTATTTATTAAAGTATACACCTGCTCCCAGTGTTTAAAGGGGACCCAGCGGTTAATTGAAACCCAGCTCTTATTTAGTATCTTACGGTAAAGCCATCAGCGTATTATTGTTTGTGCTTCTTGTGCCTTTAATTCTCCACATTTATCGGAGGCAGAGACAGATGGGAGCCCTGATCACTCCACACTACGGCAGCTCTACTGGGGCATTTCACAATTTTTCATCAACAACAGACCAGGTGTAAAACCGGTGCAAAACAAGAGGACAGCTGACCCTCATTGTGGATTTGCAAATTATTTATTCAAATATTTTTGAAAAACATTGCATCTCTTCAGTGTATCACAGATTGGGCCTTTTAGTCTCCCGTCAAATTGTGTATTTATTGTAACCAGATACTTGATAGCTTTGTTGTTTTGCTAGTGCTGTTTTATCAGATGGGATTTTGTTAGCCAGCCAGGATGCTTATTATTCATGAAGTAGAGTGTTTTTGAAGTGCTTTGTGTTGGCTTTTAGACATGACTTTTGTCTGCTTTGGTAGAATGTTTCATTTAGTACACATATGTCACATTTTTTTTATATCAGTCAATATGGAATTTCATGATAACACAACTTTGAATCCCAACTCGTCATTATATTACCAGATGGTTCTAACTAACTTTAATGAAGCCTCTTGTATCATCTGTAATTTTATTGTTATGTGATTATTATGAGACCATTCTTACTGTGAAGGAGCCTGCATTGCCATAGACCCCGTTTACCTGGTGGCATCATCTCCATGGAGATAGACAACATATCATAATGTGGGACATTTAAAGCAAAAACATCTCATTGGTGACAAAATCATGCTGGAAGCGGTCGTAATGTTATGCTTGATCCATGGGCAGCAGTCTCAGTGTTTGGAAATACTGAGTTTTATTGCATAACCTTTAGTCAAATGGAGTAGAGTATCTGGTGGCGCAGGCTTGTTCTTATTTAGCTTATCATACAGAGAGGGTATAATGAGGATAGAGGGAAGAGCGGGCTTAGGCCCAGAGCAGCAGCAGCACCACCACTGGCTCCTTGTAATAACAGGAAACAGGGACTCACACAGAGGTGCGCTTTAGTCTGTTCATTAGTTTGGATTTATCACTCCCATGTTGCTCTCACTGAGCTGCTTTAATTAATCATATCACAGGTTTACAGGAAGACTGTCCTGCCATCACCCCATGGATGTAAAGTACATTTTGTCAGAAGATTTCAGACATTTAATTAGATGAGAAAAAGTGTTTTACCAAAGGTTCGTTGTGCATTGAATGTTAAATGTGTTCTATTTATAATTTGTATTGGCTTCATGGTTGTCTTATCTTTACACCAGGGGAATGGCATTGTTTGTTTGACAAAATGAGATCTCAGTCTGAACAGTGGTGCTCAAATTAAAATGAAAGTCAGCTTAAGGAATGTATATAACTATATTGAAAATAAATAAATAAAATGCTATAAAATATATTATAATACAAAATTACATAATGACTATAGCAACCCTTATTGTAAAAGAAATTACATTTATTTTTCTCAGTTCACTTCTAGATTGTCATAATTCCTCTAAATGCATTTCAGATTAGCTGCTCTTGCATGAATATTACATTATGCAATCATAAACTTGGTCAAACTTGCTGAAATTTGACAACAATGACAACAGCACTGAATCTGTTTTCAGGTGATACTCTTTTGTGGGGCAAAAAAGAAAATATCTGTCATTATAGAATGTGTTGCTAAGTGTTGCATTGACCCTGTTTTTCACTAAATAAATCTTTAAATACAATTTTCTAAAATAGTGTTACAATCAAACCATCTAAACATGTGACTCATTAAAATGGATTGATTATTCTGTTATGATCTCCAACTGAGTTGTTTCTGTGCTCAGTTTTACAAACATTTTGAATTAAATATCCAAAAGTACAGACTAGGGTTTAGTGAGTTCCAAGTCCTTCATTTTAGTAGCAATTTTCACATCAGTAACAGTCACAGTTACAACAGGCATGACAGACATTTTATGAACCAACGGAAATGGAAAGCATTTACCCCTGAACCTAACTGTTTGAGGTTTGGACACTATATTTTCTAATATGATCAAAACCAGTGCCTTGGCTGAGGTGCACCTTCATCAGCTGGTTTGCATGTTCTTCCAGTGATATGATGCCAAAATCTGTGTCAGTGACAGAGAGGGTACGGGGGTATTTACAGGCTGATTCATCCTAGAATGTCTCATAATGTTTTAACTTGTATTCACACAAAGCTGTTCAGTAGTTACTTGAAGGATAATAACACTTCCAAAACACAAGTGCATCTCTTGTATAATAAATTAAATGTGTTTTAAAGGAGCACTGTGTAACTTTTTGATTGGGGGTACATCACCTGCTTGTTTTTATGGATATGTCATTGCTTTGATTGGAATGTTTCGCGCTATGACATTAAACAGCTCTACCTTACATTTTATTTCAATTAAAGGTGGTTTTATAGCTCAAAAATGTTTAGAAAAACAGGCATTCTGTGAGTGGGGGTCGTCTCTTCACAGATCTGATCTGTAACTTGGTCTGGTTTGGTCTCCATGAAGATAGAAATGTTTAATACCATCTCCCTGGAGCTCCATTTGACAGACTCTCCACCAGAAAAGTTACACAATGCACCTTGAGGGAAATAAGTGTCGTTTTCTACCCTTAACCAATTATTAACCATTACTGCTGGTATTGGTTAATATTGGATATTAGCAGATACTTAAAGTCAAAGTTTCAGTATCGTCATCGGAACTGAAAAAGCTCAGTGCATCCCTAATAATAATATTACTTAAGTTTGCTGCTAGCGCCTCTGAATAGTACATTTTCCTGAAAAAGTTACTTGAGTAAATGTACTACCCACGTCTGATCAGTGGTATCAGAATTATTTTTTGTTTATTTGTTTTAAGAAATCTGTATTAATCAAATCATGTAGCACCGATATTCTTTCTAAGCTGAGTGCATCAGATTTGTCTACTTAATCAGACTAGTACAACTAGAAACAGAAGATCAGTTAGGCTAAAATGTTACTGTACATTTACACAAACATGAAACTTTATTATTTTACATCCCAGCTAATTATTTTTGGTATTCTTTTTTTCCAAAAGTGAAAAGTTAATTTATGGACTTTCCCACAACTTAAACAGTTTTCTGTAAAATATTGATATCGGCCACAGCAACGAGACAAATCGGATATTGCTAATCCATATAGCACCATTCCTACACTCAGTACTGTAACCTGCTGTAGAGGTTAGAGTCCACATAACCACATAATGTTTCTGGTTGGCTGGACACCATAGTATAAGATGAGAAGAGGAGGTTTCCCATTGGAGCGGCAGAGTCTCATATAGAGGATTTCCTGCTCGGTTCAATGGGCACATCTTAGATTAAACACGCCAGTGCGTTTGACTGTATCTTTATGACTGACAGTGAAGAACATAGGATCTCACTGTAACATATCACTGTGTATACAAGACTAGAGCTGTGCCCAATCACCCACAATGCATCACTCCGCTATACGGTGGTTATATGATGTGCGGTGGTATTGCGCTTATACCACTGCACCATTTCAGACACTACAGGTTCATGTCTTGATCCATAGATTCACGTAGATTATACATGAACTCCACTCCCTAGACAAAGCAATGAGTCAAATCAATACAACAGTGTAGATGTAATATTTCAGTGTTCAGAAAAAAATGCTTTTCTTTCTTTCATAGTCCATTTTCGACACTATATGTTAAGTAAAGTAGACACATATTGAAAGTAACAGATCTTCACAGGGCTAGTTAATAGTAGGAGCTAATATTACAATAGGGGGTATTAATTGCTAACACATTATGTATTTTGATCACCATGTTATCTTTTATTGTTTTGAAAATGCTAATATTCGTCATTCTGTGTCCACCCTCCCTTTGCTCTTTGCTTTAAGTCACTCCCCCTTCAGAGCTCTGTCACATTACAATAAGCATGCACTCAGCTAATGGAACTACTGCACATTGCATCAGATTTATGAAGTTGTAGTGTATTGTTTTGCATCATCTTCTTGTGTATTTATGCAAAATTTCAGTGCAGGAGCAGGGACAGGATCGTACTGCTAGCTACCTGTAAGGATGTTTTTGATGTGGGAACAGCGTTATGACATGGTAGAAAGCTCAAAAAAGTAGATTCCAGCCTTAACAGATCATGTTTAGTTAGTCTAAGGTTAAACCAATGTAGATTTTAAGATCCTAAATGCTATGTTCATTCAAAGCCAGTCTGACTCTGTAGATTAATACCTTTTTTTTTGACCCAGCAGCTTATGGGGTTGTTCCATGGGTATTTTGTTTAGTTTTCAAGTTACATAATGCACCATTTCTTCTGCTCCAAATGAAGAAAATTTATCTTGATTTAGTTTCCTTCCGATTGTCTTCTGTGTTAGTCTTAAGTTGTGCATCAGTATTGCTAACACGTCTCTCCTGTACAAACATTTGCCTGAATACGTTTTTGACATAAACAGTGGAAGTCTGTCATTACAGACTTTGTAATCAAGCGCTACAGCTCCGGCGTATAGAGCTGATGAGCTTTATGTGTCTGTAATTATGCGTGTGTAAAGATGCACAAAAGACGTGACTTGTATTTAAACAATGCCAGTAAACAGGAATCTGATTGGGACTCTGGTTAGCACCACAGAAGACAGAAGGCCATTGTATGATAATAATGATATTGTTGGTAACGTTTTATTATTGGAAACTCATGCTCATGGTCGTGTTTGTTACTGGGGACTGACAATCTTGCTGTATATCCTATTGTTGTGAAATTGTGGTTGCTGTAGTATTATTTACTAGTTGCTGGACTATTATTTACTAGTTAATAGCACAGTATTTTGTATTTACAACCATTTGGAAGTGTTAGAGAAGACATATTCTGCTTGTGTCTGCTATAGAGTTATAATCTATGATACCCGTGGATCATTATGCTATATTTGGACATTTTAAATTGCAATATTGATCTAAAACAATTTAATAAAAGAAACAATCATCTGGCTTCCACATTAGAATGCTACAGTGCACAATGGGAGCTGATGTCGGGGTAAGCGTCATTGCAATAAAGAGCTGTGCAGCTTTTTTTTCATTTGTATCAAACACTGCCGAATCCTACTTGTATCACCAAAGAATATAAAATTAGAGAAAAGAAATAAATACAGAGCAGTGGGAGTATATTAGTGGCAGTGAAAACAAGAGTTGATTGGAACAATGATGTCTAACAGAAGTATAAAGATAACCCAAATATGCATGAATGAATGAATGCAACTTTGAGAGGGTAAATGAGAAGGGCAACATCTATAACATGGTTAAAACCTCTAAAAATGTAATTTTGCATAATAGGTCCACGTTAACAACACGTTAATTTTTGTTACTTAAATAAAAGTTGTGCGTTATGTGTGTGTGCATATGTGTCAGTGTTTGTTTTGTTGTTTTTTTCTTTCATTATAGATTGTTTACCCATTTATATAAATTGTATATGGTTTATTGTTATATGGCTGTTTTTTGTTTGATTTTTATTGTGAACATGAAAAAACAAAGTACATAAGTTGCACCTTTTCATTCATGACACTTGCTACATGCATCCTACTGCATTAGTGCATTAGCATTAGCTGTGAGGACTTTTAGTCGCTTAGCAACTGTCAGCTTTAAGTTTTGACAAGACGAGTGAAAATGTGCATGCATATACATGTACTTCAAAGGGGGAGCAGTCTACCAGAGATGATAAATCTATAAAAAATATTAAGCATAGATTAGCAAATGCATGAGTATAACTTTGTGCACTTTAGATACAGATACAGGGCCTTTAAAACACTTATTGACTACTATTATTTACTAGTTCTGACAAGTGGCAAATTTTATGCTCTTAAAACATGAGAGCCTTGGAGTAATTAAAATTAACTTGCATAATCAAAGTGTTTATCGAGGCTTGCAGTATCTTTTGTTTTATTGGGGGAACAGATGGTTATTTATAGTGCTTTCTTACAATGAATTTTAATATAACAGATATTTTAACATAGCCCACATCTAATTTATTATCTGTTAGTGCAGAACTTGTTATGTGTGCTATTATGAACAAAGTCTTAAAAATAACTAGTTATTTTTTATGATATATTACTCTTCTGCTGTGTCAAGTGTCCCAAATTATATAGTGTCAGCTGTAGGCTTGTATATGAGCGCCATAATCAGATAGTGACAAAAAAGGTCATTACATCAAGCTAAAATCATTTATTGGAAATATACCAAATGTTTCTTTTTTTTTTTTTTTTTTTTATGACTCGTATCGTCATTTCTCTTTTTGCGGAGCCCTGTTTCCATGTTCCCCCTGGACCTTTTGCTTTGCTGAGAATTGAGAATAGGAGTAAATAGGATCACCCGTGCCCAAGCTGTGATTTAACTTCAAATGGGATGGACAGTACATCAGGCTATTATCAGAATATGTGATGTGGAGGTATTTTTTCATATATTTTTGCAATGTTTTTTTTTTTCTTGTTACAACAAAAACAAACTGATCCATACTGGAGGTTTCAGGCTCTAGTGTGATGACTTCCTGAAGGAGGGGCAGGAGTCAGATTCCCCTATTGATTACATTGTGCTTTGCCATGAAATATTTAACTGACTTAGCAGTGACATCATGCTGGGGGTGTTCTACATGTATCTCTATGGGGGAATGTTTAGGAGTTACCATGGTGACACATTGCACACATTAGCAAAGGTCATTCCCCCAGGATTGTATCAATATGTAAATCCACACATATTGGACCTGATCATCTCTATTAGCCTGATCATTTCTAGAACTCTTTATTTAACAAAAACAAAAACTTCATTGTAACAATATTCATTTTAGCTTCCTCCATCTTTGTTAAATATCATTGATCTAGAATTAGCGCTGTCAAATAATACATTTTTAAAGTCTCGATTAATATCAGAAATCCCATAGTTAATCGTGATTAATTGCATATTGAATTGCATGTTTAAAATGATGTTATTTTGCATTTCAAGACAGTTTTAAAGCAATAATGTAAAGCAATTCTTACCCATTTAGCAATCGCTGTAGTTATTTTCTTTGCTGTGTGATTATCCACAGGTCTGTGGCGACTCTGACAAACGGTAGTTTGTCTGATCTGAGGCTCTTGGCTGGGACACTCCGGTTGCTGCACCCAGGTGTTTAGCTCGGAGGTGGTAACTTAGACTAGACGTACTTTGCTGGTACTGAAACTCTGCTTGACACAGGCTGCATTTAACTCTTGACTTGTAAATTGTAGCATCTGGAAGTTTTTTTAAAGTCAAATAAACAGTTCAAAAGTCCAGAAGCCTGTTCGAAAGCGAAACAGCCAGAGGAGCTACTTAGGGATGTGTAGAAGGGACGAAAAGTCTGTGAACTTAAATTGCGATAAAAAAAAAAAAAAAATTGGATTGGATAATGGATTGCATTAATCTAGTCGCGATAAACACGTTAACATTGACAGCCCTATTAAGAATAAGAGCTTTAAGCCAGGTTATAATGTTGTTTATAAAAACATGAAACTGTAGTTTTCAAGTTAACAGCTCCTTTTACCTCTAGTTAAGTAGAGATTGGCAACTCCAGGGCTAAATGATTCTAGTGCATGTGTGTGGAGTTTAAAAACACAGTGGAGCAGAGTATTTTCCATTTGAGAGAAGAACTAACTAACTAAATGTGCAGGGCTTGTCTTAAAATGCAGGTATGTTTTTGATGAGGAAACAACATTATCAGAAAATAGTGCAATATGGACCAGATAATTTCACGTTTGTCAGCAAAATACTTCTTTACATGAACTTTAGTCTGTTCAGTATTGTGGCTGATGGAGCCTTATGCATTTCCCAGCCTGTCTATGTCGGTGTATCGTTTGGAAATGTGCTATATCTGCTTATGAACACCATTACAGACAGGCATTTTCTGCTTTGTAAAACGTAACTTTCCGCTGTTAAATGCACCATATTACAAGTAATACTGGCTCACACTCCAGAGCTTTATGGCCACTTTGGCCTACCGTAGTTTTCTGTTAGCACATAATTGGCACAAGATTCATAACTCGGTCTGAGCAGGCAGAAGTGAAAGTGATGTGCAGTTAGAATTCTCATTCCCACGGCCGCCATGTTGTTGACCTTTGAACCCTCTGGCTATGAATAATATGGATCTTCCTTAACGTCCTAATACATCACAGTGTCTGATCTCATCAAAGTACATTACCGCCCACACAGCTGATTTATGTTCCATCAAAATAAGCAGACATGAGCTAAATGGATTTCTGATCGTGATGTAAGAAGTACTCTACATTATAGTACAAGGGTAAAAGAACTACTACTACTACTATTATTCCTCAGGGCAGTAGACGGGGGGACAAAGAGGTCTGTGGTCTGTGCCCCAGGGTTTAGGAGGAACAGAATTGGGCCCTCTTCCTATTAAATTATATTAAAGGGGGGCCCATGTGAGGATTTTTGCCTTGGCTCAACGGGCCTGATACTAATACTACTATTACTACTACTGCTACTGCTACTGCTACTGCTACTGCTACTGCTACTACTACTATTACTACAACTATTCTAATAGCATTGAATTAGAGGATGATGACGTATCAAATATTGCAAATGCTGTTCAGAATTACAAAAAAAAGAATATTTATTACATCGTCTAATGATAAAATGTGTGAAAAATACTGTAAAAAAAAAAGCTTTTAAAAATTAAAGAAAACGTTTGTAGTTAATTTTATAGTCATTGTTTTTTTTTGCAATTGAACCTCAATCAAGATATTTTAGCTCTTTTCTGATAGACTGTAATACTGTATTGCATTGAATTCAACTGGTGCTAAACAGTAGATTTTAACATCGACCTGAAAGATAACAAGAACTGAAATATGACAAATGACTAATTGCACTTACTCAATCTTCATATCTTCAAATCAAATATAATTCAAATTTAGTCTCATTTAAAGGCATTAATATTTATACTAGATCATAGTGTCCCCATTTTACCCACAACCTTGACAAGCCCCAGTCTCTCAGCGCTCATTATAAACCTCAAACATCACATTTGATTATCTGTCCTTGTGCTTAAATCTTGAAGGTAACCCAGTTTATCCATGGAATAATGCAAATGTAGGATCATTGCCAAACCGATGACCAGTTTAAAGGTGCACTATGTAACTTTTTTCGTTTAAGGTCCACCAGCTCCTTTTCTTTTATTGCTTTGTTTGAATGTTACACAGTATGGAATTACATTTATCTATCTTAGTTAGTGGGGCCCTGGGGGGGTGCGCGTGACCTCGGGGAACATGTTTTTTTTTGCCGTACCAGAATAAAGTGTAATTGCACATCCACTACAGCAGTTGGCAGTAATGCTCTCATTGTCAGAGTGTGCGCAGGGAGTATTAGTGCTATGGTGTCAGGTTTTTTCAGGGATCTATTAGGAGTGATCTATATGAAGTGTAGAGAACAAATTGTATGTAAAGCGTATGTAGCGCTTCGGTTTACTACAGTGGAAAATGAGGAAAGACTGTGTTTACTGTGTCTTAAATGTTGGCAGCGGACAGCATGAAGCCAAATAAATTACGGTGTTGCTTAAAGACATTACACCCCAGTCACGCTGATAGGCCGCTTGAGTTTTTTCAGCAAAAACATGCCGAATATCCCCAACAATCCTCCTGCTTTGTCCATGCTACTTCTGTAAACCAGCGAGCACTGTCAGCATCATATAAGGAGGAGCAAACAGCAGAGGAGCTGATATTGCTGTAGCATTAGACATGGTTTCTGTCACACTGGATGACGCAAATGCCCCGAATTATAACATCATCTATAAAGACGAGGAGGACACAGGAGTGGACTGTCTCATGACACAGGTGAGTGCAGCGCGGAACACGCTCAGACACATGCTGCGTGTGTCCCGGGAGTCGCTTTGGAGACACGACTAAAACGTTTGCTCTCTTGATGTTTGGTAGTGGTTCTGTGGTTCTTCAAAATATCCATAGTTAGTCCCTGGTTTAGAGGTCTGTGCGAGACAGAATTTTCAGTCCCGCTCCCACCAACACCCGGAATGAACTTTCAAAATGTGTCCCCTGCCGCACTGTTTTGTGCCGGGAGTGCAGCACTCTACCCTGGCTTAGTCCTGGTTTTGTCCCTGGTTTAGTCCTAATTCAGTCCTAATTCAGTCCTGGTTTAGTTCTGGTTTAGTCCTGGTTTTGTCCCTGGTTTAGTCCCTGGTTCAGTTCTGGTTTAGCCCCTGGTTTAGTCCGGGTTCAGACCTGGTTCAGTCCTGGTTCAGTCCTGGTTCAGTCTTGGTTTAGTCCTTATTCAGTCCTAATTTAGTCCTGGTTCAGTTCTGGTTTAGTCCCTGATTTAGTCCGAGTTCAGACCTGGTTCATTCTTGGTTTAGTCCCCGGTTCAGTCCGGGTTCAGACCTGGTTTATTCTTGGTTTAGTCCCTGGTTCAGTTCTGGTTTAGTCCCTGGTTTAGTCGTTGGTTTAGTTTTGGGGGGGAGAGACAGAAAATAATTGAGAAGCTTTGTCTTAGCCAAAGCTCTTGTCCCAGAACACAGCTCAGTGTACATATTTGTGATAAAGGCCTTAGATTGACTGAAGAAAGTTACTCTGCTTCATATAATAAGGAGATCGTATAATTTTATTCTCTCTGCCAAGAGAGCTGCTTTGGTTGTTCATGAACTTTACATTTGTAGCCCTCAGAGGACGTCCTCTTGATGTTGTTCTGTGAAAATGTCAAAGTCTGTTTAAAACTGTTTTGTTTATTTTCGTGATTCCTTCTCATTCCCTCATGTCTTAGAGATTATTATAATGTATTGATTTTATTACAAGTTATAAGAGTCATGTTTTTAAAGTACAAACTGCATAGCTGATTTGACTTTGGGCATTGAATATGTTCAGTACAAGAACATGAAAATTGTGATCCATCATAATCTTATGTTGTTAAATTGTTTGTATTGTATTTATTGTATTCTCACCTAGTTGTCAAAATACTCATAGTAATAAATGATAATGATAAATGATAATAGTAATAATCAACACTAAAAAAAGTTTATTTTATAAAAGATACACAACTTAACAAAAAGTAAATAAAAAATATCTCAACTATAAGATCAGACCTTTTGTTCATAGTCTGAGAATGGTCTTGATCTATATCAGAAATAGTTTAAGACCACTTAAAGGTCCCATGTCACACAAACGTGACTTCTTCTGAGCTATTAAGTATATGCAGGGTGTTGTGTGTTAAATGTGTGTGTATGTGAGTGTGTGAAATGAAACAAAACACACCTCCAGGTATGTTTCTGATGAGGAAACATTATTACACAGATCAGATAGTGTAACATGGGCCCTTTAAGCATATCCCTGTTATGTATCTTAAAAATTGGAACATTTCTGTTGTGTAAGGTATCAGGCCTTTTTAGTATCAAAGTAAAGTTGTAAATGTTAGTAAATAAAAGCAAAAACAATATGCATGTTTTTTCAGTTCCCAAAATGGCACCTATATTAAATAAATACGTTTTACATATTATTTTTATAGTTGGGTTGTGGTCCTATCTTCAGTTTCGTTCTGTATCTTCACACTAAAGCCTTTATAACTTTACTGTCGCCAACACTTTGCAGAAACAGCTGGAGGAATCGTCAGGGCGACATTAGCAGCGCTCATTTCCTCTGCACACAGTCCCCGCAGACGAATATGGATTCTTCAGATTGGAGCATAGATCTTTGTTCATTTTAGATCTCCTCTTTATTAGGGCGGGCAGATGGTGGCCCATATTGTTCCTGATGGGAATGAGGAAGTGAACGTCATGTGACGTTAGCAAGCTCAGAGTTAGACCGACGCGGATCATGATCACAGCGGGAGAATGTCACATCGCTATAGGCTGGAAAAAATGATAAAAAATGGGAAAAAAAATATTTGGCTTGAGAGTGCTGTTAAGTTCTTAAGTGGTGCATGATTTGTTTTAGTTCTAATGGGAATTTTAAAAGACAGAATTGTTCAAATAGCAATTTAGTCCATGAATTATATTACAACAAGCTGTCAAAGTACGGTGCTAATGTGCTAATCTGTATCTGCACATTGTTTCATTATCAGTAGTTTTATAGCATCTGAAATATCCATTTGATACTTTGCCACAGATGTCATTAACATTCTCTGGGGGTGTGATGTGAACTAACCTTGCTCTGTCTGAAACTTTGATTAGACTTTTATCTAAGCTTAATATGAACACAATCTGACTAAAAAGAGCTGAGTTATAGGTAGAACTACTACTAAATTATGCTCCCAAGATATATTATAGACAAACAAATACCAATAGAAGCAAATCTAAACTTAAAAAGCACTAAAAAACACACTTTTATACTATGGGGTACAGCATAAATTACCCAAGCACTTTTCAGGGTGATGATCGCTGTTTTATATTGATTGATGTTGTTTTAACCTTGGTTTTATTGAAATGTTTTAGTCTCTACTTTCCAATGGCCTGTTCTGCACTTCAGCATCTCATCTTTTTAGTGCACTAGAGAAATAAAGTTTGGCTTGACTTAAAAAAAAAAAAAAATTAAAGATACTGCACAATCATGTCAGAATTACACAAGTATTTGACAGATTATTCTGATTCCTGAAGTGTTTTTGAGGCAGAAGTGTGAGTGTCTTTTCTTCCTTTTTCTTGTCTGCTGAACACTGCTTTACACCCATGCCCTTGATACTGAAGAGGTTAGAAGTGGTGAAGACTGCTCCAATGACCCGTGATGAAGAGGAAGTGTCCCGGAGGAGGGAGTACCTCTTTTGGGGTTTTGCACCATCACACTTGTGTTGTCACGACAACAGTGTCCATATGTTAGCCAGGATCTGTGACTGGACTCTAGCAGGTCACACTGACACGACGCAGCAAGCCATCTGCTCCCATATTTGTCAAAATGTCAGGTGGTTTCCATTTACTCACCTGTACATCCCTTCGCTTTTGGCTCGGGCAAGTGGCACCTATTACTGTACAGTGTGCGTGTTTACCCTTATTTTACCCCACCATACTTACTGACCAGGACAGTCGTTCCTCTGTACAGTCTCAGAACATGCCTGATACCATCATTTGAGAGCTGTGGGCAAGCTTAATGGAATTTGTAATGGCTTTTATCTTAGTGTATTTTATTATATTGAGTCATTGCATAATAATAATGATAAATAAATTATTTATTTATTTAACAAGAACAATGCAGTCATGCATAGTCACAGGCAGAGCAGCAGCTGATGCAGTGCATATAGAGAGTGTAGCTAGTGCTAATTCTCAACTCCTGTTCCTGGTCAGGCTTTTCTTACTCTAAACACATCACAACATTGAGATCAAGATTGTTTTGAATTTCCAATTAGTCCAATAATAAGCCAGTGGATGATATTTTAAAGATGCGAAATACTAGCTTAATGGTTAAAGTAGACTTTATTGCACTCTGGAGGTTCCCATTAATTTAAAGTATTCTGGCACTACAGTTTATATTATACTATACTACATAAATGAAAGGGCAGGTTAAACTATCCCAAAACTACAGCTACACTCCTAAAACTATAGCTAACATTTTTATGTATTATGGATGTGCAAATCTTCATTGTAATAGCCTTTTTTTCCTCACTGTTTATATTTTGCACAAATAAAGTGTCTCTTCAGCGCATTGTAGTATCAGTATAAATAAATAAATGTTTGTTTGAATGACATGTAGCGATCAAACCCTCTGGGCACCGCTAACCTTTACTGTCACTCCTCTGAGCTGCTCTGTCATCATCACCATTGTCATGTTTTTATCTCGACTGTGGTGCATCACCTGTCAGTCTGTCTGTCTTTCCCTTAATGTTGTCATATTTGAGTGTTTTCTGGTAGTTGTTTTGTCCCACCTGCTTTCTGACCTGTGGCGTGATGTCAGGGCATCTCCTTCATGTACTATGTCAACCAGTGCATTATTTTCCTTGCTACTTTCTTTCAACTCAGTCACTTTTTGGCACAATTATCAGTTAAGATTGCAATATTTATGTAATTGAAATTTCTATGTAAATTGTAACTGTAAATTTTTGCCTTTTTATGGAAGGAAATTGTTAGAAATCAAAAATATATCGTATATCGTACATGGGATTTTGTATTAATTTAACCATTCATATTTATTTTCTCTCTCAAATGTTAAAGGTGCACTATGTAACTTTTTGGTTAGAGGTCCATCACCTGTTTGTTTCTATGCAGATGTCACTGTTCAGCCTGGAATGTTCCACAGTATGACAGTAAACAGCTTTACCTTACATGTATTCAATTACCTGTGGTTTTATAGCACAAAAACACCTATAAAAAACAGGCATTCTGACAGTGAGCAGTGTCGCTTCTCCACAGATCTGACCTGTAATTTGGTCTGCTTTTGTCTTCATAATGATAGCAACATTTAATACCTTACTGCGAAACTTTCCAGACAAAGCAAGAACATCTCCATGGAGAAAAGCATTTGACAGACACACCACTAGAAAAGTTACACAATGCACCTTTAAGGCTTCTGTGTTTAAAATGTGCAAACTGATCTTGGTTTTAATGCACAAATTGCAATTCTAATCGTAATCACAACACTTCTCTAACTCAATCTAGTGCATAGTTTTGCTGTATCCTTGAGAAAGACAATTACCCAATTTTTTCCTTTTTCCCTTCCATTTTTCCCTTTGAAACAACAAGTTGGCATTATCTAAAAAAAATACCAGATTTTTTTTCACCTATAAATACCCATTAGAGAGTCCATGGCCTTCTCCTGCGCTTCCTTTAAACCTGTACCTCATGGCTTAGTGCAGCAGACCATCTGGTGTGTCCTGGTGTAGCACAATGAAAGTGACTCATTAGTTTGCTCACCGTGTGTCAACAGCGTAGCACAGCATTACAAACATACAAACAGGAGGATGAATGAATGCTGCTTAAACTGAAGTTGCATCTGTAGTCTGACCTTTGACCACATCTACCGGACAAGGTTTAGCATCTCATTGATTTATGGCGTCTCTAGTGGCCAAATGTGGACCTGCAGATGTGTGTAGAAGTGGACAGTAGAGATCAGTCAATCAATCAATCAATCAAACTTTATTTATAGAGCGCTTTTCATACAAAAATGCAACACAAAGCGCTTTACAGTGATTAAAAAAAGAACAATCCCACATTTCACAAAAAAAGAACAATCCCACACCCTCCACCCCCCCACAAAGCTAAAATAAACCGATAAATGTAGAGATTACAATCTGTGACAATCTCTTATAAAGCGAAACTAAATAAGTGTATATAATAACTGTGACATAACTTTATTATATATCTTTATGGCATCATTACATATCTTTATTTGCTACTAACTGAAACAGGAAACTATGAGATTACTACCTTGACAAACTATCTTTCATAACTCTCTATACGGACTATAATAACTATAACTAACTACTGCAGAGAAAAAAGGAAAATAGAGGAAGAACAACAAAAAGGAAACATACATTATGTATATACATTATGACACGACGTTAAATTAGGACAATGACAATATTATTTGGCTAATCAATAATTGTGAGGACTTTAGAAGCAAAAATACATCATTTGTAGAAGCAAATATACATCATTCAATTTACTATTTGCTCCAAAAAGTAACCCTAAATGAAGTGCTTTGTTCAGGCTGTCATATTAAAGTAACGCTGTGTAACTTTCTTGAGATGGAGCAACACTTGACATATAATTCAATGGAAACAGAAACTTCAAACCATATGTTGGGACATTGTTTACACAGATAGATATGTATTTGTTCCCATAGTGTGGAATATTATAGTCAAAGGAACAAAACTGTGACCCTCTTCCAGGTCAAGTAAGAGTCAGGTTTGTGGAGACGCAAGTAAGGATGCATGTTTTTGTTCAGTGCAATAAGAAAAATCCAGAAATTAAAGAAGAAAAAACATGATTTTATTTTAGGCTAAAAAATTACACAGTGAGGTTTTAACTTTAATGACTTCATTCTTCACAAAAAGTTTGATTTCATTTTCGACACCTTCCTAAAATAATCACATAAGTCTTTTTTTTTTTCCAAGTTTTTCAGGAAACACAAAAAACTTGAACCTGAAATTATGAGGATTAAGGCAAAAAAGCTAAGTCATTTTGGCCAAAAATGACTTAGCTGATTATTTTAGCAAGGTGACGTTATGCTACTCGCATACAACAGGAACAGTACTAGTATAAATGGTACGGAAAATCATAACGTAATGTTTTTTCACACAGTAATCCACCCACTTAAATGCAAGCTGCAGACCTTGTACTCTCCTGCTGTGCTAAAATATGACGCCTTCATTGTAGTGCCACTAGGGAACATGCGTCTCATCAAAACTTTATCGTCCCTCAGCACAGCAACAAAACGGTAACAAAACAGACCAGTTCAACGCCTTATATGAGCTTCAATCATTGTCTCAATCGTATTCCTGCTTTATGAGAGCTTAGCATGCAGGGGGAGAGCAGAGCAGAGGGGGGTGTAGACGGCAGAGCAGTGCAGTTGGAGATGAGCCAGAATCACTAATTTTGTATAATGACTTTCTGGCAGCAGAGACACACAGGAGCTCCTACGTAAAGAGAGGGGCCGTGCAGGTAATTCAATTATAGAGCCATGGTGTGTTTCATGACTGCAGGTCAGGGCAGATTCAACAACAGGCAGAGGTGAAATGAGATAGAGAGAGAAGCAGGGGATGTGGAGGGAGAGCGGAAAAGAGAGTCTGTTTATTCTTTCTGTTTATGCAATGTTTTTTCACACTCATATTACACTATTTCCTGATCTGTTATGTTATATATATTCTGTTATATGTAATGTTGTTTCCTCATCACAGACGTAGCTGAAGTTGTGTTTTGTTTCATTCGTTGCGTTTTTCTCTCAAGCAGAAAACACCTTGTGATGTGGTAATATGGAATTTTTAAACTCCATACACCTTCACTAGAATCATTTGGATAATTTCATAACTGGAATTACCAATCTCTACTGAACTAAAGGTTAAAGGTAGCTGAATCAGAGCTTTTTGAGCTTTGAAGATGTAGACAGACTAATAATGCAGGGTTACTCAAACATGTGTGAATGGAACAAGCACAACTCGCCCATGGACACTATGGAACATGTCTGAATGACTCAGGGATTTGGCTACACAGATATAAGGCCACATGTAGTAAGTATGTAAGTAATATCATTTAATAGTTGGGTGATTAATCAATCGTATTGTAGTAGGCAAAGCAAGGCAAGTTTATTTGTATAGCACAATTCGTACACAAAGTCATTGAAAGTGCTTTACAGAATAAGAAATACATTAAAAATCACAATACAAGCAAATAAAAAAACCCATAAATAATCATCATGAAATTTTAAAATAGAGACATTAAATTAGAGAGAATTAGAGAGAAGAGTCCAGAATGAGAAATGAAAACCTTTCAGTCATATGTACCAATACAATACTGCACATTCGTCCTGATTTCAATCAATCATTCGATTCTTTTGATTGATTGACCTAAACCTACAGTTTAAGATCTGGAGATGGGTTCCCATTAGGTCATTTTCTTTTGTTTTATTTCCAAGTTTGTGGAACGTGGTTGCTGCTGTTATTTCCAAAAATTGTTTCTTTATTTACATTTTTGCACAGTGCATAAAATAAATAAAAAACATCTGTAGACAACTTGAACAAAAGAAAACAATTACAGGGCGGGCCATTGTATTGTGAGCGTTTTTAATCATAAAAAAAGACCACTCAGAATACTGCTTCAGATTGTTTTGAATAATTACCAAATGAGAGGGAATAATAGAATCATTTCCCTGCTGCATAATGCACTGCTTAAATCGTAAATGCGGTTATATGGGGTTTTTACTTAATTATCATCATTTAAAGGGTACATTGAATAGACTGAATCTTTTCAAGAGTCTAATGACACTAATAGATGCAAATCAAACAAAAGAGAACACATTTTAACATAATAAGAATCAGTGATAGGTACATGTTGGAACATACAAACTCCATCTCTGTTAATCAGCACAGGCTAATGTTGGGGCCACAGTCTCAGTGTGGGGTCAGATTAGATCTAACCTGTGTGTGCTGTATTAACCAAACCAGTGTTAGATGAATGCACAAATACAGAGAGAGGAGCAGAAGGACCAGGGCTGATGGGATCCAAGTAGAATGGCCGTGACCTCATGACTCCTCAGGCACTTTTGGGGCTTTTTTCCCATAAAAACACATGATATTTTGTTATTTCCAGAGTAGATTCTACCTCAGTAATTCCAGTAGTTGCTATTTGATATCTCAACACTTTTATTTTGATGAAATTATGATATATTGTGCTAAAGGGAAAGATGATTCTAAATTCTGTACAAAATCATAACAGTTATTCATTTGTAACTAGACACAAGCTTATTCCCTTGACTATGGGTGAGCTTAGTACTGACCTGTTAGTTGGCAATTCCAGCTCTCATAGATGAATGCTGCCGCTGTGTCCTTGGGCAAGACCTTTAAAACACCTCGGCCCCAGTCTCTGCATACACTGGTGTATGACTGTGAGCGACTCCTAATTTTATCCATATTCTGCTCGCTCATTCTTAACCTATTTGAACCCATATCTGAACTTTAAATCCTACTGTTGTTCCAAGAATAAATAACTAACGTCGTTAGGACCATAGTGAGGCAGGTCCCCATAATGTGAGTGTGAGACAGATTTTAGTCCCCACAGAAGAGAAATACCCACCCACTACTTTCAGTTGGCCTATTGCCACGTTAAGTGAAAAGGTGAAATCCTTCTCTTTTTTTTTTACTTTCAACTGGACACTGAACACTGAACTGATAGTAGCCAATACCCCACACCTCAGGTCTATCTCCTGGAGGCTGATAAATCCTCTCCTTCTCCTCCATCTCTACCCTTTCCTCTTCCCTTTCCTGTCAGTCTCTTTCTCTTTTTATTTTTCTCTCCCCTCTCGCTTCCTCCATTCCATTTTCTTCTTTTTTGTGTGTGTCTCTTTCTCTCCCGCTCTCTTCTTCTGTTTCGTCAGTCTGTTTTCCTCTTTCTCTCTCCTGCTCTTCCTCTATTTTGTCAAGTCTCTCTCTTTCTCTCGCTCCCTCACTCACTCACACACACACTCACACACACACTCCCTCACTCACTCACACACACACTCACACACACACTCACACACACACTCACAACATCTGTGCGTGTGTGGCTCATGCACCGTCACCATGGAGACCACCAGGTGTGTCGTGACAGAAACCTGCTTGAATATTTTATTCACCGCCACATTTAAACAGCTTTAGTAAAGGAAATCACAAGATCACAAATTAGAAAGACCTACAAGTACTTCTAAATTATATATTACTCATGTACAAGTAAAACAGGTCTTTTCAAACGGCACTATTTAGCACGGCACAGCACAGCACGACACGCTTTGTTTGCTTTTCAACTGGGGGTTGGACCTGGAAGCGATTGCGATTTTCCGTCTGGTTCTAACCGTGCTGAGCAGATCTAACAACGTGACACAGACAGACTGCTGCCCACTGATTGGTCAGAGGAAATGTCGTCATGCGCGCGACAAAGCTTGAGGATCTTTAAATAATTACCCGCCGTGTGTAAAAACACACCGACAGCACGACAACAGCGAGCATGTTTTTGCATCTTTTGTGACTACAAGCGACAGAGCAAACAACAGCAGCAGTGACACCAGTGTGACACTAATAATGTCGCCTAAAAATGACATCACGGCAGTGTCGACCCCGCGACTCCTCTCACTTTCAGGTGGTAACGGCTGCATGGAAAAGCTTCACCGTGTAGTGGCGTGTTGTGCTGTGCTGAGCTGTGCTGTGCCGGTAGTGTAGTCAAAAAGCCCCAAAAGTGTCAAACCAGTTCTTATATGAGTAAATGTGAAGTATTGGTAGAAAGTACTTTTAAATTACGCCTTTGTAATTGAACAGAAAAACTATCACTATGAATACAATCTATTACTTCCTCTTCAATTTTAGCATCACCGACTTTACAAAAACTCATGCTGCAATCCTTCTGGTACTGGCTTTACTACTACTTTTTCTAGTACTACTACTTCCATAACTACTACTACTACTATTAGTATTTCAGAATGAGGTTGTACTTCCACTATTACTATAACTACTACTACTACTACTACTTCAGCTTCTACTAGTATTTCTACAATTAAGTCAGTTCTATTATTCATTTCTTTGGTAATTATTCTCAAACTTGTACTTAATGTAATTATCTTTTTTTCCTTCTAAATGCCCAAGTAGCACTAGAAAGTACACATGTGTAACCTGTGTTAAAGCGTGTATCTTCCCTCCTGATTGCTGGCTCTTGTCCGGTGGGTTAATTGGTTTTGGGAGGGCAGGCAGGTGGAGAGATGGACTGACACTGACCACATCTCGATCCTGGAGAGGAGAGGAGCAGAGAGTCAGAGGAGGAGGGGTCAGAAGAGGGGGAGAGGAGCAGAGGCAGAGCAGAGAGAATAAATCATGTGGTGACAAAGACAGGAAGCGGTGCAAGCCAAGAGCAAAGCCACAGGAGACAAAGGAGCATCAGATCAGCCAGCATTCATTCTACTGTAGTTTACTGTGTTAGATATTAGCTTAAAGGTCCCGTATTACGCAAATTTGACTCATGTGAGCTTTAAGCCATTTTAGAATGTTGTTATCTTCTCAAAAACATCCCTGGAGTGGTACTTTGTTTCACTCACCCATTTACACACTCTTTATTATTATTCTATCTACATCTCCAAATCCTTTTGTTTAGTTTACTTAAATTATCCAAATGATTTTATTGAAGGTGTATGGAGTTTGGTTGGCGGTTTGGTTCCAGTGCTGATCAGTGTTATTCTGTCCATGGGCAAGACACTTCACCCATCTTGCCTTTGTATGAAGATGTGTCTGAAGATGCGCGTGATGCTTTGAACTTTAAGAACTACTAAAACTTTTCACAGACACAAGTTGCACATAAAAACACATTGCAAGAAAGAAATGAAGCGTCTGCACTGTTCCGTAAGCACAGTCTCATCTATAAACTCCAGACTGTATAAATCTGTTATGAATCAATCAGCTCAAAGGGACCACTCAAAGGCTGATGTCATTGTTATTTAACTCTGAAATGCGAAATGACATTTTAATGTTGGAAGATATTCCGACTTCATTTCATAAGTGGTTCGAGAAAAGAACAGCGGTGAGCCAGCTATAAATTAAAAGTACAATCTGATGTAAACTTTATGAAAATGTAAGATTCAACAGCATCATCACAACAGTAATAGTTTTATATTTTTTAGTTCGGACTGATAAAAACTATGAAATAAACAAAAGGGTGGCATGATGGCATAATGGTTAGTACTCTCACCTCGCAGGTCCAGGATTCAATTCCCGTACAAGATTAGATTAGATTAAAAATACTTTATTATCCCGAAAGAAATGCATTTCAGGCAACACAATACATAATAACAATGACATCAGTTCAATTTGAGTGAAAAATGGGGCCTTTTGGAGTTTGCATGTTCTGCCTTTGTTTGTCTCCATTTCCACTGGGTGCAGCGGTTTCTCTCACCACCAAAACATAAGCGGTTGGAATTTCTCGGTTAAATAAGCTTTAAAAGTATAATGTATTTAAAGATGCGCTATGTAATTTTTCTGACGGAGGGTTCACTACTTCCTTGTGTCCATGGAGATATATATTTACGCTGCCTGCAGTCTTTCACAGCATGACTTAAACTTTGCATTTATTCAACTGTTCACCTTCTTGTACGCACTGTGGTTATTTTTACACTGAAATAACATAATTCTGTGAGAACTACAACTTATTTAATAGCAGTGGACAAAATGTACTTATTTTACTCATGTAGTTGAAGTATTGTGTTTAATGTGGAAGTTCTACTATATAATCACCAATATATTTTAAAGGTTTATAGTCGCTACCCACAAACCCAGAAATACTGAGTAATTACCAGAGTCCCTGCAGTTCCTGCACTCAGCGCCTACATATTTGGGGCTGGAGCGGCAGTAGCTCAGTTGGTAAGAGCGTTTGTCCACTCATCTGAAGGTTGGCGGCATTAAAAAAAATCATCATCATTGGGAGAACCACCTTACCCCTAGTGTCTGCGTACACTGGTGATGAATGTGTGTTGTAAAGCACTTTGCGTTCCTTGAAGGTGGAAAAGTGCTGTATAAAAATCAGCAAATATTTAACATATAATATTTACTTAATTATATAATCACTACAATGCAATTGATTATGACAATATTTTATATCATTTATTTAATTAATTTACATAAATATGACTTCTGACTTAAAAAAATTGAGCAACAATTACTCAGTAAATTCATAACTGTTTATCGTGGTGGTAAGTACATTTTACATTTTACTACTGACAAGTAAATTGTACTTGATATTACAGCAGTAACATTTACTTAAAAAGTGCTAGTGCAAATTGTTACAAGGATTTTTTCTAGTAATTCTTAAGTGTAAGTTGCTTGTCCACAGATCTAATCTGTAACTTGGCCTGTGCTGTTACTCGCTTGTCTCCATGGAGATAGACAAGTTTAATACTGTAGAATATTCGAGGCAAAGTGATAACATCTCCATGGAAACAAGCAGGTTGTGACCATCCACCAGAAAAGTTACACATTGCACCTTTAATCTAACAATGAACCAGCTGCTGGTCACAATGTTATGACTAGTTTTGAACACACTGTACACAGTTAAGCCTTGTGATTCTGTTCCAAGCAGTTTCCCACATGATAAATGGCATCAATATTTCAGTCGCTGGGCAGGATGGCTGACATTTGGTGACATTTCTTTTACTCTCTCTGTTGTGATGCTTAATTATTGATTTGTACTTCACATCTAGTACTAAGTCATCTAAAGGACAGTGCTTGTTACTGGGTCTAAAAGGACTTCCGATCACTCCCTCTTGTCTCACGGTCTATTTGTTTGTAGACTTTTCCGGTCAGTGCACTCCCCTCTCTGTATCGCGGTTGAACTGGTGAACATCAAATATAAAGATAACGCCACAGGAGGCAGTTTGCACCTGTCACTCAAGCAGGAGGCGATGGGACACCTTGATACCTCCTGATGAGTATTTTCCATTCAATTACCCTGTCCTTATTTCTCCTGGCAACCCGCGATTCAGCCCACTGGGTTTGCATAGGGAGGGGACCGGGCCAGCTGCTGCCCGTGGTCTTATGGATGAAGGCAGGTCTCTTGGCTGTCAGTCCAGTGTAAAGCTACATATAGCTATACATTTTGCATTTTCATTTTAAAGACGCGCTCACAATATTGATCTAGAACAGCTGAAACAGCTGAAAGCAAAAAATAGATATCCTTGGAAAAGTGTAGGGTTGTCAAAAGTGTCAAAAATCAGGTGTAAAATCCCTGTCGTCCAGGTAGAATCCATGGCGAAAGGAGAAATTAAATTTGTCAACTGAACAAAAGTTTATTTTGGGTGAATGTGTTTCGCAGCTCATCCAAGCTGCTTCTTCAGTTCTGATGCTGGAGGACACGGCCTTATACCTGCTGGAAGGAAGCTGCTACAATGAAATTACTCTGAGCCTGAGAAAAGAATGGGTTTGAGAGGGGAGTTAAAGAGGCTTTTTTGTTAAAAAAGAGAATCCTTCCTTGAACAGAAATGGAGGCCTCAGACATCATCTGTCCCCCATTTATAACTCTGTCCTCAACCCTAACTCAAAACAAACAAAGAAAACAATAGGTTTAGCCAGGTGACATCCAGAGGTGTGGAATAATATGCTCTTATGACCCCACACTCAGTGCAAGTTCAATACGCCTAACAAACAGAAACTGTAAACAAATAGGTGTGTTTCAGAGTCATTTCATTGTAGCTAGCATTTCCCTTCAAGCAGATATAAGGCAATGTCCATCAGCGTCTGACCAGAACTGAAGAAGTGGCTTGGATGAGCTGCGAAATGTATTTGACAAAATAAACTTTTGTCCAATTGACAAATTGAATTTCTCTTTTTGTCTGTCAAAAATCAGGCACTAAATGATACCAAAACTAGTATTAAAACTAGATACTCCTTTGAGCCGGTATTGATAATAAACAGTCACATTCACAGGACAGAAGTGAACCTTTCCTGAATAACTTGAATGACTTTAAGCAGTATCAGAACAGGTATAAAACCACATAGACCACGCCCATGGACCACTTTGGAACCTACCTGAATGACTGAAGGATTACACAGATAATATAAAGTTCTACTATTTACTATTTAACATTGAAAATTACATTCCAAACAAATGACAAAAAATGATTTTAAGCTTAATGTGCCTCCCAATACATGTTGAGAACCACTATATTTTCCGTTATAAATTTCCCTGTTCATTTGTATGCTCGCAGTGCTCATTCAGTGCTCTATTTTCCAAACTAATTTCAGTCGTAACCTCT
Organism: Odontamblyopus lacepedii; assembly: GCA_034769755.1. Taxonomy (NCBI): domain Eukaryota; kingdom Metazoa; phylum Chordata; class Actinopteri; order Gobiiformes; family Gobiidae; genus Odontamblyopus; species Odontamblyopus lacepedii. The sequence continues at coordinate 25,211,161 of CM068359.1, forward strand.
GTGTAAACTCTACATGGGATTAATATGTTATGAATCAGTTTGCTCAAAGGCACCTTGTAATGGCTGATGTCAGGATTACACATTTGCCCAAAGCCCAACTCATTTTACACCGCTTCTTATGACCAGATTAAACAAGCTGGAAATGATTTTGCACTCACTTCACCTCATAAGTGATTTTTTTATGGGTTTAATTTTAGACACCATTTTGAGTACAATTCAAAAGATATATATTTTTTAAATCTGTTTTGTCTCAATCCTGTACCGATACCATGAGTTTTGTATCTAAATGCATCAGAAATCCTACTAAAAACTCCCCTCACCCCAGCTTGAACTAATATTAAGTGACATTTACTGTATGTGCCTATGTACGTCTGAACTATTAAAATTGTATGAGGAATTTTAAGCATAATTTGATATAAGAACTGATACTTTCCAATACCTATTCAGTCTTGATATATTCACATTTTGGTAGTGATACGATTATCACTAGCACCAATGCAAATTTTCTATTAAACCCTTGGATAGGCAGGCGTGGGTGACTCACTCCCATTACCTGTTACTGCATTGTGTGTTTAATTAGATCCTAATGTAGTCTCATAATGGTATTTGCATAATCGTGTGTAATAAGTCATTGTTTTTAGTTCAAGAGTTGCTATGCCAACCTTTCTGTAAAGTTTAAAGGCATCCCAGGAATCTCTGCCAAGTAATTAGTAAAATGTCAGCTCAACGTTGTCTCATTTATTCATTATTGACAGCTAATGCATTGTAAACTAATAAATGTGTGTATTTTGTCTTAAAGGGAAGCGCTGACACTTGATTTGAGGAGGTTTTCTGCAGGGGAGCAAGGCAGGAACAACCAAATGTGTCAGTGTGAAGGCTCTCCTCTAATTATGTGACAAATGTGGACAACTTACAACAAGCTCACAACAGCGACACAGGCAGAGCTGCTGGGGAGAGGAAAACGCTTGCCTTCATGTTTTAAAAGAGATTATGCACCAAAGAGATAGGCTTTTCCTAGTGTTTGTAGGATTTTGTTTGGTTTACCTGCAAAATGTAATCATAGTTTATCTGAAAATACATTCCGTCATTGTTTTTGGCAATATTTACAGTAGTGAACACAAAAAATACTCGATATCGGATTATTTTTGTCAACTAATAAACTAAACAACAGCATGTAACCTTTCATTTAAATCACTAGTGGTCTTTGGGTCACTGTCTGTCATTCAGTTGGATGTGGCATGTCACCATGGAAATTAAAGCCATACTTTGGAGCACTGAGTGGATATAGAGACAAATAAGATGCCATACTGTGGAAAATGTCAGCCAAATTAACATTTCTATAGAGATAAGCAAGTAGAGGGGCAAGCCTGCTCACTGTAAGGACACATGTTTTTCTAAATTTTTAGCATAATAAAAACATCAAAAAACAAACAAAAAACAAGCTCTTATTTTAGTTTGTTTTTTGTTTAAAAGGTTACACAGTGGGGTGTAAAAAAAAACAGAACAGAAGTGACAAATATGGAGATGCAAGCCACTATTAAACCTTTTTCTTCTTTCTTCTAATCAAAAACATTTCAGTCAGAATAATAAATGAAATTATTTTTTCTTTCTCCTTTTTTTTACCAGACATGCAAGAAAGGGCCAGTGGCACTTTGAAAACTATTATCTGAGCCATATTGGAAATGCCTTATTAATTAGATCAGTTATTGAATAAACAAAACAGCAGGCTCATAGATAATACTAGCCTGTTTGACTGGTAAGTGTGGCACTGTGTTACCTGAACTCTACAAAAGTTTTTAAAAAGACATTACAAAGAACAAAAAATTCTCAAAAAAAAATCACTGTATAAACCTCAGATTCAAGTTCAAGTCTGCAAATTAAATATTAACCAGTGTGATGGAGGGCCACTGGCTTGTCTCACCTTATATAAATTCAAGTCACGACATGTGGTCTAGGCTCACATACGTCAACTGCACACGAGCTGCACAGTCAATGAGCTCATTTACTGCGGCCTGGCCACATGAATATGCACAGTCCATTATGTACAGCCATGATCAAAATTTAATGGAGCAGAAATGTCCCTGAGTCTTGAAAAATGCACGTGTGAAATTGCCACCAGAGGAGCCTGCATTTCAGTCCATCAACGTGTAATCTGTAGGTTTGTCCAATATGCACACTCAAACAGCTTTAGTGTCCCTTATGGGCCACTGTAGGCAGGTTTTTAATTTACCGTAGCATTCTGGGTGAGAAAACAAGATACATTTTGAATATCCTTAACTAGACTTGAGCTGTAAACTTTCAGGCTCTGAGGTAAATGAGTCAACCCACTAATGCACGCAGTTCTTAAAGGTGCAATGCAGTTTTCTTTTGGAGGGTCCATCACCTGCTTATCTGATAATAAGGTTTTTTATTTGCCTGGAATGTTCCACAGTATCAATGTTTCATTTACTCAATTACAGCCATTTTTATTGCCAAAAAAAAAAAGCGAAAAATTTGATTTGCTGATGTCACTTTCCATGGAGATTGCAAAGTTTTATTCCAATTAGGTTTATTAGGTCTTCATGTTATTATGATTTAGATAGTATGATTTAGAGTCAAACCAGTATTTTATGTCTACCTGTCTATAATACCTGACATGCTTTGGCTGCACTCGCCTTCCTCAGAAGTGTCACGTGGTTTTGCTATGATGTGTCTGGTCAGCCTGTTTAAACTTAAGACATAGGATGAGCCGAACAATAGCAGCTCAAATTTGCCATTTCCAACCACTGCAAGAGTGAAAACCAACTAATGGATTGGGACAATGCTAAGGTCACAAGCCCAGAGAACAGTTGTTTGATCAAGGAGGCCATCGAGGTCTGGAGACGTGATCAGTAAACTGTAAATCGGGATGAGGAACCATACCAACTTTCTTACACCTGGGATACAGTTCTAAAGAAGTTTGTCCTACTGGTCCAGGCACAGACACAGTCACAGACACATCAGAACAACATCACATGGCACTTCAAAGAAAGGCAGCAGAGAGTAGCCCATGGGAAGGAATGACATTAAATCAGGTCTGACTATAAGAATCTCTAAAGCTTTATGCCAGTCTGTGGAACATTCCAGAGAAACCACCTCATAAACAGAAAGTTTTGTAAACTCCACCTAAAAAATGTCCTCTGTCTTTAGTTGTTAAATGTGGGTCTTCTAATTAGAATTGCACTGTGGTAATGATCAAATGTCCACTCACTAATTTTTTGTATTTTAACCAGTTGTTTTACCAATATTTAGTGCTGTCAATCGATTAAAATATTTAATCGCGATTAATCTCATGCATGTCATAGTTAACTTGCAATTAATCGCAAATTAATCACAGATTTTTTTTTGTCCCTTGAATCATCATTTTAATACTCTTGTTTTTGTTTTGTTTTTTACTGCAAACCAGAACAATCGTCAGTGAGACTTTGTGCTCTGCAACAGTGTGAGCCAAGTGCCTTTCTTCTGTCTTGAGTCAAATAATGGGTGAAATAATGTGCTCATTACTGAGGGTCCAGTGATCTCCAGTTAGTGCGACTGTGTTTGTTTGCCTGTTGTACTCGGGTGCACTCGTGCTGGATCTTTTGGGCCGGGCTGTGCTTGAGGATGGTTGCCTGTGGTTCTGTGGGCCACGTTCGCACCTGCCGGGCTGTGGCCAGGGCGTAGTCGCGCGGCGCTGTTTACAGGTTGCACAGCGGAGCTGGTGGTTTTGGCAGAGAAGGTGGGTCCAGCGGCATGGGGTGTCTATTGCGTGCTGAGGCGGGTATGGGTCCTGCTCCAGTGCCGCTCCTCTGTGTGTTTGTGTCGCTGTCTGCGGTCCTTGTTGCGAATTCGCCGTATGTTTTGAAGCAGACTATGTTTTGTGTTTTCCTCATGTGGGTGGCATTGGCGTGCGCAGGTGTGCCGTGCTTTGGCCCACCTCCTCTAACCGGGACTGTTCAGTTTCATACAAATTGTTTTCTTACCTGTTTACAGCCTCATCCTGTAGTTTTTCTAACGTTACAGCAGTGGCCACAGCAAAACTAGTCCACTGGGTCACAAAGAGCATTAATCTTGTGATTAAAAAAAAACCACCCTTAAAATTTTTTTGAGTTAACCCGTTAATAGCGCTATATTTTTGACAGCACTACTAATATTACAACATTGGATTGGCCAGTAGTAGAGATAAAATGTCCCGATTTGGGATCCAAACAGGCTGCTTAGTTTAGGGGTAAATGCTTTCTACTCCTCTAATTCAATAAAAATGAATCTTTTGTATCTTTTCTGACCCCTAGTGACTTTAGTTGCCTCTGAAACACTAAGCTGCAATATACAATTAGTCGAGCTTCCCAATATTCACACCCCAACAACTCTACTGTCCCCCATGGGCCACCGTAGGCAGGTTTTTAATTCCCTGGTGCATTGTGGGAGAGAAAAACAAGACAAGATTTGGTCGGCAACAACAGCCCCAAGCAGCTGAGAGAAGACAGCCCAATGAGTTTAGCAACGGGGGTAACATATGAGGTGAAGGGAGCACACTGAAAAACACTAGCATCAACAAAAAGCGAGGAGCAAGGAGAAATGGGAAGAAACGTGTACAATCAAGCAGTTCTAGGGCGGGGGAGGGAGGGGGCCGAACCTTAAATACAGAGATGGACAGTACTGCACCACCTCCTCCATTGATTGGGGCCAAAGCTATTTACTCAATGCCATTTTGTGGATAGGATCTGGTATAAAAAGCATTTTCCTGGTAGATGGAAAAAGTGAATGCAACTGTCAATCACGCCAGACACCAGTGGGATGACCGCGGCACACAGCTGTAAATATATGGGTTTGGTCTATTTTAAATGGGGCTGTGCTGTCTGAGGGATTGAGAAAGAGGTATTATTTGTGTTCACATTTGAAAAGGTAATCAAGATGGCATTTGCTGAAACTGACAGTTTGATGTTGTGCGTTTATTTTTATTTGAAAGGTCCTGTAACCAATGTTTTGTTGGTATTTGAGCAAAATTTGTCTTACCCCAGTAAAAATATTGTAAGCAGCTCCTGAAGTCAAACTAATTGAGCTGCGTGCGTGCTGTTTGCATCTACATTGAAGTGAATTTTGAAGATACTTGGAATACATAAATCAAGTGAAGAATAACTACAGACCGCTGTGAACATTTAAAATGAACTGTTTTTCACATTTTGAATTAAAATCAGGGAGCACACCTTTAAGTATCTCTATAACCATTGCTACTAAGGATGGGCATGATTAGTCGACTAATTGATAATTGATCATTGAGAGTTTCGTCGACCCTCCTGTGGGCTCAGCACCTGCAGAGGGGTTCATAGTGGGGTTCAGGTGCTATGAGGATTGGACAGCAAACTGCCCCCGTGACCCAGCTGGATTAAGCGGGAGAAGATGGATGGAATTTCGTTGATCACGTTCATTTTAATCAACAAACCGAATGTAGGTTGCTGTGCCTAACGTACCATAAGGAGTCGAGGCTGCGTCTGAGCACAAACACTGGAGTTGTGGCCCCACAGTCCCACGTCTCAGCTCTGGCTTCTTGGAGATCACTATATCCCCCAATGAGTGTGTTTACCTGCACATCAGTATCCCGGTTATGATAGTTGTTATTTTTTTTTTTTTTTGAGTATCCCGGTTTCACATGTATACACAGTATCTCTAACGTGACATACACACAGAACAGACTCACCAGCCTCATCACATCCTCTGTCACAGAAAGAAAATACTCATATAATCCACTGAGTCGTGTCCTTTAATCCAACAGACGCTGGTCGCTTACTGTTTATGCAAATGAGCCATGCAGTTTTAAGGTTTGTTTCTGTAAGACGTAAACAAATGTGCCAAATCTGCATTAAACACATTCTAATCTCACACGGGCTGATGTGGCTCTATAGTGGTGATGGTTTATATGCTGTAAAGTTGAGTGTAGATTAGTAATAGTAATAATAGTGATGATCATTTTAATATAAAATGTTAATGATTAATTGAAAATTGATTAATTAATTTTCTCAGCGATCGATTAAGAAAATTTTATCGAATGCCCATCCCTAATTGCTACTCATATGGATGGGTGTTTTCTTCACTTTTGCAAAAATGTAGATACGTGTTTACAAATACGCAATGATTACATGGGTAATTTGATGCCACATGCGCCAGTGGTTTTAATTGAAAGAGAGCCCATTAAAATACATAGTAATTGGCACGAAGTCCATTGAATATATCTTTATTGACTAGTAAACAGTAAACACTAGTTGGAAATTACAATACAAGCAGACTGAGCCTTCAGAGCATACAAAAACTGTTGTTCAAGTTTCAAGTTAAATTGCTGAGTTGTGGCAGACAGTGTAATTCAAACCAATCACTGCAGTATAATTCAGTTAGCATTTACAGGAGGTCTGTTTTCCCACCATTGGATCTATAAACTTTTACAGGCTTTTCATGTAGCTTGTATAAATCTCCGAATTGATATTAACATCCTTAACAATGTGGTCCCAAGTAATGCATAACAACAACAACAACAAACTCAGGAAGTATAGTTATCTGGGGATGTGTCTAAGTAATCCCTTTAGATCAATAAGATCACTCTGAAATATGGCTGTTTGCTTCAGTGTGCCAGTCCAGGGAATGTCTTGCTTGGAAACGTGATTAGGATATCTGCAGGTTCAACGACACACGTCTTGTTAAAATAATGAAGAATGTTTTGTTCATAATTGGATTTGGAGGGTAGAAATGGTTGCAAGCTATTTGTCCCCAAAGATGTGTTATGCAAATGTTTTGGAGTTACAACAAGGTTCAGTGGCCTCTTTTGTCTCGGTTCACTGCTTCACTGTTAAATAAGACCAAAACATGGATCGGTGCAATTTGGAAACGAGAGGCCAGTTTAGTGTAAAATGAAACTTACAAATGTTATAATCAGAAAGTATGCAGAATATGAACAACCAGTTGTGTTTATAGCCTATGTGCCTCCTGTTAGAAAAGTTACAGATATTTGCAATAACTTAAAATTATATATATTTTTTTTATTTATTATAAATTATAAAATAATGGTACAATACAAATTGTACAATACTTAGTCCTAATCATCTTGCAGTGGCACAGGGCAGATCAGAGATTAATGGGATTCACGTTGATTGTCCTGTGATGGTGCTCTGAAGGGGGAGTGACTTAGGACAGTGAGCAAAGTAAGGGGAGGCTCAGAGCAATAAAAACAAAAGTGAAGCTTTTAAAACATCTTAATATGTTTTCAACAATTATATCATGTTCAAAAGAATAAAACGTAGTCTGGTGATCTAAATAGTTGTTAGTGGTTAATACCCTATAGAAGTAAAATACAGCAATACTATTTATTTATCAGTTTAGGCTTCATTTTTGTTGGCAAATGTTTTTTACCAGTTTCTAGTGTTGTGACCAAACACAACACTAGAAAACCCACTTTACAAATAGATTTTAGGAGGACCTCTGCTTATATTTTGCATTAAATGTAAATATGTCATTGGCAGAGATAGTTGGTATTCTAACGCACGGATGACTATATGTCCTTGCTGATGTTTGGAGTCGTGGATTTGTGACAATAGAGTTAGTTCGGTTACCTGCAGAGGGATTATTGGTCTCAGGCATTAGTAAAGCTTACCAAAAGGATTATACATCACACTTGATTCATAGTTGGTCCCATAGTAATTATGCCACTGTATACAAAGCTGCATGTAAACAAAAACATAAGCATTTAAGAAATTACTTAAGACTAAAATCTCCATAGAAATGATTAATCGTGTGAATATTTCCAGTGAATGGGTGGTTTTCCCTCTGAAAACATAATTGCGACACATACAGTAGGCTATGTAATGTATGTGGTGCATACAAATATACAGTTAATAATGTAGCATTATGTACTTAATCATGGTGTCGTGCATGTTGATTATATCATAGTATTATCATAGCACAATACTTTTTTTAATTACTCCTTTTTACATGATAGCAGTATTATTTTAAAACTAAAAGAAAAAAGTATTTTCAACATGCTGCAGTCAGCAGGTTTAGATCTGTTGGAAAAAGTGCACTAGGTAGGAGAGGAAAACTGCTCACAGTAAGAATGCAAAAATGCTTTTGAAAGTATATTTCAGCAGCAGTTGAATAAAGCAAGCTACACACATTTAATGCCATACTGTGGGAAAGTTCAGGTGAAACAGTAACATGTAGACATGCAGGTGGTGAACCCCCCATCATAAAAGCTACCGAGTGCACCTTTTAGAAATGATTGATAGAATTGACAGTATTTGCAGATTCACAGAGCTCAAAATCATGGTAGATTTACAACTAATGTAGTATGACTGTAGTATGAGCCTAAATTCATCATTTTAAGTTATTGAGGAATAACATTGGTTCCTATTTAGACATTTACAAACTTGAAGAAAAATTACAACTGTTGCCATAGTGATTAACAATTTACAACTAAATGTTCTATATTTTGAATGAGAAAAATGTTGCATATAACAGGAAGCTAAAACACTCATACTTTTGAGAATGACATGACTCATTGTTTATTTGTTTTATGCTATTTCTGTATTTTTCATACATAACTTTTATGAATTTGCAGAGGATCTACACCAGGCTTTTGCAGCGTTATTATCAAATCATTATTGAATCAGCCGGCACTCTCACAGATGAATGAACAGGCGGTAGTTTTGACCACTCTTTACGTATATACTTAAACTCCGTGGGTGGGAATGAGCCTGAGTGAATCCCTGTTGTGTAATCACTCGTATTGAGTTAATAAACGGATCAAACAGCATAACACTCCAAATCTAATTTCCACTTTCCACAACGCTCTCTCTATCCACACACTGCGCCTGTCAAAAAGAGTCCAAATAAATGTGCTGAATCCTGGAGGAAGACGCACTGTCAGGCTGCATCACAAAAGTGTCAGCTCCTCACCAGTCTGCACACTGACCTGCTTAAGCTGCACAGTTGAGGAGAATACTTTGAAAATGGATTAACACAGCAAAAACTTATTCCGTAGGTAACTTAAGATGGCTTTACTTAAGAGCATGTTTGTCTTGACTGGAGTAGACTTCACTTGTCTGGTAACATTATCTACCAGTCGAACAAGATATTTACTCTTAAATGGAGCAACATAATATTTTTGTTCTTATTTTAAGAGATTTCTTTTTTCATATTTTAAAAGTACATTGTGTAACTTTTGTGGTGGAGGTTTTTTTTTTTTGCTTGTTTCTGTGGCCCTGAATGTTCCATAGTATGACATTAAATTTAAATCTTACATTTAATACAATTACAGGTGTTTTTATTGCTCAATAAGTTAAATCATTCTCTAAGCAGGGTAACATCTCCACAGATCTGACCTATAACTTGGCTTGGTGTTTCTTGCCTGTTATCATGGAAACAGATATGCTTAATGCCATACTGTGGAACATACCGGGCAAAGCAATAACATCTCAATGGAGTCAAACGGTTGGCAGACCCTTCACCACAAAAGTTACACAGTGCAACTTTAAGTAAGGTAAAGTATACTGTATGATCCCTCATGAGGAAAATCCTTTTCTTTGTCCTTTTATTTGTCCCATCCTTCAATTAACCCTTCAGGAGCTGTGAGTTACTGCCGTACAGCGTCCAGGGACCCATCTTCAGGTCTTAGACTGGGTCAGGACTACCTTAGCTTGAGGATTTTACCTATGGTGCATGTTTTGGCTTGTGGAAGTGGATCAAGATATTTTTTAAGTGCAAATCATGGTCTATTGGCAGATATTTTACTTTACAAATCAAATGTACTGACATCAAGATAAAATATTCTTAATTCAGCAAATTTAACTTGCATAGTTTTTTGTAGTATAGTTACAGAATACTGAATCCTTTGAAATGTATTTTGTGACGTATTTAGTGACATGATCCAGTCAGAGTACTGAATGTAGTAATGATACTTGTGCAAACACCATATAAAACTTGGGACTTAACTGGGACTAAACTCATAACTAAACATGGACTTGACTAGAACTTATCCAGAAGTAGAAGAGGATCAAACTAGGTACATAGGGACTAAACTGGTGCAAGTGTGAATAAAAAGTACAACTATGAATATACCCTGAGTTGGTTTATATTATATTGGGAAACCCCGATAGAGATGCACTGTTATGCATTTATTTATCATTGATTAGAGAGGGAAAAATATACATGCACACACTATAAGAGCTGTGTTATCTGGTTTTTCTCTCTGATACTGCAGTTCAAAGTCAAATTTGCATTATAAAGTACCTTAATCTATTCGTTTTATTTTTGGAAAGTAACTGTATTTTGAACACCATGACATTAAAGAGTAACTATCATAACACAGCTTCTCAAAAATAAGTATTCTTCTGTATTTTGTATTTATGTATTTAGTTCCCAACACGGGCAGGAGCTCTGGTACGCAGACCGTCTCTACGTACGTGTGTACTTGGCCTATTGGATTTATGGGGGCCATATATATTAACTCAACTATCTCCTACTGCGGTGCTGTCTGAATGCATTAATTGTGAGGTTAAGCTGAGGTAGGCACTATCAAGTTCTGCAGAAGCAAGACTGCAATCCTCTCTATGCTGGTGAATTCAATAAAGAGCAGATCCATCTGAATTACCTGCAAGAATTTCAACTTTAAGAGGCCATATTATGAAAGGGACAGCCATTTTAGCACCTGAACTGGGATGTAAAATATAGCAAAAATATATCACGATGATAAGAAAAAAAGCTCTTTAAACAATAGAATGTGATTTTCAACATTACATAATACATTAGTACTTTCTTTTAAGTTACCATGTGGAGTTATCTAGATTTAGTATTGATTAGTATCTGATTTTTCATACTGTTGACAACCCTAATACAACAAAATGACATTGGCAGCACCTGCAGCACCTTTTAGTATATGATCTATAGTGACCCTGACTTAATGGTCCTTTTGGTTTTGTGATTCCAGTTGGGCGAGGACACATTTAATCGCGCCAAGCTGCTGAACGTGGGCTACAGCGAGGCCCTGAAGGACGCTGAGTATGACTGCTTCATCTTCAGTGACGTGGACCTGATCCCCATGGACGACCGCAACCTGTACCACTGCTACGACCAGCCACGCCACTTCGCCATCGCCATGGACAAGTTCGGATTCAGGTAGGACTCCATAGGATAAGACAAGGACTGCGTTATTAGTGGTTAAAAAAATATATGGGTGAAATTATTGTCAGATCATTTAGGAGTTTCTCATCTTTTCAGGTCGGACCTTCAAAAATACCTCTTACTGAATTGAAATTGACAGCGGGAATAATTTTCATTCAGAGTTCATTTAGGTTTAATGTGGTTTATTTGAAACATTTGTTATGCTATTAGACCAAATTTCATAAATGTCCACTAATCTTTAACCCAATCATTATACCGTATTTTCCGGACTATAAGCCACTACTTTTTTTCCAGGCTTTGAACCATGCGGCTTTTAGTGCGTAGCAGCTGTATTTTTATTTTTTCTATCACCGCTAGGGGCGCTCTAACCGGAATTTCAAAAACAAGATAGACGGAGAAGAATATGCTACTTTTTATTTAGCAGATATAACATGCACAACAAATTACTAACTGGTAATTATTTTCAGATCCTCACCCCTTCATCATGAAAAGCACACGAACGAGTTTGTATGATGCAAGTTTTAAGTTGAAGGCATCGATCTTACTCCAGAAAGGAAACCGCTGTAGAGCCCTGCACCCGCGGGACCCAACACAAAACAGTGCAGCGTGGGACCATGGATGTATAATAAGAGCATCTGAAAGAACATTCTGAAAGCTTATTGCGGGCGCGGGCGGGAGCGCAACCGCACGGCGCGGGCGGTAGCGGGACTAAAGACTGCGGGCGCGGGCGGGAGTGGGATTGTGTCCCGCGCAGACCGCCGTGCTGCTGCACGTAAGCTCGGTGTCAGCGGAGATGATTAAAGTGACTTGTGGTTTCACTGCACAGGAGAAATGAAGGTTCAATTACTGGTTCTTTTCTGTTTTTGACCTCGTTTTAATCAGCACAGTTGCTGCCGTGTTAAAAGGCACTGTTCGGAAAGAATCTGTTCAGGTACACAAATGTACATTTATAGTACAAAATCGTTCAGTATATGCAGTAAATATCTCATTTTTCAACATAGATATCTGCGGCTTATAGCCCGGTTGCGGCTTGTACAACTTTTTTCTTAATTTTTTTTAAAATAGTGTGGGTGCGGCTTATGTGGTGCGCTCAATAGTCCAGAAAATACGGTAGTTACTTAGATATGTACTATGAGAAACCAGTAGACAGTGGCCTTTATCATCAAGTGTTTAATCTGTTTTGGGTAAAGAATCCCGAATGGTTTTGGAGTTATAAGATTATTGACTTGAAATGTAAGCAACAAGGCCACTGAAGGTTATTTTCAAAAGACAAAAGCAACAATTCATTTATTTATTTGCGTTTTAAACATGTAATACACAAGACCAAAGAACACAAAAACATGTCATTTCTTCACTTAACATTCACGTCAGCCGTATAAAAACCCAGTACCTCAATTATCTAAAAGCCGTGCTCTCACTGATTGATTGATCCATTGATTCGTGAAGCAAACACGAGCAGTCACAGTCACCTCCTGATCCGCTGCTGTCATACTTCAGTTATCTTGGCCAAACACTCCGCACAGAGATAATGTTCAATAAGCTAATGCTATTGGCAACATGCTCCTGACCACATGTGATCCGCTCTCGCCGCCACGTTGTAACATTAAATCAGTGAAACCATTTGCATTGACTTGGGTGTAATGAATGAGAAGGAAATCACTACATTCATTGTGCTTTGTCTTTGGTGCATATTTTGATTACTAGCTGGACTTTTTATTGTATCTCTCAGTTATGTATGGCAAAGTCTAAACCAGGCATGTCCAAACTATGGCCCGGGGGCTAAATGTGGCCCTCAGATCAACCATTTTGGCCCTCAAGCTTCTAGGTGAATTGGCCCACACTACCACAAGTACCTGCTATAAATGCACATATTTGAATTACTCACCGTTTTGACCACCAGGCTCAATCGGGCCTCACGCTAGTCTCTTTAAATATGTGGCCCTCGATGAAAAAAGTTTGGACACCCCTGGTCTAAACTATAAACTCAATTTCTTTGATTTGATGCAAACCACTACATTCAAAAAATCCAAAAGATCTGTTTAGTTTACAGCATTCTAGGGCTAAAAATGATAAAATATGGAAATACCAATATGCTATAGATGTTCACAGATTAAATATCTACCACTTAAACTACACAAATCTATTAGTCTATGCTAATATCGACATCACAAGATCGATTTTTTATTTTAATTGTCGAATCAGTCTGCGTGAAGTTATTTATGTTTTATTCATGACCATAACGTTAGTTTTGCTCAGGAGTAGTTCACTAATGCTCGTTGTTAAGTTTTCATCTTTTTTACCTTGATAGTTGAGGATAAATTCTTCATGAACAGAATATGTTCTTTGTTGACCTTGTTGGATGAAGATTTTGTGATGAAAAGCGTTGACCGGAAGTTGCACGACTCAACATCATGGCACTTCCTGCCGTTGTGATAATAGCCTATTGTGTACCATCTGTCTCACATTAATTACTTTTTTTCCCATTAAGTTTTCCACTAGTGTCTGTTATAAAAAAAAAACATTCACCTCTAGTGTCTGGCCTTTTAAAAGATTCACAAAATTAGGTTTGCAAAACAAGAACTAATAGGTCTGACTTTAGGTGTCAATCTCACAGATAATGGGCTCTAAAGACACTAGGACAATGTAAAATGTTTTTCAGTAACCTTCAGCCAAAATGCTATTTTAGGATGCTCCCTGCACTTAATTAAACTTTAAAGAGTCACCATGTAACTTTTCTGCTGGAAGGTCAGCTACTTCCAAAGAAAAGTCTTTTTTAACAGATCTGTGTGTTGTTTAAACATACCTGGACGTGTCTCAGATGTCTCCTGCATCTTTCTTCAGAAGGATCAGCTGATTTACACAGATATGCACCCATTCTCATACCTGGTCTTGTTTCCAGGTCTCTGTAGCCTCCTTAATCCAACATTTGTGTTTGTTGTCCTTCATCCCAATTATTTTTGCACTTTCCCAGTCATGATATGGCTCTCTCGGTGATCTGTGATGGCCAATTTGAGGTTCTCCTGTTCAGCTTTTTTCTGTGTCGCTCTTGAAGTTGCTCCTATTGTTTCCTTCTTGCATTCTGCTTTGTGTTCTTTTTTACGTTTGCTGGAAGCTTTCCCTGTTTCACCTATATATGTTTTCTTACATGACCCACATGGGATTTTGTATATGATATCACACAATTTTTGTTCTGGGCTTATCTTGTCTTTAGAATGCACTAACATTTGTCTTATTTTCTGGTGTGGTTTCACTGGGGTGTTTATATTGTTCTTTTTTATGGCTTGCTGTATTTTTCTGTTATTCCCCGGATGTCTAGGACTGTGACTGTTCCTGTATTTTCCTCACCGGCTCTGTTCCCTTATTGATGGCCCAGTTTGGGTATAGGGTATAGCTGTAGTGCTTTTGTGCCTTTCTTCCTCCTGTCAGATACTTGTTTGTTTCGATGGAGATGTCACTGCTTTACCTGGAATGTTCCACAATATGGCACTAAACATATTTATCTCCTTGGAGACAAGCAGGTGGCACCACTTGGTCAAGTTACAGGTCAGATCTCTGAAGAGTCGACCCCCACTCAGTAACAGTGCATGTTTGTCAAGGTATTTTGAGCAATAAAGAATAAAAAATAAATGCTGTGTACAGGGCCCATATTTTGCTCTTTTCAGATCTATGTTTTAATGTTTCCTCATCAAATGTATTCCTTGAGTTGTCTTTTGTTTCACTCATACATATTTAACACAAAATCCCACATATTTAGGCTGAGTTCTTCTCTCAAACAGAATGTACTCTTTTCCACCTTGTAATACAGGACGTGCCCCACTGTGTTTTTAAATTCCATACACCTTCATCAAAATCATGGATACTCAGCCCTATCTCTTCTAAACTAAAGGTAAAAGGTGCTGCTAACTTGAAAACTACCACTTCATGACATCACAAGGTGGAACAGAGCATTTGGAGCTTTAGAGATAAAGATATAGATATAGACTAATGATCAAGGGCTACACATACATGGTGTGTGAGTGAAAAAAACACAACTCCAGGTATGCTTTTGAGGAGTAACAACATTGTAATATTGCTTAAAGCTCACAAGAGTCAATTTAGCGTAATTTAGGCCCTCTAGAGCCATACTGTGGAACATTCCAGGCCTCATCTAAGCATTTTTTCTTTTGTACTTTAATGATAAACACTCTCAAAGTCAGGTCTAATAAAAGGTTTCCATTACCTTAGCACCTTGCTGCGTACCAATTACAGCACCAACCAAACCGGGGTCACCTTGTAATCTTTCCATGCTGATTTCAAAAACATCACGTAAATTAAATTATCTGTTCAGGGCTTGTTCCGCTTATTAGATTATATGACACGGCATTATGTAGTACTAATACACTTGATGTATAAGTACTTGGCAAATGGCTGCGCATGTTGGACAATGAGTACTGTCAGGCCCCACTACCAATTACTATAGTGCGCAATACACTGATTAGGTCTTGTGTTGTCTGAAATGCACACATTTTCCCAGAATGCATTTAGACAAGGCAGCATTTTCTTGATTGGTCGCTACCCCAAATCCCCTGCCGTTTATTTGTCACATATAAAGGGCCTATATTACACTATTTTCTGATCTATAATGTTGTTTCCTCATCACAAACATACTTGGAGCTGTGTTTTGTTTCATTCACACATGTTTAACACACAAACCCTGCATATTTAGGCTAAGTTCTTCCCTCAAAGAGAAAACACACTCTTCCACCTTGTGATGTCATGTGGTAATACAGGAAGTGCTCCACTGTGTTTTAATCTCCATACACCTTCACCAGAATCATTTGGATAATTTAATTTCAGCCCTGGAACGGCCAGTTTCTGCTAAACAAAAGGTCAAATGTAGCTGTTAACTTGAAAACTACCACTGCATTACATCACATTGTGGAATAGAGCATTTTGAGCTTTGGAGATGTAGACAGACTTATAATATAAGGTAACTGAAACATGTGTGAATGAAACAAAACAGCTCCTAGTATGTTTTGGAGAAGGATACAATATTCTAACATGGTTTAAATCTCACGAGTCAATTTTGTGCAGTGCGGGTCCTTTAAAGTCAACATATTGTGTTTGTGTCTGCTATATAGTTGTAACTTATGACACCCATTAAATCTCAGTATTGATAGAAAACTACTTAAAAAAAAAAAAAAGATAAATAATATAATCCATGATACTGTGACTTACCCCTTGTATTTTGTTTATCTGTAGTTGATGGTTGGTGATTTGTTTTTCCCTTTAACCATGTTCCTGTCACACAGCCTGCTGCCTGTACCATGTTGTGTTGAATACAGTGACATATATTCTCTCTGCCTTTGGTCAGACCTCAGGCTCTTGTCACGACCCTCCAGCAAATGCTTGTCCCGGATCACCAAGCTCAATACTGCAGAAGAAAAAAAAACACACACTGTGAACCATAGATGTTGTTTGTCTCTGTCACAGTACATTTAATACCAGAACAGAAAGTTGTGTTGACACAGCTGTGAGAAGAATTGTGTGGTGCAAACAATGGAAAAATATAATGCATTTCAAAATAGGTAATTTTGTGAGATTAAAATGCCACAAGATTTTTTGTTCCTGTTGAGAACAAATTTGAGTTGAATGTTTTGTTTTTTGTTTTGTTTTGTTTTGGGTTTTTTCACCAATCTCAATCATCGTAGATAACATAACATTAGACTGCTGGAGAGTGCAATGAGCATAATAAATTGTTTAATGTGTGTATAAATATTTTACTGAAAATAATTTCAACCCAAAATTTATATTAAAAATGTTGTAAGTGAATTTGTAAATACTTATCACGTTATGTCAAAATGTTGTCTCTTCTCATAACCAGACAAAATCTCTGTGATACCTTATGTAATATGTCTGTTTTCTCTTCTTTATAATTTATATTTTCATTGTAAATTGTTGCAGAAAATCTTTCCCAAACCTCATCTTTTCCGTTACTGTTTTGTCCCTTGCAGGCTGCCCTATGCTGGTTACTTCGGAGGCGTTTCGGGGCTCAGTAAAAAACAGTTTCTGAAAATTAATGGATTCCCAAACGAGTACTGGGGCTGGGGAGGAGAGGACGATGACATCTACAACAGGTACTCACATCTGCTTAAACTGGTCAATATTTAAGCATATTATTTTTAAATTATCAGGCTAACTAGTTAATTAGCTCAGGATAATGCCCTTTACTCTTTTTAACATGTTATAAAAGCAAATAAATCAAGTCAGTCAAAATAAATAAATAAAACTGCCATGACTATCTTGGAGGGTTGTTCCTCTATCATGGTTTAAAATCAGGTACAAGATCTTTATAGCTGTATTTATTATTTGAAAAGTGCGTGTTGAAGGGTCCATATTACACTAATTGTATATTTATGTTATAACGTTGTTTCCTTACCAAAAACATCCCCAGAGTTGTGCTTTGTTTTTCGTTCACACGTTTAACACACAGATCCTGCATATTTAGGCTGCGTTAGAGTCCTGCACGGGTTCGGGTATCCGGGGATACCCGATGGGTAACCTACAAATTTTAATGAAATGGGTGAAAAATGTTGTGCTGTGTCAGATGCGGGTTCGGATCGGGTTGGACGCAGCAGAGCGCCGGTCTAATCTGCGGTTTACAAAACATCATGTGCGAACAAAACACAGGGCAGTATTTTAGTGAAATGCAAACATGCCATTGTTTTTACAAGATGATTAAATGTAAAATCTACCACTTTCATTTTCAAACCTCGCACGCCATGTCCTGCAGCTCAAAGTGACTCGTGGGGAGCTAAAAAGAAAATTAGCGAGTGCAAAGTACAAAGTTATGGCTTGGGTGCAGTTCGGGTGTCGGTTTGTATTTATAGCGGGTCGGATCGGGTACGGAATTTTATTTCAATTCTGTCGGAAACCGGGTCGGGTGCGGATTGAGGTATGACAGGTACAGGCAGGTGCGGGCTGCGTTTTTCTCTCAAACAGAAAATACTCCCTTCTACCTTGCGATGTCATGCGGTAATACAGGAAGTGCTCCACTGTATGTTTAAACACAAGAATCATTTGGATGAGCCCTGAAATTTCCAATGTCTACTAAACAAAAGGTAAAAAGTGGCTGTTCACTTGAAAACTACAGCTTCATGATGTCATAAGGTGGAGCAGAGCATTTTGAGCTTTGGACTAAAAATAAAGGATTACCCTAACGTGTGAATGAAACAAATCACAACTCCAAGTATGTTTTTGATGAGGTTACAACATTCTAACAGTTTTGCATAATATAGGACCTTATAGTTACAGTGTAAATATATCAGATTTTTGTCATTTCTCTGTGTTGTGTTGAAGAATACAACATTCAGAGTTAAGAGGTGGCAGACTTGGTTTACATTTAGTCACTGTTCATGATGTGATTTGAATGTGACCAGCTTTAGAAACTCTTATTTCCAACAGGATACAAGGAGGAATTGAAATATACTACCAACACATATATAGAGATCCTTACTGTATATGGCCTTCATAGAATTTCCTAAGCATTGACTGAATGTGGATACCATCTTGTTTTCCATAGTAATATTCTTCCACTCAGCAGACCGGAGCTATACTGTACCGTACATCTCTGCACCTTTTTCTGTTGAAACTGCATTTTCCCCTTGACACAGATGACCACTCGCATAAAGCTCCCACTGCAGAAACGCGTTATCCATATTCTACAATATACTATGTACATTCACCTAGAAATTAAGGGAGATTTTTGTCCAAACCATAATTTATAGCATCATTGCGCTCCCTCAGGAACAATAATATTATGCAGGTTCACAGATGCTTAAAAGTGGTCTGTTGTCACTTGCTTTCTCCATGGAAATAAGAAAAGTTTTATGCTATACAGTAGTACATTCGTGCAAAACCAAAACATTGGTGATGGTCCTTCCATAAGAAAAGTTACATAACGCATATTTACTGAACATATAGAAAATAAGGCTGGTTAGTTTGCAATTGGTCATTTTTACCTACATTGTAATATAGTCAGATCTTTACTTGCATGATAAAGTAAAACTTAAATTAAAATGTTGCCTAAAGCTGAATATACTCTGTTTAATTGTGATCAATGCTACAGTAATCAGGGGCTAATTGTCCCATGTCATGTCATATTTCACATAGATTTAATATACTGCATAATGTATGTCAGATATCACATTAGCAAGATCAAATCAAACCTTTCCAGTAATTTATCATTGTTGAAATAAAGAGTAATTAACACATAAATGAACCTTATTAGGGGTCTTTAGTCACTGACTCGCTCACAAATGTCATTATCTGAGAAGCACATAAAAATGAGGACCAGGCGTTTGGTTCGAGACTGAGGCATAATTTAGGAGTGCATAAGTGCTTTCAACCATTACTTTAATTTCCCATTCACCCAGCCATTTCACAGAGCTTAGCATGTTTAATTAACAGGTGAACTGATGCTGTGAGTGTGACGTCAGTGTAGAGAAGTATGATGGTTCCTACAGAAGCTACAACATAATGAGACCTTGAAAATGCAGGTAGTGCATCTGAATGCTGTGTTGATTGCAGTTAGCATTCTCAGCATAACTCCAGCTGTTAGCTTTGTCGTTCACACCTGCACTGTGAAAATGTCGGCTTTAACGTTCAGTTTTGTGCAGAACATGAAGTTTTAAAGTACTGTAAGGATTACCATAATTAAAGCTGATTTACTCAACTTTACTCATACATACATATGTGGCCATAATGGCTTGTCAAAGCTCAGCAAGGCCGGGCCTGGTCAGTACTTGGATGGGAAACCGCTGGGAAAATCGAGGTCCATGTGGTGCCAGTCGTCGTGTGCGTGAGTGATGGTGATGGTCGGAGGAGGAGATGGCGCAGCTCGGCAGCCTTGTTTCTGTTAACCTGCTCCAGAGCAGCTGTGGCTACATTTGTTGCATACCACCGCTGAGAGTGGAGTGAACGAATTATGCCTGTAGTATCTTTGCGCACTATATAAAACAGCTCCATTATTATAAGTTCCCCCATAAAGTTAGGGTAGGCAACTGCTAAATCTATATTCACACTTTTTAGTGTATCATCTATCAGCCTTAAATCTCCCACACAGACCAATATTTAGTTCTGTCCAACCTACTGCCTGAAGAATATGCATAAATCTTTATTTGAACTGTACGAAAAGGCACAAAATTTGACTGCTCTCTTACAGGTTAGTGATAAGAAAGGGCTGTTGGTGAGTTTGTAGTAAATTCAAATGACATTATTTGAGGAAAACAATCAAAATCTGCCATGCATATTGGCTCAAAAATATCACCAGCGGTTATCGGCAATTGGTTTGTCATGATCAATCAGATTTGCGTCAGCCATGAAAAACAAACCTATCGTTCGAACTCTAGTTGCTAATGTTTTCTTTACTTATAATTATACACGTTTTAATTTCCAAGATGGCAAAGTTTATGCCAGTGATGACTATTGTTATAAGTTATTTTAGCAGCAACATTTTGAAAGTAGTAGTATTATAAAAAAGACCCTTCTTTTTGGATACATATGTACTCAGTCTGATGCCTCCTCAGTGTGTCCGTATTATGTCCTTATTCTCTTTTATCTATCCCTTCCCCATCCTGGCTGCCTTGTCATTGTGCTCCATGAGGCTTATCTCACTTCACTCTCTGCAACGCCTTTATTAGCAAAAAAGTGGAGGTCTTTAAAAAAAAAATCCGGGTTTTGAATGGCCTGCGTCAATCCGGGCAGTACAGATGAGATTACCATTGTTTGCTGCTGCCTGGTGAACTGTGATAAAACTGATCCGAGAGTGTTGCTACAATTATGTGTCCAAAGAATGACAGATAAAGTTGAACTCGTTTGGGGAGATAGGCGAACCAGGCCATTAGATACTGAAGATTTCCCCCCAAGATATTCCCTATACGTCACACTATCAGTTTGAGTTGCCATGAAATATGAAGAGGAGGCTGTGCCATTAAAGAGGACCATATGTTACAGTTCAGATGGTAGAAACAGGACATTTTTTTCAGTTATGTCTAGAATGGTCCACAGTATGGCATTAACCTTATTTATCATGCATTTACGGGTGTTTTTATTGCTAATATTATCTTGAAAAACATACACTGTTACTGTGAGCTCTACACAGATCTGATTTGGTCTGATTGGCCTGATTCTCTATATTCTTCTTCTGAAATATACAAAAACATGATACAAAATTGTACACAGCAACTTGATAAACCTGTGATATGCAGTAGTTTCATTAGCGGGGAGAGTGGAGGGGAGAGTCAGAGCATCAAATATGAAAGTTAAAGTGAAAAAACACATTAATACATTTTCGGCGAATATGGAATTTTCAAAACAATACACTTTAACATGGTGATCTAAATATGTTATGTGACACTAATATATGTATTTAGTTCTATCTTAAACATTTTATTGTTACACAATACTCAGTATTTCAATCAAACTAGTTTCTTTTTCATCTACCTTACTATTTCACAAAGATTTTTATAGTTGTTCAGATGTCCCTTGTAAACCCAAGCAGAGAATGGGTCTTTTTGTTCTTCTGAGTGCATTTTCCATACAGTATATAAATGTATGTATGAAGCTGAACTTGCTGCAATTGCACATGTGCTGCCCTTGGCTCTGCTCAAGCTACTTATAGAGCTCGGGAATAGAATAGATGATAGATAGGCCTGTGAGTGTGTGTGTGTATGTGTGTGTGAGAGTGTGTGTGGACAGGTTTCTATCACATTGTTGGGATGAAAATCTGTACATATACTCACATCGTGGGGACCTGCCTTCCTTATGGAGACAAAGCTCAGCTCCCTATGACGTAAATCCTTAATTCTTAGATCAACAGCATGATTTAAAATTTTAATATGGATTAGTTGAGGTTAAGGTTTAGGTTCAGCATTTAGGCTTCTCAAAATGCTCAAAAATCACATACTAACGCCGATAATCATTAAGTATCACTGGAAATTGCAATTGGAGTATTGTCTAGTAAAGAGCATGTAAATCATCATTTCCAAATTGGTATCAAGTCTTTTATTTTATTTTTTAGTATCATGACAACACTAGCATGCTGTGACTATGGTTAAGGTTAGAGTCAGTCTCCAGAAAAATGAATGAAAGTCAATGTAATGTCCCCAGAAAGCATAGAAACCCAACATGTGTTTGTGTGCATGTGTGTTGGGGGGTCTGTCAGCTCCCCCGTGGGACAAGTACAGTCTTTGCTCCAGGCCGCTGCAGCATGTTCAAACTAGCTCCCAGCAAAGCCTTTTTTTTCCCTTGGTTCTGTCCTCTGAGCAGTGGGTGGAGGAGGACATTAGTGTTGGAGAAGTGGCATGTGTCCAGTTCTCTTGGGGTCAGGAGGGGCTCTCAGGGCTGGGGACATACTCTTCTCTCTGAGGGGCTGGGGGGGTCCATGTCAGATCTGAGCCTGCCAAACGCCACTGCAGATTAAATGTAGAGAGAACACTGCCAGAGGAGAGGGACAAGATGGCTGAAAGGAAAGTACAGTGCAGTAAAATAGTGTTAAAGTTAAAAGTGCATTGTGTAACTTTTATGGTGGAGGGTCCTTCACATCCTTTTCTCCATGGGGATGCTATTGCTTTGTCTAGAATGTTGCATAGTGTGGCATTAAACCTTTCTATCTTCATGGAGACCAAATCAGACCAAGTTACAGGTTAGGTCCGTGGAGAGGCAACACCGCTCACAGTCAGAATGTCTGTTTTTCTAGGTATTTTTGAGCTACTTGTAATTGAATAAATGTAAGGTAGAGTTATTTAATGTTATACTGTGGAACATTCCAATCAGAGAAATTATATATCCATAGAAACAAGCAGGTGATGGACCACCAACCAAAAAGTTACACAGTGCACCTTTAAGGCAAGGGAAGTTTACTTGAATAGCACAATTCATACGTAAAGTAATTCAAAGTGCTTTACAGAATAAGAAAGACATTAATATCACAATACAAACAAATCAAAACATAAATAATCATCATAATATTTACATTAAAAGAGAAGAGTGCAGAAAAAATCTTTCGATCAGTGTACAGTATGTATGATAAAGAAGGTGTATGTTGCTTTCTGTATTCATTATAGCTACTATTTTCTTTTTGGTTATTTAGATTTGTCCACTACATTTGACCCATCCTTTAATGCTGCCGGGCAACCTGTCAGTAACAGTGGGCACCGTGCTAGGCTTGGTCCAGACTACTGTAGTTGGAAGATTTTATCTGTTGTGCATAGCAGTAGTAGTAATAGTTAAAAGTATGTTGAGTTGTTAAATTACATATTGGTAAAGCTGTAGTAGTTCTAGTGTTGGCCAATTTCTCCTTTTAAAGAAAGTTGCACTGTTAGACACTGTAACAGTAGAAGAAAAAGTAATTGTTTTTAGTTATTACAGCATTTTGTATGATTATTTGAGACTCACTTGTTTTCAGAATGGATTTGCTGCTGATAAAAGAAAATAGAGGGAACACAGAAAAGAGGAGGTTTAAAGTACGGACAGATGGAGGTTCAGAGAGGAGGTGAGGGCACTTGGTTGTGTTTCTGAGAGGATGGACTTATCGGTTGCCACAGAGGCCAAAGGTCGAATATGTGACCTCATGTGCCTTTGAACGGGACAGGACAGGAGCAGTGGGGCAGGTGCATTCAGGAATAACTCTTCTTTTATCTGTCTGTCACATCCCCTTGTGGTTTTTTTGGTCTACAGTGACAGATAACAAATACTTTGGGTGGGAGAGATTGGATTTACACCTCAGGATCATATCTCAAATGTCAAAGTCCTCAAAAAATACATTGGTTGGCAATCTTTAAAGGTAAAATATTACGCTGTTTTCTGATTACTGTTAAAATGTCCCTCGTCAAAAACATACCAGGAGTTGTGTTTTGTTTCATTCACACGTTTAACCCTGCATATTTAGGCTGATATTTAGAACTGGAATTGCCGGTATCTACTGATCAAAAAAGGATGTATGGCTTAAAGCTCACAAATGTCAATTTTGCAAAATGTAGGACCTTTAAGTAACCAATTTGACTATAGAGAGCCTCCTTCTAATTAATGTCAATGTTTTTATATGCATTGCTCTCAGAAATAAACAAATAAACTATATTATATGTTAATCCTAGCTTTATGCCCCTGGTAGGGTCACCCAAGGCAAACAGGTCCGGGGGGACGGGTCAGACGAAGAGCGGTTCAGAAGCCCCATATGATGAAAGACATACAGAGGCAAGATACGTCGCCCGGATTGGCGTCACCGGGGCCCCACCCTGGAGCCAGGCCTGGGGTGGGCGCTCGATGGCGGCGCCTGGTGGCGGGCCTTTTCCCACGAGGCCCGGCCGGGCGCAGCCCGAAGGGACGGCGATGGGACCGCCCTCCCCGGACCCACCATCCGCGGGAGGAGCCATAGGGGCTGGGTGCAGAGAGATCTGGGCGGCAGTCGAGGCAGGGGCCTCGGCCAGATCTCGGACATGAGACTAGCTCTGGGGACATGGAATGTCACCTCGCTGGGGAAGGCCTGAGCTTGTCTTGCGGGAGGTTGAGGCGTTACCCGGCTAGATATAGTCGGCCTCACCTCCACGCACAGTTTGGGATTCGGAGACCCAACTCCTTGAGGGAGGTTGGACCCTCCATTTCTCTGGTGTTGCCCACGGGGAGTGGTGGCGAGCTGGTGTGAGCCTGCTCATTGCCCCACAGCTCAGCCGCTGCGTGTTGGAAGTTCACCCGGTGAGCGAGGGTCGCGTCCCTGCGCCTTCGGGTCGGGGACAGGTCTCTCACTGTGGTGTCGGCCCTACGGGCCGAACAGCAGTGCAGAGTACCCGAGCCTTCTTGGAGTCCCTGGGAGGTACTGGACAGTGCACCGACCGGGGACTCCATTGTTCTACTGAGACTTCAGCGCCCACGTGGGTAATGACAGTGACACTTGGAGGGGTGATTGGGAGGAACGGCCTCCCGATCTGAACCCAGTGGTGTTCTGTTATTGGACTTCTGTGCTAGTCACAGTTTGTCCTGCCGAACACCATGTTTGAGCTAGGGTCCATCGGTGCACGTGGCACCAGGACTCCCTAGGCGGAGGTCGATGATCGACTTTGTTGTCGTGTCATCTGACCTCCCGGCCGTGTGTCTTGGACACTTTCGGGTGAAGAGAGGGGCAGAGCCGTCAACTGATCACCACCTGGTGGTGAGTTAGTCCGCTGGCGGAGGAGGAAGCGGAAAGACCTGGCAGGCCCAAGCGTATCGTGAGGTCTGCTGAGAGCGTCTGGCGGAACCTTCTGTCAGTGTGGCCTTCAACTCACACCTCGGAAAGCTTCTCCCAGATCCCGAGGAGGCTGAGGACATGGAGCCAGTGGGCCGTTCTCGGCCTCCATTGTCGATGTGGCCGTTCGTAGCTGTGGCCGCCAAGGTCTGTGGTGCCTGTCGCGTAATCCCCCGAACCCGGTGGTGGACACGGAGTAAGGGATGCCGTCAAACTGAAGAAGGAGTTCTACGGGCCTTACTGGCCCGGTGGACTCCTGAGGCAAGCTGAGTACCCAGCCAGCGTGCTGCAGCCCGGGTGGTTGCAGAGAGCAAAAACTTCGGGTCTGGGAGGAGTTCGAGGAGGCCATGGAGGAGGACTATCGGACGGCCCCAAGGAAATTCTGGCAAACCGTCCAGCGCCTCCAGGAGGGAGCGGCCCTTCACCAATACTGTTTACAGTGCGGAGAGCTGCTGACCTCGACTGGGGATGTTGTCGGCGGTGGAAGGAATACTTTGGGGATCTCCTCAATCCCACCCGTCACGTCCTCCGAAGAGGAGGCCGGGCTGGGGACCCAGAGGCGGACTCATCCATCACCCTGGCTGAAGTCACTGAGGTGGTCAGAAAGCTCCTCGGTGGCAAGGCTCCCGAGGAGTGAATGAGATCCGTCCTGAGTACCTTAAGTCTCTGGGTGTTGTGGGGCTGTCTTGGCTGACACGTCTCTACAACATCGCGTGGCGGTCGGGAACAGTACCTCTGGACTGGCAGACCGGGGTGGTGGTCCCCTCTGTATAAAAAAGGGGGACCGGAGGGGTGTGTTCCAACTACAGAATCACACTCCTCAGCCTCCCCGGTAAAGTCTATGCCAGGGTACTGGAGAGGAGAGTTCGGCCGATAGTCGAACCTCAGTTCAAGAGGAGCAGTGTGGTTTCGGCCTGGTCGTGGAACACTGGACCAGCTCTACACCCTCCATCGGGTGCTCGAGGGTTCATGGGAGTTGCCCAACCAGTCCACATGTGTTTTGTGGACTTGGAGAAGGCATTCGACCGTGTCCCTCGTGGTGCCCTGTGAGGGTGCTCGAGAGTATGGGGTCTGGGGCCCTTTGCTAAGGGCTGTCCGGTCCCCTGTATGACCGGAGCAGGAACTGTGTTCGCATTGCCGGCAGTAAGTCAGACCTGTTCCCGGTGCATATTGGACTCCGCCAGGGCTGCCCTTTGTCACCGGTTCTGTTCATTGTATTTATGGACAGAATTTCTAGGCGCAGCCAGGGGCCGGAGGGTCAGTTCGGGGACCACAGGATTTCATCGCTGCTTTGCGGATGATGTTGTCCTGTTGGCTCCATCGAACCAGGACCTGCAGCGTGCACTGAGGCGGTTTGCAGCCCGAGTGTGAAGCGGCTGGGATGAGAATCAGCTGTTCCAAATCCGAGGCCATGGTTCTCGACCGGAAAAAGGTGGATTGCCCTCTCCGGGTGGGTAGAGTCTCTGCCTCAAGTGGAGGAGTTCAAGTATCTCGAGGGTCTTGTTCACGAGTGAGGGGAGGATGGAGGCGTGAGATTGACAGGCGGATCGGTGCAGCGTCGGCAGTGATGCAGTCGCTGCATCGGACCGTTGTGGTGAAAGAGGAGCTGAGCCCAGCGAAGCTCTCGATTTACAGTCAATCTCGTTCCTACCCTCACCTATGGTCATGAGCTTTGGGTAATGACCGAAGAGCAGATCGCGGATACAAGCGGCGATGAAATAGTTTCCTTCGCCCAGAGTGGCGGCGCTCCCTTAGAGATAGGGTGAGAGCTCGGTCACACGGGAGGAGCTCGGAGTGGTCGCTGCTCCTCCACGTCGAGAGAACCAGTTGAGGTGGCTCGGGCATCTGGTTAGGATGCCTCCTGGGCGCCTCCCTCGGGAGGTGTTCCAGGCATCATCCCACCCGGTAGGAGGCCCCGGGGAAGACCCAGGACACGCTGGAGGGACTATGTCTCTCGGCTGGCCTGGGAACGCCTCGGGGTCCGTCCGGAGGAGCTGGTGGAAGTGGCTGGGGAGAAGGAAGCTTGGGAGCCCCTGCTTAGACTGCTGCCCCCGCGACCCGGCCCCGGATAAGCGGAAGAAGATGGATGGATGGATGGATGGATATGTTAATCCTTACCTTACCAACTATAATACATATAACTGCAATATTTATTTAAACATTTTTAAGATTTAATATCTTTCACATAAGCCTGTAAATACACTGAGTGGAAATGAGGTGACAGAAAAAGCCGTGTGAATGAACAAGGTCATGTGGTCATTATAATCAAATATCCTGCTATCCCGCCTCGCTCCATTAAGTCAAAGCCATCTTGTTTAGGATAGGAATCACTGCTTGTCTGGTCTTGTATCTGTCAGAGGAGCCTTAGTGAGGCGTTGATGAAGCGTGGAGGCACTTCTCTTTGTTTAGTCTGATAAACTGGTGATGTCACTGTGAGTAAACATTCATTACAGCTCAGATAGGGGGCGCAAATATGTGCTCAGGAAGATGGAGAACAGACAAGGAGCTTCGGGCTGAATGCAACTTGTAAATGAAGCAATGTTTTTGCATGGTGCTATTTTCATAAATCTCTAAATATGTTTTGAGGTTACGTATTTGAGTCCATGCACATGATTCACACACATTCTGCTTACTTGTTTATATCAGATGCCCTTCCTTATGTCAGATTCTGTCATCTTTCAAGACTCAAGGCCAACTTGTTTTCCCCAGCATCATTTTACATATTAAACATAGACAAATTTGGATAGTAGCAAAAACAGCAAGAGACTTGAGTCAAATAAAGCCCATTATACAAATGCATATATACAAGCAGGCCCATCAACAGAAATTTGGAGACCCGCAGGGTAGGAATCCTACCATGGGCACCCCTCTAATATAAATGAATAGGAATAGGGTTCAATTCTGGGCCCCTAAAACCCCAGTTCCCAGGACAACCCCTTTGTCCCAGGGTAATACAAAATATACCTCTTTATATAAGCTATATACAAGAGGCAGGTAAGGTGAAACAGTGCAAAGACGAAATAGTGATTGACATAGGGTTGCCTGTTACATAAGGGTGAGTTTTTGTACAGTATGGTATGAATCTAGTCCTATATCTCTCACGTTTGAGCGGAGCTGTAGGAAGCTGTTGGAGAATGATCCTCTGTCTGTCTTTATTCTGGTGCAGTGGGTAAACAGGAGTGTCCATGATGGAGAACAATTTGCCCAGTGTCATTACAATATATCTTCAGTCTAGAAAGTTGTGGCACTTCCAGGTAGAGAAATCAATGTTTTCCACTCTCCATTCAACTTCCTTCCTCCAACTTTACACCCCACTGCCCCTCTGTACCATCTCATTTGATCTCACCATGAGAGCTCGGGCAGAACACTGGTCTTATCTCCATTCCAGTCCTTTATCAGCCTAATGCAATTAACTGCACTGGTGGGAATACTGGAGTTAGACTAAGCACTGATGAATCCAAGCACACTTCCTCTTCTCTGCTAGTTTATAGCTGGTTTTATGTGTTACTGTATTGCGCAGAGTAATCCATGCCTGCAGGGCATGGACTTAGACTTTTCACGGTCGATGATACTAAAAGAGGGGAGATATTTTAAGAACGGTGCTGGACAGTCCAAAGAGAGGTTTCTCAAGCGGACATGGTGTCAAACTATTGGGCTGCACACTGTAATGAAGTCCCTCAGGCTGTGTTTATGTAAGAGTTTTATTCTGATAATAACTGTAGGGACAGCTCTGTCTGTGTGAACCCTGTATCGTTTTACCTACACGTGAGTTGAGGAATAAAGATTCTATTCGTGGGTTTTAGTTACAAAAGTTGTCATTGTAATTAATAATTCAAAATGTTATATTTTTTGAATGTCAAACGGTTCTTAAGATGGTATTTTTGAATAGAAATCTGAAACCCATCAATAAGTAACATTTTGACTCCACCATCCAAAATGTTGAGCTACTTCATATTGTTTTAAAGGTGCACTATGTAACTTTTTGGTTGGGGGTCCTTCACCTGCTTGTTTTTCTGGATATGTAATTACTTTGCCTGGAAAGTTTCACAGTATAACATTAAACTGCTCTACCTTGCATTTATTCAATTACAGATGGCTTTACTGCTCAAAATACCTAGAAAAACAGGAATTCTGACTGGGAACTGGGTCGCCTCTCCACAGATCTGACCTGTAACTTAGTCTGGTTTGGTCTCCATGAAGATAGAAAGCTTTAATGTTATACTGTGAAACATTCCAGACAAAGCAATAACATCTCCCTGGAGAAAAGCATTTGACTGACCATCCATCAGAAACGATTACACAATGCACCTTCAAAGTGTTAATTGCAATGACAAGCATCCTCATTTTCATCTCTCTGAAACACATGGATTGCCACAAGAGGTTAGTAGAGGAATAAATAAATAGTTTAAGCGCATAAACCGTTTCGACATGTGAAAATGATCTGTGAAAGATTGCCTTTCCAATCTCCACTGCAGCAGCGGAATCCTCAGT
This sequence comes from Odontamblyopus lacepedii, assembly GCA_034769755.1. Lineage (NCBI taxonomy): Eukaryota > Metazoa > Chordata > Actinopteri > Gobiiformes > Gobiidae > Odontamblyopus > Odontamblyopus lacepedii. Next base: position 25,241,072 of record CM068359.1, read on the forward strand.
CCATTCTTCTTTCCGTTCAATTGCAAAACGCCTGTAATGATAATTACTATATTGACTTATCGTTCGATATGTGAAAGCTGGAACAATATATTTTGGGATGCAACATTTATTGTGTGCATATTTTTGTTGCAATACTGGGGAGGATTCTGCTCTGCTTCTGTTATTTATTACTTGTGTTTTTATGATACTGTATTTAAGAAATTGTTAACTAGGATGGGGACTTTACTTTTTATTGTGTCAGTGGCATAAAGTAGTTTCAGTATTATCATTTATCGTTATAGTTCTCTGTATCAGTATATCATGCTTCAAATTTTGTATTGCCTAAATTGTAATAATCTTTTGTCAATAGAATTAGATGGAAGAGAATTTAAAGTCTGTGTAATTTTTTAATTCTTAGAAAATGTGTCATAGACTGAAACGTGCAGTATGTTCCAGTGGAGGGTCTGACACCTGCTTATCTCATGAAATGTTATTTCTTTGCACGGGAGGTTGCTTAATGTGTCTTATATGTCCTATAATTAGCTTGTTTAGGTTGTTAGGTTTTTCAGTACCTTGAAAAACATTAAGGAGGATTATCTCCATTGATTTGGCACTGATTGCTTTGGCAATCAACTGAAAGCACTTTAGGTTATAGGTTCTATGATTACGTTGTACACTGCGCTCCATCTATTTGAGTTTTATATAATGGTTGATGAGTATTTACTGACATGATTTACACCATAAAACCACCCTCTGCTTTTTGGTCCAGGCCCAATGAAGTTGCCATCATTAACCGTGTATTTATAGAAGACTTTTAGTCTACTTATAACGACAGTAACAGCTCCATCTCCATTGAGCCTCCTCATTTTACTTTTATCTGTAAAACTATTACAGAAAGTGGAATTATATGAAAAGTGTCATTTAAAACCCCCTAAAGTGTGATATAAAACACCTTCACTGGCCCTTCCCTGTAGAGCGTTAGAGTCCAGCCTTATGGCCACTTATAATGTCACTGCAAAAACTCTCCAACAGCCAGTCAAGAAAAATACCGAGGGGCTTCACTGATCAATAAAACTGAAACTTGTCCACTATAAACTTATTATAAACAATACATAGAGTCTTAGCAAGTTTAAATGTGAGAAGATTCTTTTCAGGGTATCACTATTGTTCACTTAAAAGACTGATTTGTTTTGATTACAAGTACTTAGTGCATAATGAAAGTGAGAACGGAATTGGTTAAACCTTGTTAATGTGTGTTGTTTGTGAAAAGTTTAAAGATGGAGTATTTCTTTCTAGAGAAGTTGAATGTCTCTCTTTTGAGCAAGTTTTGTAAATGTTGCTGTTGTTCAGTTGTTGTTTAATCAATTATTCGGTCGATGGTGTCTTAGTGGACCAAAATTTATATTTGTTGACTCATTAATTTATGTAGATTAAATGCATTTATACGGGACAACAGTAGAAAGGAGTGAGTTAGCTGAAAACTGAATTGTAAAACGGCAAATTAAACTAATGATTCAAGTCTAATCTGTCTTTATATAAATACATTGTTTTTTTAGTATTTCTTTCTGCATAAATAGTAATTTGAATGTATTTTGGGTCAGGTACATGGAGATACGAAATAGTTTTGAGAGTTTTTGCCACGCCCCCTTTTCAGTCGACTAATCGATCAGCAGGACATGTATTTAGTCAACCAAGAATACAAACAATGCATTTTAACTTCAGTTGCTTCAGTTTTAGCAAATACTGTACATGTTTTCACTTTGTTTATGATCCAAAATCGCTCCAATCACCTCCCATGTTGCAATATTCTGCCCAAGAACATATATTGGGTCATACAAAATAAATAAGTTGTGAAAAAAGTAACCTTACCCTATACTGTACTATTCATCCTTCCTGTTATGCCACTTTTTGAGAACTCATTTAACAAATATCATGTTTAAATTGTGCATTGTTATGCACAATTTAAAACCTAATACTTCATCATTCTGAAACATCACTTTTAATAAAACATCAATCTACAGTGGCTGCTTTACAAATGTACCTCTGAATAAAAGTATATTTTGCAGCAGATATTTTTCTCTGCATGTTGTTTGTCAGTGCAGTTTGTGAAAAGTAATTTTGGAGTCCTATTTATTCATCTCAGAAAATGTCACATTGACAGATGAGCAAATGCAGCCCTTTTGGCCCAGAGTCCTCCAGTAAATCAAGTCCCGTTTTTTAATACTGGGATGCTATGCAAGAAAATGGACTTCAGCACTGAGGGAGAAAGTCTTCAAATGTGAATTTTAATACTTAGATATTCAGGGAATGTGAATATGAAGCGTGTAATTTACTCATATTTACTGAAGCTTAGTTATATCTTGGTTGATAGTTTAATTCCAGCTCCCTACTGTTGTTGGGTCCATGTGAATTTGGGGTGATAGGGACAGTGATTGATGGAGGTGGGAGCAGACTGATAGTTATGTTTCCATTAGTTATTCGCAGGGCAGCATCATTAGCAGCAAATCAAAGCAAAATGATGCACGGATCGTGAACCTAAAAGTGGCAAAATCAGTACACTTAAAACACACATTGCAGCCCTGTTTGATAAACTACACCCAAGTATATAACTTTTGTATATGCTTGTGTTTAGAGTGCAATTTGTTCATTTATAGATTTGCAGTTTTCTCAGAACCAAATGAGAAAAGCACAAGGAATCAATACAGTTTTAAGCACATCAGAAAAAAATGTGACTATAGTGTGAAAAACATGTCACAGATCTTAGACGACATGTGCAATTTACAAGTTCCTCAAATGCCTCGATCTGCGTCAGGTGGGCTCCTGTATGATCCGGACGACTGCAGATGATACAGTCCTGAACTTTCATTAAAGCCTCTGAGCTGTTTTCTTCCGACTTCCAGTTCCGACTGAGTTATGGCTTTGTGTTTAACCCATTTTATGGAGTAACTTTGTCAACAGCACACAGATCAAACCATGCCTTTCCAAGCTTAGTGGATCTGAGCAAGTTTAGCCTCTTGCTGTTGATTCCTATTCAAAGCACAACATGCTACAGCAGCGTACATTTGTGAGCAGAGCAGAGTGGTGGAGGTGAGATGGAGCAGTTGGTGTTTGTCAGTGTGGCTTAAGTGTTATCTGTGATACTGTCTTGAGTTGTTGTTGCTTGAGCCCAAACACTCAGTGGATGTATTTGCCCTGTTCCATCTGAACAGTAATACTCCAGACTCCACTCAAGCTCTCAGTCTGATCTCAAGCTTTGGTTAAACTTTAACACCCTCTGATCCTCACTCTGCAAGCCCACTCAAGTCCATGAACTTCAAATCAAAGTGGATTCTTTTCATTGTGGTTAAAAAGTCACTTTTATTTTGCAGCATTGCAGGATCAAGATTGCTACAAATTATTTCTGTTCAGTTTTATTATTCAAAGTTTACTCAAATTAATTGCAAGTAGTATGTAGCCTGAACTCTTGCTGGTTTAAAAAAGAAACTACTGTCATGTCTCATTCTCAGTAAATAGACAGGCCATGGCTCATGTGAAAGGTCTGAACCTCCTGAATTCCCTCACTGAGCAGCAGAGGCTGCACTAGCACTGAATAATGCCTGTCTGCAAGTGCTGGGGTTTAGGTGGTGAACATTCAGATCAGAGAGAGGGATTTTAGGTTTAAATCAACTGAAATTCAGCACTGAAACTGGCAACACAAATGAGAGGTTGTGTGAGAAAACACCAAATTAACCAATTAACCAGTGTTTTTGTTTTATTGACTTTTTAAATTAATTTCTAAATAGTTTTGTTAGTTTTCAGTTTTAATATTTTAGTTGACAAAATATTATAATAATCAAGTCTTTCTTTTATTTTTATTTCATTCTTTTTCTCCAAAATGACACCTTGTTTTTGTCTTGGAGTTTCTCGTTCCTCTTGCTGACACTTAGAGCAGAGCTGTTGTTGGAGCCTTGAGGCAAAGTATTTACATGGAGCTGTTCCTCTGAAGCGTCAAATCGTGTCCTGTGATTGGGCCTTTGCATAAAGTTCAAATCAACTCATAGGTCAGTGATTTAGCAAATAACTTCAGTCTCAGTCGGCTGAAATGTATCTAAGACTCCTAGTGGACAGGGGCGGTATTTTGTTCAGGCTTTCACACCTACTACTGTATATTTATACCCATGTCTCTATGCTATATAATGTAAATAATGTTTTTAACAGGTTTTTGTGATTCTGTTTATATTTCCTGCTTTACGAATATACACTTTATGTGGTTAAATGTGTGATTTGTCAGTGTTACACTTTTTCATTCTAATGTTTTATATTATTTATTTAATTTATTTACAATTACAACTGTGATGTCAACATTTGTTCAGAATAAATGTGGTCAAATGCACCACTCATACACAGAATAAATAACAAAACAAAACAGTGGGCCTATAGCAGTTTATCTGCACTGTTAAATGTGGACTATGTAAGTTTTCTGGTGGAGGCTTCTTCTGCTTTACCTGGAATGTTCCCCAGTATGGTTTACACTTCAGTCTTTCATTTATTCAATTAAAGACATTTTTCTGCTTTTCTGCTTTTTCATCTGCTTGTCTCAATGGAAATGTATTTTGTGGAACACTCGAGATAAAACATCTTCATGAAGAACTTTTCAGACCTACCACTCACTTATCTAGTCCCCCAATAATGTAACAACAAACAGAAATTAGAAATAAGTTATAAAATAAATAGTGAAGTTCTGAATGACTAAAATGATATGGACATAATGATCTCCTCCGTGTTTCCTTGAGTTTCCCTTTATCCTCTCACCTCTCCGCCGGTCTGTCCTTTCCTCACACTCTGTTGGAGCTTTGTGTTTAATTGCTGCTGTTTTGGTTTGTTTGTTCCAGGATCACTCTGAACGGGATGAAGGTGTCCAGACCAGACGTTCGAATCGGCCGCTACCGAATGATTAAACACGAGAGAGACAAGCACAACGAGCCCAACCCCCAGAGGTACTGCATCACTGTCCATACTCATGCTGCTGCACCAAGAGCACTTCCGTCTTAGGCTGTGGTAGTTTTACACCTTCACCACTCTGCTCTCTGCATTGGAGACTCCTTTGGTGCATTTGTGAATCATTATGATCAGTGAGCATGTTAAGAGGATGTTTATGCTTTTTCAAAAAATAGTTGCCAGTTTGAACTTGGGTAAAGGGCCCATATTTGGCTATTTTCTGATCTATGTTATAATGCTGTTTCCTCCTCAGAAACATACCTGGAGTTATGTTTTGTTTCATTCTCACATGTTCAACACAAAAATCCTGCATATTTAGACTATACTGAGTTCTTCCCTCAAATAGAAAACACTCTGTTCCACCTTGTGATGTCATGTGGAAAGACAGGGAGTCCTCCACTGTGTTTTAAGCTCCATTCACCTTTCAGCCTGGGAATTGCCCATTGCCCATAGGAACAGTAAAATATAGATGTTAACTTGAAAACATCACAAGGAGGAAAAGAGCATTTTCAGCTTTGGAGATGTAGGCGCACTAATAATAAAGGATTACTCAAATGAAACCATGGCTTAAAGCTCACAGGAGTCAATTTTGCATAATGTAGATGCTTTAAATAAGGAAAAAAGCAAATGAAAGTAGCAGTGGGTCTGGTAAAATGTACCGTATTTCTGTTTCAGACCTCATTGGGCTGACCGCCTTTATAGTATCTAATACAGTTTCATCAAATATGTAAAAGCACTGGTCCTGGTGGGATCTTGTAAACAGGGTTCATAATGCAAGAGAGTTAACAAATACAATTGCACAATTAAGAATATACAAGCCTCTTAATCATCTAACGCTCATTATGATCTCAGTAAAGTCAAACCCTTATACGCTTAACTAGTGGTGGGCAGTACTCGGTTACATGTATTTGAAAATATTTTTATTTTTATTAGCAATTTAAACTTCTTAGTATTTACCAGACACCATACTTTTACTCCTACTTTTGTGATATATTTTACAGTTTCACAGTATACTTAGTTACTAAATGTTTTGGTTACTCTAGTTTACAAGTGACAAAGCTTTATGTCAGCTTTAATTTTAAATGATTTGGCATTTGTAAACAGAAACACAAAACAACAAAAGTACAAATCAGCGCCTCTTCTTCAAAGATGATTTAGTCTAAATTTTTTGTGTTTTGTACTTTGAAAATACCAGATTATGTGCATTATTTTTTTGTCCCTGTAATTACTTTAACTTTAAATTATAAATGAGATGTTATGATCAGACAGTTACTTGAGTCGTAGTTTCCCCAAATACTTTTACCACATACTATTACCCTTACTTGAGTACAATTTTGGCCACTCTACCCATTTCTGATCTTAAACATGTTCAGAATTGCTCTTGTCTTATACCCAGTGGATAAGGAGGAGTGAGAAAAGAACATATTTGATTCATGCGTGCTTCCACTGACATGCGTGAAGACACTAGGACACTAAATAAGTCACATCAAGACTTGTTTTCTGCTTATACTGTATTCTCCAAACATAAATATTCCAGCAGTGTGGAACTCTGATGTAATGCTTTTCCACTATTACTGCACACTCTGCCAAGGCTGAACACTGACTTTGTTTTCATGTGGATTTCAATTATAGTTTGGGCCAATTACAACCAGAGTCCTTGGATTTTAAGTACAGAATATATAATTATGTATTTGATTTAGTAATTCTCATGAGATGGAGGACAGGTCCCTGTTTGATACTGTAGAATTTGCTGTTAATGTTTTCCTAAGTGCTTTTCACGCTTCCATATGACCAAGATTACATCAGGACTAAAGATGAACTATACTAGGACTAAACCAAAACCAGACAAGGACTAAACCAGGACTAGACCAGAATTAGACCATGACTAGACCACGACTAAACCAGGCCTAAGCCAGGACCGAACCAGGACTAAATGAAGACTCAACCAGGACTCAACCAGGCCTAAACCAGGACTGAACCAGGACTAAATCAGGACTTAATCAGGACTGAACCAGGACTAAGTCAGGACTGAACCAGGACTAAACCAGGACTGAACCAGGACTAAATCAGGACTAAGTCAGGACTAAACCAGAACTAAGCCAGGACTAAACCAAGACTGAACCAGGACTAAATCAGGACTAAACCAAGACTGAACCAGGACTAAATCAGGACTGAACCAGGACTAAATCAGGACTTAACCAGGCTCGAACTAGGACTAAACCCGGGCTAAAGCAGGACTAAACCCGGGCTAAAGCAGGACTAAACCCGGGCTAAACCAGGACTAAACCAGGGCTAAATGAGGGCCGCGACTAAACCTTACATTTCCTGCCTTGGCGGATATAAGTTTCGGGGTCACCAATTGCTGCGTAAAGCTTTATTTTAACACTTAAGTGCAATGATGCCATTCACAAAATGAGGTTACACAGCTCCATTATGGGTGGGCAGTAAAAATAGGCTTGTGGATGTCTAAAAATAATTTCTATTAAGATGACCTTGTTTAATTATGCAGAGCCATAAAATGTATAAACAACTTTTATATTCGTTGTAAGTTCAAATAATATATTTTAGGGGATGTTATCAAAATCTGCCTGTATAACATATGCAAAAATATGGTCAGATTTTATTGGGCATCAACCTGGATTCTAACAATCAGCATCAGCCATGAAAAAACCCATATCGATTGTCAATTTACTTAAAATGTTGATGTCAAATTAGTAGTTTGACATACTTTTTGTCCATTCAAAAGTTGTGATATTCTACTATGTATGCTTCATTATTTTCAGGAGGCGATGCAGTAAAATGAGTTTTTGAACTGATCTGGTTTCATACTTATTATTTTAATAGACTCTAGAGTACAAAGATTTCTATCTGAGGTTATTAGAACTACAAAATTAGCTCAACCAATTTAAGTAAATGTTTTTGCACGCTAGGATTATTATTATTTGATAGCGTGATAAATAGATCTTAATGAGAAGAGATGAGCGTATTAACCACGATGGTATACCACCTCACAATAAGAAGCTTAAAGGTGGATTACAGCGCTCTATTCTCTTCAGTTTCCAGGGCTGGGCAGGTCAGCCAGTGATGCCTGCTCTCGGACACAAATCGATACTCAGACTGTCCCAAAAGAAAAGCCAGATCTGATGAACTCCACAGGGGGCATATTACTTTAGTTTGATCCCAGATGACATGATTATAGACTAGAGGGATGACATATACAAGCCAGTTCAGTCAGAGGTGGGGGAAGGATCAGCACACTAAACTGGGTTATAAGAAGATTTTTTCTTTGTAAGCCAGCAACAAAAGTCAAGTGTGAAATTGGATGATGTAGTGGTCTATACAAATACAATATGATATGACTGTAAGAGTTTTGGTGAATACAGAGCGTGGCATCTATAATAGTGGGTCAAGCTATTTTGATACGGGAGGTTCTACTGTACTTTGTCTGAAGATCTGTTACTTAATTTGACTTTAATCTGAGATGTAGTTTAACACGATCTGACCAGAAAGTGCTGATTTGCCTGAAACTAGGTGGCTAACACTCATCTTTTTTATTTGTATTTCCTCCACAGGCTCCTTTTTTATTCATTTTGCATTTTTTCTTGAGTTTCCAGACCATCTTAAAACTTTTTTGACAGTATTTGCTTTGTGTGCTTTGTGTCACCATGGCATCAGCTGAAAATACCACTATAGACATACATATAGAACACCTCCAGCTTGATGTCACAGCAAAGTACAAATACATATATAAAATAGGCCTAATTAAACGTGCATTATGTAACTTATGAATTATTGCTTTGCCTGGAATATATGGCATACAGTTTATAGTATCTTATTACATTACTGGTGTTTTATTGTCCACAATACCTTGAAAAATACTCAGTGGAGAAAGATAACCTCAGTGCTACAGTATATTATGACTAATAACTTCTCCATGGAGGCAAGCAGGTGGTGCATCTTCTCCCTGGAAACTTAATCCTTTTTCATTTGCTGATATTTTTCTATTATTTCTTCAGTGACTCCCAGCATATTATTTCTTTTAGCCGCTGTAAACTCACGCTATAAGCATTTTAATTAAGAGTAAATTACAGTAATAACATAATTGTATTTACTGATTATTTAATGACAGATCTGCTAATTGCGCAGTAAGCGGCAATTATTCCAGTTGTACGGCAGATGACTTGACATTAAGTTTAGCTCTCAACCCCCATGCCTCATTAAGACAGATATGTTTTAGATTGACAATAGTGAGTCTACAGTTCGCTCTTCAAACTGGTGACATTTTCTCTAGTATTTTGCAGCACTCTTCCTTATGCAAAATCCTACTCGAAATGACACCTGTGTAAGTCACTTTATTCAAGTTATCACACTTTACTTTAGAGCACAGTAATAGTTTATGGTGCTCGAAGGGTCCTCTCACTTTGCTTCCCTGGCTAAGTACTCCCCCTTTAGAATGAAAGTATGACACATCGCATTGGGTTTGTGAAGCTGTAGTGTATTGTTTTGCATAATTTTTGTATAAATATGGGATGATAATTGAGGTATAACCATAAGGAGGGTTCGAATAGTGTCTGGGAGAGATCGTAAGAACACTCAAACGTGCATAGATGACATATACATGACATTCCTCGCCTGTTTTTGATGAGGAAACATTACAACATGAAGTACATTTTGCATAATGTCCCCTCTTTAGGAAATGGTTTATTCTTTTTTACCCCCAATTACCATGTTATTTCCTATCGCCATGTTTTGTAATGCAACACTGATCTAAGCTTTTGTACCCATTACTTGCATGTTTTCTTCTCCTCCCCTTGTCCCCTATCTCCAGTCACTGTAGCTCACTTCCACAACAAGAGGTGACACCAACACGGACGCCATTTATTTGGGCGCTATACATTATTCATGGTCGCAGTCAGGAACAGAAAATAGGGCTCCATTAGCTGAGTTTTTACAGCCTTTTCCGGACACTCATTATAAAGGAAATGTCGTTCTTAAAAGAGCACTCTGTGAGGAACGGGTTCAAAGTTAAGTAAAGTACAGCACAAGTACAGTCAGGAGAAAAAGAAAATGGCCGTTTCAGTGCCGTTTTTTTTCTTATTCTGTGTCTTTTGAATTTAAGTTGAAAAAAGTTTGCAATACTTTAATTTGAGGTGAAATGTCATTTACCAACATTGTTCTTAATTGGACTTATTTTATGATGTCTATATCAATGGTTCTCAAGTTGCCTCTTCTATATTCAGAGTCCTCTGTTTGTCTTAAGTCTTATTTTAGACTTTTGAACAGTCCTAATGTAGACCTGTTCCCATATTTTCATGAACACTGACATACACTAACATTTGAGGAGAGGTTTGTTTGATCAGGGTCCATTTGAAGATGAATGAGGCCTAATCGTACCCTATGATTCGTAAATATTTGGACTGGTTGGTTCAGTACTCTGATATATAATAATAATGCATCAGTTTTATATAGCGCTTTTCTGGACACTCAAAGACGCTTTACAGAGCTGCCCTGGGGCACACTGACGGAAGCGAGGTGGCCAATCTGCGCCATCGGCCCCTCCGACCACCACCAACACTCACTCACACATCACTTTCATATAGGGCTGCAGCTATCGATTATTACAGTAATCGATTATTCTGTCGATTATTTTGTTCGAATAATCGTTTGTTATTGTCACGTCTACTTTGCACATGTTAGGTACACACCACGTGCATTGACAGATACACGTGTTTTGGACATGAAAAACGTAATTATCGCTGGGCTATGGTTGATTTACCTCGCGGTTTCTTTTCCACTTGATGTAATGTACAGGTGCTTTCTGTTTAGATCACAGGTGTCAAACATGCGGCCCGGGGGCCAGATCCGGCCCTCCAAGACCTTTAATCTGGCCCTCGGCTGATTTTCTATTAAAATATTTAAAATTTTCAGATTTTTCTGGTAATTTTATGCGCAGCTTAGCATAGCAGCGTCTCCAGTGCTTCTGTGCGCGGCGCCTCCACCAGACAAATGAAGACCTGCCTCTTTCCAAACGCTCTTAAAGGACGATCGTTTTGACTGTTGACCGTGACCCTCATCAGCAAAATGTCAAAAATAAGAAAAGTGGAGCTGAGTGCAGGATTTTCCATGAAAAAATGACTAATTCTTATTTGTTCACGGAGGTGAATGGGAAACCTGTGCTCGGTGTGTTTGCAACAAGTGGCGGCGGTCAAGGAATATGATCTTAAACACCACTACGAGACACTGCGAAAAATACAATAACTTGAACGAAGAATTGAGAAGACAGAAGATAAACGAATTATTGCTGGGACTGAAGAAACAGCCGTCTGTTTTCACCCAGGGGCCAAGAGGCTACTGATGCTGCTGTGAAAGCAAACTGACCTAGCATAATATTATAATATTTTGTAAAATAAAATCAAATAAAAAAGATTTCTGTAATAGATTTGCGTTTCTCTGCACAAATATTTGGACTCATTGCTATTTTTGGGGTATATATGCCATGAGTTTTCTGATCCGGCCCCTTTGGAGTCAAAGTTGGTTGTATACGGCCCCAGGACCAAAATGAGTTTGACGCCCCTGGTTTAGATGTTGTAGCATCAGTGTTGAGAAGGTGACTTTTAAAATGTATTCACCTACAGATTACAGATTACAGACCCCAAAATGTAGTTTGTGACGTAATCAATTAAATTACTTAAAGTGAGTAATGTAATCTGATTACTTTGGATTACTTGATATTGTCATGATTTTTAAAACTACATGAACTACCAACTCCTGCAAATTCTTGTTTGGTTTTAGACCTGGATTAGTCCTGGTTTTAGATCTGGTTTAGATCTGGTTTAGATCTGGTTTAGATCTGGTTTAGATCTGGTTTAGACCTGCTTTAGACCTGTCTTAGACCTGGTTTAGACCTGGTTTAGACCTAGTTTTAGTCCTGGTGTTAGTTCTGGTTTAGAGGCGCACAGGAGGAAGCGGGGTCCACGGAGTGTACGCGATAAGACACGATCCACGCGTGGTGTGTGCGGCGTAGGGAGGAGATGAGGTGTGCGCGGCGTACCGGAGATGAAGGGTGCGCGGCCTACCGGAGATGAGGTGTGCGCGGCGTACCGGAGATGAAGGGTGCGCGGCGTACCGGAGATGAAGGGTGCGCGGCGTACCGGAGGAGATGAGGTTATGCTCTTATTGTACATTCATGGGCGCCGCGCTGTTGTGTGTACAGTGAAGTGCAGTGGTCGTGCGGAAATTTACCTCTACCACAAAAGGTTCCGGCCTTCGCCGAGCATATGAAAATAAAACAAAGCATCGAGGCAAAATAAAATAATCGATGCATTTTTCTAATCGATTTAATCGATTAACTCGATGAAACGTTTCAGCCCTACTTTCATACTAGGCAATGTGGGTGATGTGCCTTGCCTAAGGACACTACGAGAGTTTTTTGCGACTGGCACCCCACTGTGGCACCTGGAATTCCCAGTGGTCTCCCATCCTGCTTAGCTTCTGAGATCTGACGAGATCAGGCTTTGACAAGCCGGTATGGCCATCATATACTATGATATATAGGCAATGGTTGTAATATAGAGTATAGAGCCCAAAATAGGAGCTATCAGCTGTCAGCATATTGCAATGATAAACTTATAACCTGCCCTGTGCTAAACTCTGAACTCACAGGAGAACAATTTTCTGCAAAAATACAATAACTATATTCAACAGCTACACAATATATTCTCAATCTATTTTTGCAGTTGCACTTTCAAGGAAGTGAATGAGAATGTAAGAACGGTAGTCATGAAATCTACATAATCCCCCAAGGCTTAAATGATATGTAATGGGGAGTCTCTAATTCTCATTCTGCATACTTAGATCTTGTACCAAATCAGTGAGCGATATTGGAAAGTATTAGCCAGGTCGGTACCACCTAGTGCCTTTGCTCAATTCCATTTCTCTCCAGTGACTAAGTCAGGAATCGGAATACACTCAGCAGTTTGCAAGAACCCAGGAAGTTGTAGTCAGTGCACCGGCCAATCAGCAAAGCGGTGTGTTGGCCAGGACCAACCCGAGCTGTGATAACAAACTGCATATGCTATTTAGACTTCTTTTGTAAAATAATAACCTAGCATTTTTATCGTACCTTTAATTTGCAACTTTACCTCACAGAAATGACAATGCTCGATGTTCACTCTCTGCTTTGTTTGTTGTTGTGTGGGCAATTACTTGGACACCACTGAGCATTCCAGCACATTACATACATCACAACCAAACAGCAGCGATTGGTTTAATCAAAAAGTACCTGCCTAAACGAATCCTAGTGCTGCAAGGTCAGACGGATTCCACGAAGTGAAACCAGCTGACGAATCAGGCTAGGAAAGTATAGCCTTCCTTCTCGTCATAGAGACAAATATATAGTATGTTTTGATTCCAGACATTTTGGGTTCTAGGATGTCCTGACCACAGACTCCCCATGAAGCATATTGAAAAATGGATCAAATGCAGAAAACCATCTTCTTTATGAAGGCAGTGAAGTAAACCTTAGCCTTAATAGACTTGGCCGCAAGATTTGAATTGGACGGGGTAAGGTTGACTTTACTGACAGAAGTATATGGCGCGTAATAGGGGTCATGTGAGTACCCCGAGGAGAAGCACTGCTGGGAATTGAACCTGTAACCTTTGTACTACGAGGCAAGAAAGCTATAACTACTCAATAAACATGCCATTTTTATAATATCTTCATCCCTAATACATCCTATACCAACTGGGAATGGGCAATATGCCAGAAACATTCTGAGCACAAGATTACATCTTCAATTTTATGATGATTAGTGTAATTCTTTATATTGCCTTTAAAGAAGACATATTGCTTTTGTCTGCTGTATAGCATAATCTATGACACCCCTGAGTCATTATTTCACATTTTGGACATTTTAAATCACAATATTGATCTAAAACAAGTTGATTAAAGAAAAGCTGACTTCTCTTTGAAAACTGCTGCGTTGATTCTGAGCCTGACTGAGTTTGAATACAGTAGACTTGTGACGATACTAAAATTTCTAACTCGATTTTGATGTTAAGGAATCAACAGTATACTCAGCACTGATTCGGATACTGCAATGATAATATTTATTTAGACAACAGAATGTCATTTTCAACATTAAGTCATTGTAGTTTCTTTTATATTACCATGTGGTCTTATATCTGTGTCCCTCAGTCAGGTTCCATAATGATCCATGGGCATATACTAGGCCCTATGTGCTCTTGTATTTGTTCAGCTCAAGATCATTTTAAAGCTGTTCAGAAAAGGTTACTTTCTGTCCTGTGAATGTGACTTTTTAGTGATGGTACCTGCTCAAATTAGTGTCTGATTTCGATACTTTGGACAAGCCTATAGCATAGATCTGCATTAAACAACAAATGCATCATGATAGGACAAGTTAAAGAAAATAGCAGATTTGATTTGTATTGCCCTGTCACCCAACCTTACTACTTACTGCTGTTCTAAGCCTGTTTTCAAACCAAACATGCAAACTCAACCTTTATTTCCCCTTGTTTTGCTTTAGTTCATTTTGGATTGAGATTAATACCACAGCCTCTCAGGAGACTTTATCTGTAGCAGCGGTGCAGTGTCCCTTGTTTACTAAAGGGAAAGTGCATAGTCTCTCCTCTATGTGATGAATGTTGACTATCAGTATTCAACCAGCTATATTCTCATTCACTATACGGTGCAGTCACTGAGGCAGGAGGAGTCCATTCTGGTAGTGGCCGCGCATAGCAATGAGAAATGGCGCTTTAGTCCCATAGAAAACCAGTCCTGTTTATCATTATGAAAGATGCTACCTGCCCAGATTAGTGTTTGCAAATGGGAGCGATTTTACTCTAGAAACTGGCTAAATGCGTGTTGTTGTTTTGACATTTTTACACCAAGGTTAAGTAGGTCAGCTCAGTGTAAGTAAATATCTCTTGGGACTTTGTTGTGCTATTGTTAAATGATTCACATATTTTTCCCCAGTGCCTCAGTGGGATTCGAACTGGAGCTTAGCCTAGTTAGCATGAGATGTAGAAATGAGGCTAATGAATATGTAAAACAATGGCGCGCTCTTTGGCCCTGATCTGAGCACAGTACAACAAACTGAGGTAATTACCAGAAACTATAGGGGGGGTCAGGTGCTATGAGTATTGGGCAGCAAGCTGCCCCCGCGACCCAGCCGGATTAAGCGGGAGAAGATGGATGGATGGATGGATGTACAATTAAACCAGCGCATGTTGTTGGATTATGCATTGCGATACATACCACCACAGAGATGTAGTGAACACAACTTTGTTTTTTAGTTATATTTGGATTATTTTATCCCTATTTTGCACAAAATTGATTCTTGTGAGCTTTAAGCCATGTTAGAATGTTGTTACTTCATCAAAAATATTTGCAGAGTTGTGCTTTGTTTCATTTGCATATGTTTGAGTAATCCTGGTTAACATCTACCTGTTACCTTTTGTTCAGTAGAGATGGGCAATAACAGGGCTGAAATGATCCAAATGATTCTAGTGAAGGAGTATGGAGTTTAAAAACTCAGTGGAGCACTTCCTATATTACCACATCACATTACAAGCTGGAATAGAGAAAGAAGAGCCTAAATTTGCAGGATTTGTGTGTTAAGCATGTGTGAATGAAACAAAACAAAACTCCAGGTATGTTTGTGAGAACATGGCTTAAAGCTCACAAGACTCAATTTTGCATAAGACCTTTAATATATTTTTTCCAATTACACCATGTTAGTAATTGACTGGGGCAGTAATGACACACACAATGTTGTTTGATGATTGTATAGCCCTGCTCTAGGTCTAAATCACCCTCTCTCTATGTCACTATGTACTTTACTTAACTGACCCTCTCACTTTTAAAACTGCTATTTCGAATCTGTACAAGCAGTCTGCACTTCATATCCATCCGCCTCTACAGACAGACACTTGAGGAGAGCTTCCTGCCTCCATTGATGCCATAGGGGCCCTGCTTGATTCTTTTGTGCAGAAATAGATGTTGAGGCGTGTGCACTGACAGGAGTACTGGTCTGAAGCTGACATCGTGGTCCTGCAGAAGATCATTAAGGAGCGGCTTTTGTTGAACACAGAGGAGGCCTGTCCCGTTCACTCAATGTACATGTCAATCTAATGTAGTGCTTATCAAACTGTGGAGAAAGTACGCATGGTGGTACGCTCGCTGGTAGTAGTTTTCGGTCCCCTAACTGATTAAATCTTGGTTTAGAAGGGGTTATGACCTGCTTTTTCCTCTCATTTTCAATTCATATATTAAGCATTGATTCAATCCATTCAATGCCTGCTGAATTTTGTGATGTACTAAAATTTGTCAAAGTATTGTGCATTTATTTTACGTAAAGCTACACTATGTAACTTTCTGAAAGTGTCGCGTCACCTGCATGATTCCATAGAAGAAGAAAGCTAAAAACAATGAACATAAAAACGTTTTATGCCATACTGCTTTTATTTTATTTTATCTTTTGGCTAAATAGTTAAAATAAAACCTAAATAAAAAGTGTGACTTTCTATGTAATTCTTGATTTAGTCCCTGTTTTTGCCCTATTTAAATCTAGTTCATTTGAGGTTTAGTTTGAATTTGATCCTGATTTAGTCCTGATATATCAGTTTTAGCATTGATTCAGTCGGGGTTAAATCTTGAATCATTTTTATTGACAAAGGGGCGAAATCTGTGGATTGTTAACCTGTTTTATTAAGGCTGTATACAAGAAGATTTTCGAGCAACATCAGTGGGTAAGAACATCGTACATAAAAGCAGCAAGGGTGTAGCAATTGATTATGAGCTTTTACAGTAGTGCAGGGTGAAGCCTTAGCACCACCTGTTGGACACATGGGGAAATGAACTCTTTGTCTTGCACCACCATTGCACCCCGATTGCAGCAATGTTGTCAGTCTAAAGCAATTACACAGCATTCAGTTTCACTTTGCTTCTATCATTCAATTGAAACTTTTATGTCAGTTAAACTTTTTTGCATCTTTGATATTGTTAAGATCAACCTCTTGAGTAATATAGGATGTATACGCCTGCACCATCACTGCGTAAAACAATATTACTGTATAGGATTGAGGGCTGCTTACTATGGCGATATCAGCCCCCAATGGCGACCATAGTTTTCTGACGCTAAAGTTAAGGGATTGTTTCTTTTATTAAAGGTCGACTTTTGTGTTTCCTCTTCAAAAACATCCCTGGAGTTGTGTTTTGTTTCATTCAATTCACTCACTACATCTTCAAATCTCTATGACTATGTTCAGACTGCAGCCTGAAGTGACCCAAATCCAATTTTTTCGCTCCTCTGCAACCTGTGCCTGATCTTTTAATGACAGTCTGAACGACACAGATCAGACTTTTTCAAATGTGACCCAGGCCAAAACTAAACATATCTGATCTTTTGCCATGCGACTTCATTCTAGATGGCTAAGTCGCATTCATTTGACTTACATCTGACCTACACGTCATCAACAAGCGAGAGTTTGGCTATTGCGCAGTAACAAGCACTTGTTGTGAGCCAATACAGCCCAACGTTAACACATTTGCTCACTGAAATAGGCTGAGGACGTGTTTCCTCCTGCGAGAGTGGTACGACAACAACTTTAAAATCTCCAGGTGCTCAATGCTAACGTCCATGTTTAGGCGACTTTAAACACTGTCATCGTGTCCTCCAATGTGCATGCGGGACACTTTTGGGTTCATACAAGTCACATACAAGTCGCATTTAATTGGAAATGTGAACGACCTCGCCAAAAAATCTGATTTCACAAAGAGCATTAAGCCCTGCAGTCTGAACGTAGCCAAAATGCTCTGTTCCAGCTTGTGATATGATAAAGTGGTAGTTTTCAAGTTAAGAGCTACTTTTTACCTTTAGTTTAGTAGAGATTGGCAATTCCAGAGTTGAAATTATCCCAATGATTCTAGTGAAGGTGTATGGAGTTTAAAAACACAGTGGAGCACTTCCTGTATTACTACATGACATCACAAGGTGAAAAAGAGTATTTTCTGTTTAAGAGAAGAACTCAGCCTAAATTTGCAAGTTTGTGTGTTAAACATGTGTGAATGAAACAAAACACAACTCAGGTATGTTTGTGATGAAGAAACAACATTACATAGATCAGAAAATAGCATAATATGGGCCGTGTATGTGATGTATCTATTATCTTTTGTCTCTTTTCAGATTCAACAAGATCCAGAACACCAAGAACACAATGAAGAAGGACGGCATCAGCTCTCTGACCTACAAACTGCTGGAGGTGCGACGATTCCCCCTTTACACAAACATATCAGTGGAGATCGGCAAGCCCCCTCCTCGCCCATTCAAAGGATAGACCCCGCCAGACTTCTATCAGACTGGTATCTCGGCATTATCCTGTGTTATACCCCCCACAAGCACATTTTCTTCCTGTATTCGTATTGGGATTTCCGCTCGCCATAGTCTCTCTCCAATCAGGACATTAGGATGGCAGACTTCGTTTCCATGGAGAGTGCTTGAGATATCACTGACCAAGAAGACGCGCTGCCAAGAACTTGTTGGAGCAGTTCCACCAAGAATCATTTGAGAACTGGAAGCCCTCCAAAAGCGTATCAAGTTGGGGTATTCACTGATATAAAAGTCTCCTGGTACACTTGGCAAGCAAGGTCAAGAAATGATCACTAAAACTGTATAAAACTGCAGGTAATGGAGAATTCAACTCGGTTTTCTGAACTATGGCATTTTACACTGAGATGGCATGCAGTGATAAAGCATCGGATTGTATAGGGGAGATTCACACTGACATTTTGAGACTTATTTCCTCGAGTATTGAATGTGATTCGTGCCTGCAACTTCCAGCAGAGGACATCAAACTGTGCTAAAATGTGTTGATCAGACCATGATAAAATTTTTATATCTGTCTTTAGATCGGAAGTGACTCAAAGGAGAGACTGACCGTTTGAATAACTGATTTCTTTTATTCCCATGTGTTGGCTTTCAATGCATTCAACTCAATCGTGTATAATGGACAGCTCATTGCACCAGTTGGGTATTATGTTTGTTAAATTTTACTAGCTGGTTTGTACATTTTAGAACTCATATATTCAGTACATTACGATTTTCAGCCTTATCATACTTATATACCGTACATGTTATTGTTAAAACATATACAATAGATAGTTCAAGGTTTGGCTTTTGAAATGTGTAGTCAGTCTTATGTATCCTGGCCAGTCATCATTCTTTTAATTCTTTTCTCAGTAACAGTTATTCATTTGTATTGACATTCAGTAATTAGAGGTACTAGTGAGAGCATAGGTGTCTAGTATATTGGAACTTGCAATATACAGTATGTATGCATAAAACAAAACCTCTCTAAACCAGGATAAATGCTCTGTTTGGCTCACAAATAGACACAGTACTATCAGTGGAGCTATGTTTATTACATAAAGCTTCCCCAGATAATTATTTTGCGGGATTACGATAAATCTGGTGGGATTTTTCACTGTAAAAATGTAATGCAGTTGCTTGATGGGAAATAAGTTAAGGGTGCACTGTAACTTTTCAGGTGGGGAGTCGTCCACCTGCTTGTCTTCATGGAAGTGCTATTGCCTTGCCTAGATTGCTGCAAAGTATGGTGTTAAATCTTTATACATCTTACATTCATTCAGTTACAGCTTTTATTGCTAAAGCATGGTAAAAGGTCACAATTTCATATACTAACTTTCCACCTTCAAGCCTTTACAACCCAAAACATTTTACATAGGTCCCTAGGGAGAATAGCTGATAACTAATTGTAAGGCAATTAAATACAATCAATCAATTCAAATACTGTCTAATACATCACTAAATACTAATAAATTCCAACACTAAATACAATACTAAACACAATCAATCAGTTAAATACTGTCCCACTTTAACTGTAGCTTTTAACTGTATGTTTTAATCGTACTTAATTTGTTTACGTTGTTGTAAGGCGACCTTGGGTGTCCAGAAAGGTGCCTAATAAATAAAATGTATTATTATTATTATTATCATTATTATTATTTACATCAAGGAACCGCTCACCCATTCACATTCACATTCATACACCAGTGTACATAGAGTGGCCTGGTGGTGTCTTCATGAAGATAGACACGTTTAATGCCACACTGTGGAACATTACAAGTAAAGCAGCAACATCTCCATGGTGACAAGCAAGTAGCGGGCTCTTCATCCGTTACATGCATCTTTAATATTTTAATACTTTATGCTTTAATAATTTACTGTAATATTATTCTCTATTTCTATATTTTGGCCAAAACCATAAAGAGCTTTTATTCTGAAGTAATCTCAGACCTAATTAGTAAGTAAAATTCAATTCAATTTTATTTATATAGCCCAAAATCACAACAAGAGTTGCCCCAATGGGCTTCACAGTGAATAAACATGGAAACATAATCTGACATAGACATCAGCAAACACATTGTCCCATCCTCAGTCTCTCAATGAACAGACGATCCTTGGTGCCAGAGAGCAAAAAACCCACCCACGGGTGCAGTATGGGAAAATTCTCTCCAGACACTGTTGCCAACCAGCTGTCGCCGTGCGGCACCTTCGGACCTGAGAGCTTTGAGGTAACCAGTCACTTTATAAAGAGCAGAGGTTTAGACGGACAGGCAGATGTGTGGGGGACTGGCCATCGGCTCATTTGAGTTGAGAACTTCAACCAGGCAGGAGAGGTCCAGGCAGGAGAGGTCCAGGCAGGTGAGGTCCAGGCAGGAGAGGTCCAGGCAGGTGAGGGCTCCAACCAGACAGATGAAAAAGACATGACTGGTCAGGCCAACACTTAACTATTGTGTGTTAAGAAATACAAAAATGGGGATTGGTGGAAAGTTTTGAGTGCATACAAAGGACATTTTTTCATTACACAACCTGCACGTCTGGTTTGAAGATTTATTCTCTACGGGCCTATTGTTTTCATGTCATTTTAGCAACCTTCATTTTAATATTGGAAAAGTTTATTATCCTGGGGTGAAGGCAAAGATGAAAGTGAGAAAGTTATCATTTAGTTTGACTGGCATCTGTTCATTTAGTGTCTCCTTGAGGCTGCTCCGAGGCAAATGAATCTGCCATCGCACCTGTCATGGAAAGATGGAACTTAATATCCTTTGTTAAGTTGTTTTTTAATGTTTTGTACATTTTTTCTTGTCCTTTTATTTAAGATGTTTTATATGTTAATTTTTGTCGCCTAAAACACCAAATGGATGCCTTGGAAAGTTAAGATAATGGGGAATGGGCTAAGGGACCTTGTGAGCAGAATGAGGCAAATTTGTCAGGAATATAAATGCCCTTTTTTAGACAAATTTGATGAAAAACTGTTGAACTACTGTCATATTTTCAATGTTGGCAATTTAAGAACACTTTCACTATAATGGACCTTATCAATCAACCTAAAAATTAAAACATGAATTTTGTAATAGGTTGCCTTAAACAAGGATTTTTCACAATACAATCTACAATATTTAGTATAAACCAAATTTGTAAATGTAAGACTTATATAGGTCTAAACTTGGACTAAAGTCTGACTAAAGTACCATATTTTCTGGACTATGAGTCGCTCCGGAGTATAAGATGCATAATGAAGAAGAAAAAAACATGTATAAGTCGCATTGGACTATAAGTCACATTTTGGCGGGAGATTTATTTCATAAAATCAGACACCAGAAACAGACATTTCATCTTGAAAGGCAAATTATAGTAATAACAATAGAACAGAGAGCAACAGGCTGAACATGTGTCTGGTGTGTTCACGTCACATATGAACAGTTATTCAGAAAACTAGAGCATAAACAATAGAACATAAGTTTACCAAACTCTCGATCTTACTCCAAATCAATAAATTTTTTCATCCTCTGTGTCACTTTTGAGCAACTCTAGCTAAATCTAGTTAAATCTAGTTTTTAGCCCGTGATGAGCTTTGTTTGTTTTCTTTATTGCAGTTCAAGTATCCTTCGCTTTTCTCCAGTTAAACACAAGTTTCTCACTCACTCAAAACGTTCTTTCCGCTGCTCGATTACTGTTTTCGGCTGCCTATATCACTACTTGCAATCTGCAGAATAGGACTGACATATATATATATATATATATATATATATATATATATATATATATATATATATATATATATATATATATATATATATATATATATATATATATATATATATATATATATATATATATGAAATTATATATGAAATTATATATTTATTATATATAAATATATATTTTATATATAAGTCGCACCTGAGTCTAAGTCGCAGAACCGCCCAAACCATGAAAAAAACGTATAGTCTATAGACTTATAGTCTGAAAAATATGGTACTTCTGAATGAGGACAAACAAGCAAGGCCAAAAAGTAAATGTATCTCGTAAATTAAAGAGAGCTAATTTTTTGTTCCACCATTGGTACTCACAGCACAGTTTGAGAACCTATGTCTATAATATCCACCAACCAATTTCCCTCACGTACACTACACAAACTGCATGAAATGTTTGCACTCAGAAATATTGACCTTAAGTTAATGTTTTATGTCATATTTTTACATTTCATTCAGTGTATACATTCATTTCGATTAATATGAAATGTTGAAAATATGACTGGGAAGCGACTAAATATCTGCACCAAAATTACTTTCCTAAAATCAAAGGAATACATTGTGGTATTTGAGCTCACAATTTGGGTTTAAAACTCCACTGTATTAATGAGTGAAACAGAAAACTCCCTTCATGCAGTGCGAACATATGCTGTTCTTCCTTGTCTAATCAGTAATAAATTATTATTAGGTAATTCTTGCGAGCACTATACACACATTATTACAAGCATTTAAGTCACCATTTCATTTTCACTGTACGTGTCATCTTTCTTTCGTCTGTCTCTGGCCCTCTGTTGCCCTGCCTTGGGGTTGACTGGTTCCCATCTGTTCTGTCTTTGCTCCTCTCTTTCTGCCTGCAGCTTGTTGGACAGTACTGCACAGTCACATCGCCACACGCACCGTTTTTTCCTTCCTTTTTGTCTCTCTCTTTTCTCCTCTTTTTTCACCTCTTCTTTCAAACCGCGCCAGTCTTCGCCGCATGCGTCAATGGACCACTCTTGTTCGTAGCAGTGGACTCCGTTTCCCATTCAATATCTATCGACAGGGATGCTCCGTGTGCGGCCATGTCTTTTGCCTATGTCTTTTCTCCTTCATTATTTTGCTCCTCGTAGATCTTTTACAGGATGTTTATGATTTCCTGTGCAATATTCAAACATGTATTTTCTGTGTAAAACTGGTAGGAACGAGAATTTTGTGATGATATGTGAAGGTCATTTGTTTTCTGCATTATACTACATTCTATACATACTACTATCAGTCACTGTTAGTATATAGATCAACTCATATAACCAGTTTGTTTTGATTAGCAGTGAGGTCAGCCTGTGTTGAGCACCTTCATTGTGGATTATAGAAGATATTTTCTGCCATTACAGTGGAGTAATAAAGATATGATTGGAATATTTAATTATAATTATCTTGAAGAAGTCTATTACTACCTTATCTATTTAATTTCCCCCCAAATTTAAAGGTGCAGTATAACCTTTATGGTAGAGGGTCCATGTGCTTTTGTTCATTGCTTTTGCTGAAATGTTCCACAGTATAACATTAAACTTAGCTGCCTTGTTTTTATTTCATTGCAGGTGTTTTTATTGCTCAAATAGTTGGATAAGTTTAAGTCTACTTTGGAACATCCCAAAAGTAAAGCAGTAACATTTTCACACAGACACAAGAAGATGGCGGAACCCCCACCAGAAAAGTTACATAATACATCTTTAATTTTTCTTTCAGTTTTTGCATATTGTATATAATAACTTTCCATTTATGAGTTATTTTTATACGCCCGTTGTAATAAGACGGGACGTATTATGGTATGGCGCTGTCCGTCCGTCCGTCCGTCTATCCGTCTGTGGACACTTCAAAGCTTTGTAGTGTCTTTAACAAAGCTTTGTAGTGTCTTTAAGTTCTGTTGCTAGGTTTGACAAATTCTAACTTAATTCTATATACAATAATTCAAAGTACGGGCGTATTTTGCCCCGCTGGAGGAGCTCTTGTTATATTTGAAGCATTGTCACTTTTTGATTTTGGAATGTAACCTAAAACATTTTGGAGAATCCTTCACCTCCTCTATACTGGTGGAAAATAACTTCTGTAACATTACTGTGTTGATGGCAACTGCCAACCATGTCTTTTCTTCAGTCTACAGAGCTGACATGTACAGACAGTATAGTGGACCTGTTTGAAGTGTGTTTTTACAGATTTTATGAGAGGTCTTTGAAGGTCTCATGCTTTGACCTTTGGAGTGTCTCACATCTCAAGCACACCTCAAACATCAAACTTTTACTCCGCCGACTCCGAGTGAACTTTTAAGGCCTGTGTGGCACTTTTTAAACATTACTGTATCTCTGACTAGGGTTTTTGTACATTGAATGTTGAAAATGTTATATCTTATATAGAATGCATTATGTCATATCAAACCTACTTTTTCTATACAATCAATAAAACTGATGGTGGCTTAATATTGTCTTGTAGATCACTCTTTTCTTTCCAGATTGAATGTAATTGTTTTACTGGTGTCAGTTTCACAGATCTGACCTGTAACTTAGCTTGATAGTGTCACCTGCTTGTCTACATGGAAATACAGCAGATCGGTTTAATGCTATGCTGTGGGTCATTCCAGGCAATAACATCTCCTATGACAACTGTACTCTGTGAACATAGCACTTAAGATATTCATATAAAAATATTATATCTTTTCAGTGTGGAAAGGTTTAAAGTAATTGATATCTATGATTTAAAGTGGCCTCTTACTGTTCACTGACATTTTCCTTACAAGTTACCATAGAAACCTTATGGCAGACTTTATACTGTGTAAGCGGCAGACACGTTCTTATTTTTGTGCAAAATCCAACTTTAGAATTTTGGGATTTTATTAAGCTCCCATTGTATTTCTCCTGCCATTGTCCGTGCGGTCTGGCCTCATTTGTAATGCCGTACCAGTGTCTGTGCTGCTCTTGTTGTGTTTTATCAGACTCTTGCTTCACAAAAGGCCTTGGTCCGCAGTGAAAAACCTCCAAGGAGAAATCGCACACAAATTCTCCCAGAGCAAGCCCAAACACAGCAAAAACTCAGCGGAAACACAAGGTACATCAGAGAGTGCAAAATGAAAATAACCTTGGATAACATTTACATACTTTATTACTGAACCCATCACCATAACAACTGAACATCCACTGTCTTACAAAAATATTATTTACACTGCTATATTTTCACACACTTTTTCTTGTGTGCAACAAATCTAAGCACTTATATGCAACTTTTTGCAACGCAATTAAGTACTTAATAGTGTAGTTTACTGCAGTAACAGTCCACACAATATGCAAAAAACTACAATTTGAAATATCCAACACATAATTTTCTACAATGTTATTCCAAAGTGGTATAGTTTGGTGTTGGACTGAATAAACTTACTTGATTAAACTTACAATCCTTGCCATCACAGAAAAAACAACATAACATTTTGTTTTATTTGGTCCATAATAAAGTAATCAAAACAGTCTAGACTCCACTCTATAAAAATACACTTTACATCATTGATTTTGAGAATAACAGACAGCTCATACAAAAGACTAATAAAGCATTGTATTACAGGTTGTTTACCCACTCTGCAGTCCAGGTATAATTGCACTTTGTTGTTTTCAAACATTGCCTGTGATTACAACTACTATATAATCATGTTTGGCCTTAGTCAAGCACAATACATTATATTTCAATTAACATGGAAATTGAAATGTCAAACTTACTGAGGACTTGGGTGTATTTATTGCTAGGCTAAACTGCTAACTGCATCACAGGCGTGCATATATTTCAGTACTGCATCAACACAGTGACAGGTCAATTACCATTTTAATGTTGCTAAACAAAACACATGTCTGGAGAATATCAAAATTATTCAAAACAAAGAAAAAGTTTATAAAATACTTTTCTCTCTAAATTACACAAGAGAACTCAGTTTTTATCAAAAGAGATGCACAGTTTGGTAATCTGAGAATCATCATTATAATAATTTCGTCATCCTTCACACTGGGTAGTTACTTTTACAGTGACATTTGATTCCATTTGCTGCCATGTAATACTATGGCAATATCACAATGTCCATCCATTACCAATGAGTTCTGTATTAAAATATGTTGAAACTTCTCTGCTATTAACAGTTTTGCCTTGGCATAGAGACAATATCATTATTTCAATGTTTGAATTGATGCAAAAATTAAATATATGAGCAGATATAGAAATATAAATAATGTACTTCTAAGAATTTATATTTTTGTATGAGATTCTATACTTGTCAGTATCAAGTCAGTATTGTGATATATTTTGGCATTGAGCCACACTTTACTAACACAGTTTACAAGGTACAGTCCAAACGCCTTTGTTGTTGTCTACGCATAGACTGTATAAGGAAGTCTATATGTATTCTATGGGTTTACATAAAACACAAGAATGGAAGTATAATATTTTGAGGACCAGCCACTAATCTAGTATGTTTTACATGATTATTAATGCAAGGTATACTGGTCTACTTGAAAGAGAATTTTATATAAAGCATTGTGGTTTCTGTGTTAATGTTATGTAATTTGGATGCTTTATCAGGCAAGAAACCAAATGACCTGTTACTCCACCTTTGTTACCTTAACGTGTGTTTATCATCAACCTGTATTGTCTAGATCCCTTTTCCACATACCTGCTCATACATGAGGAATATCTCCTTTCACTTGCATCCATCTCGTTTAAAAACATTAATCATACAGTCCTTGCTAACAGTTTTCTGAGGTTTTCTGTCTCAGTTCTGTTGAATCGAGGGCTGTTCTGGGGTGCAGTTCTTGAGCTTGGAGCAGGAGGCCAGGCGGTTCCCCTCCCAGTACCCCGCGTCCTGGCCATCATGGCAACGGCATTTGGTGCAAGAGTCCACCCAGACCGGATCTCCAGCTGGGATCACCTGAGTCCGGGAGTCATCCACGTAACAGTTGGGACCTGCAGGTAAATGAGAAGGTGCAGGTAGAAAAACATGAGGCAATTACTACTCAAACATTAAATGATAATGGACTTTTGGGAGTTTCAGTTTTTTACAGCCCTATAATATTATAATTGTTATTTTACCACAGAAATATTTGGTTGTATAGTGTCAAAATGTGTCATGTAAGGTTGAATTAGTTAATACACAATCACATCAATAAGAATATGATTTTGGGGGACGTATAAGCTCTCTTTAGAGGCACACTGCTCATATTTGTGTAAAGGGCACATTTTCCAGTCCAGCCCAAACAGTTTGACCTTCATGATGGACAGACAAGACAGTCTTATTCCCAGAGGAAGCCTTTGTGTTGAGACAGACTCACCCTCCTGGCACTCGGGACAGCACTTCCCGGGCTGGTACACCGGGTTCACGCAGGGGGGAGGGGCACAGTCAGCCACCAGACAGCGGGCGATGCCGTCACTGTCACAGGTGCACTGCTCACACTCTGACGGCTGTGGAGGAACACACACACCGTTAAATGTGTGTGAACTACATTTTTATGTTGACCATAAAGGTAATCGGTATCTGGAGTACTTTTATATAAAGGCTACATATAATATTATCTTGCCTAATATAGGTTTTCTCCAAACGCACTACAACACTCACCCCTCAGAAGAGGGCGCCATTTACTTCTTAGTCCCTGTTGTATGTTAAACAATGCTGCCACTTATATATACACATTTTTTTCATGTATTATTTTATTTTTAAAGAAACTGTTATTTTTTACTGTTTCTGTACTGTGCATAAAAATGACCAATAAAATACTGATATATTACACTGTTGTGTATAAAGACTTAGGGCTACTGAAGCACACAGAAGAACTATGCTACACTGAGGAACTACTAAAGCACACACAGTGTAGAGAAGCCTAGTTGAAATATTTGCCTTAACTCCAAGTTACTTTATTTATGGTTAAAGTATTTCGTTCAGACGTCCAAACCCATAAATTCATTCATTGAAGTTCTTCAAACATAAAGCTAACATAATATGATCATCTGGAAGAAATAAAAAATGGGACTTTGCTCAGACGTCCTTTTCATTTTTAAAAAGCAGGTAGCACATCTCACCTGGAAGTTCTGTCCCAGGTCGTAGACCACCCCACGGTACTCGCAGCCGATCCTCTCACAGCGGGGACAGCAGTCCGTGGGGTAATGGCTCACGTGGATGCAGGCGGCCGGGAGAGACGTGCACTCGGTGCGGGCACAAGCAGATCCCTCGGCAGTGCACTCACACTGAGTGCAGTGGTCAGAGTCCAGGAAGTACCATTCCCCCACGTAGTAAATGCTCCCGTTGGCCTCACAGGTGCTCTCCTGCTGCCCGGCCACAGAGAAGGTAAATCCGGGCCGCGCGCACAGCATCAGTGCCAAAACTGTGCGCACCAAACGCGCGCTGAAAAGTTTAGACACCTTTCCAAAAGCCATTTTTAGTTTGTCGAAATAAAAAGTATAAAACGACGGGTTTTATAGCCCGGTCTAAGTTAACAATTCAAGTCTAAGAGTTTACATTGTAATGCATCCAGCAGTCCTGGCTGGGCAGTAGCCGCGCCTCGCTCCTCCGAGTATTCTCCTGGCTCCCCGCTCAGTCTGCTCAGCCCGGAAAGGAAAGGGGTGGAGGAAGGGGGTATTATGAGGGAAGGACCTTTGAGAGTTCAACTTTCTCAGAGTTCAACCGTCTGCGTTCCACCCCTCAATATATCATCCTAAGTCAGGTAATAAAGACTTTTACTGAACAGGTGGCCTTTATAACCATGTCCACTGGTCTTTTAGGGTTAACCTATTTGCTATCACCCTCTTGGATAGCCCATAAATCAACGCATAAATACAATCAGCTTCATATAGCTTAGCGATTGAAAAAACGTACTCAAAAGGTTTTCTATTCATACAGAGACGACACCATAAAACTATAAGAATCCATGGTTAAACGTCGCGGCTGCTCTCGCGATATTTCCCCATAGCAACAGGAAAGTTTGTCCTAGCAACAGCAGCCGAGATAATAAAACCAGAGCCAAACAGAAAAGCAACAAGAGCTCCGCCAGCGGGGCAAAATACGCCCGTACTTTGAATTATTGTATATAGAATTAAGTTAGAATTTGTCAAACCTAGTTAAAGATGAATTGTTGGTGCAGTTTGGAAGTTTGACATTCCTAGGTGAGACGGTTGTCGAGCTAGAGCGCGGACAAGGTAATGTGTAGTTGTCTTGTATTCTCTCTCTCCCGTTGCCTAGCAACCGCTGCAGCTGGAACTGTGTGTCACCTTTGAACTTTAAACTTCAAAGCTTTGAAGTGTCCACAGACGGACGGACGGACGGACGGACAGACGGACGGACAGACGGACGGATGGACGGACGGACAGCGCCATACCATAATACGTCCCGTTTTATCACGGGCGTATAAAAACAAGGTAAAATCGTGTCTTTCTCTCTATAATCTGTCCTAATGGGTTTGTTAAAGGTTTCAGCAAGAATTTTCTTGTAACGCTGCTATTTATTTGTCTCGTGATAGTTAAGTTTAACTAGCTACATTAAACTTGCTATCACAGTTGTCTTATGTTTGTTATCGCTGACCAGTTAACTTAATCTTATTAGCTAATTTAAGAAAACACCTATATTTTATTATGGATAGCCTAACCTTACTTTTCACTCCTCTAAGAACTACAGATGTAAAGTTAACATTTTAGCATGTTGTCAAAATGAGTTAAACTTTAGCTACATAAGTGCACACTTGTTTATTTACGCTGGGTTAATGCTGAATTACTGGTTGTTTCCACTCCCTCTCTACAGCCTCATGCAGTCCTCTGATGGACAAGTCTTCTGCAGTCCTGGCCAGTCTCTGTGGAGCCTCATCAGGAAGCATGTCTCTGCAGCAGAGTTGCCAAAGATCCACGATGCCCTGGGACACTCGCTGGTGGACAGGTACAAAATGGCATATGATGAGGTAAGAGGTAATACTAAAATTTGGCTTTGTAATAAGTAGGACTACTGCTTTGACCAAAATACAATCTATAAATTATATCGCATTCACAACCCCCAAGTTTAAATAACTATTCAAAATGACAGACATTCATCGACATACACCCAGACACCAACAAGTTTGGGTAAAGTGTCATGCCCAAGGACACAACAACTGGCAATGCTGTGGTGGAAACAAAGAATGTAGTGTTTCTTGGACACCTAATCTGTGAAAACAACACTTTTTTTTTTAGCAGCAATAAAACTCAAGACATTGAAAGTATTGAGAAGTAATACTTGGGGATTTTAGTAGGAACAACGGAAAAAAGATAACTGAGATATTTTAAGCAGAACATTTCATTAATATGTACAGTAATTTTAGTATTGTGATTTATTGTTTTAACCCCCTCCATTATGTCAAAATTAAACAAGACGACCCCCTCATTTCAGTGTTATGTGCCTTCTCTGTTTTTGTCATTTAGTCCAATCAAAAAATCCAGCAAAGCCACTACGCCACCTCAAAGAATTTCCTTTAGAGCTGAGAGGAAAACGCGCACATAAGCATTCCTGACAGAACCATTTGAAAAGTGTAGAGTTACGTTGTGTAAGTGGGTTCAAAGTGGGTTAGCTCCATATATTCATTAATAAGGAATATAATTATAATAACATAGGTATATGGGTCAACTTGACTGGCACTGGAACAAGTTATGTCCAAAATATGAACCAGACGGATTCAATATTTACTCAGCACAGCCAGACTGACCTCATATAGAGAAGGCGAGGGGGACGCAGAGGTGGAAATTGTAATGGTAAATGGGTCAACTGCCAAATGTTCTTAACGCTACTGTAAGCAGCTGCATTTTGCGATGTGTGAGGATGGTTTTTTCAACATCATCATGAACAAACTCACTCTCATGTCAACCCTTTCTCTCTTGAGCCATGCTGTAAAGTCATTTTCTCTTTAAAAAGAAAATGGTTGACATGTTTAATTCTGAGTCAGCGTAACTTCTACAGTAGCATTATAAAAAACTGTGCCATTCATTTCCATTTAAATTCAGTACGATATATTTAATAACAATAATAATAATAATACATTTAATTTATATAGCGCTTTTCAGGATACTCAAAGACACTTTACAGAGAAGAACAATTAAAAAAGTACAAAGATAAAAACATTTTAAAACAATACTCATAATAATCAAAGACTATAAGCAGCTTCAAATTGATTCGAAACGGTTCAATAAAAAATAAAGGCTAAATCATGGCTGTGATATTAAAAATCTTTGTTAAACCACTTCTTGTGCAAAGTTCATATGAAACACATACACAAAATAAAAAGTAAAATATACCAAAAAGTACTCTTGGCAATATATCGATACAGCAGCCCATATCGATACTGTATCATCACATTTAACAATACAATATATTGATATTTCAATATTTTTGCAAAGCCCTAATCGAAAGCCTGCATTTTTATTTGTGTGCTCAAAAATACTTGCATTCTTACTATGAGTGGGGTTGCCTCTCCTCAGATCTGACCTGTAACTTGTCCTGATGACGTCACCTGCTTGTCTTCATGGCGATAGATAAATGTAATGTCATACTGTGGAACATTACAGACAAAGCACAAGCAGGTGCTGTGCTTCCACCAGAACAGATACATAATGCACCTTTAAATGGTTTTATAATCAAGAACTATACTAATATGCTACTAACGATTGCCTGAAAGGTGTGCCAATGGTCATCATAGTATCATCTTACTTCCAATACACATGACCGCATCTTATACGTGAGTGAATTTTGAGTAAACATGAGCAAACACTCCCTCTCCTCTGTTCTGTTCTCCTCTTCCCTCCATCAGCTCCGCTCAAGCATGTCCGTAAAATATTTCCATGTGTTCGGATGTTATCTGCGTCCTGGGCCTCTGGTCTGAACGGCGCTCTGTGTTAGAGGAAAGTGCTGGGTCATGGTTGGCCTCAGATCTCCCCTGCAGTCTCACCGTGCACTTCCTGTTTCACATACATCACCACTGCACACACTGTTGTTGTTAGGGCCAATCAAAGCTCCACATGTAAAAAGCAATAATGTTCTCCAAACAAATCATGCTTTTCACGCAATAAAAAGCGCTCTTCTTTAGATAAGAAGCTCACAAAGCATAACTTTACTCTGTTACCATGTGGTCTTATGCTAATTCTGGGAAAGCTCACTGCATCAAAATTGGAACTAAAAAGGCAATAAACCCAGATCTAAACCTGAATTAGACCAGGACTAGACCAGGACTTGAAAAAGGACTAAACCAAAACTACACTGGTGGTCAGATTTGGTCCCGTTTGTGATTTATTTTCTGTATTGTTACCTACTAAAATGACTATTGTGTTTCGATACTAGTTTTAGTATAGATTAGGATCTGATTTTCAATCCTTTGGAAACTGCAGTTGAAAAGGCGAGCGTGCCATAGTCAGGAGTTTGATCTACAGAGTTAAAAAGGCTAATTCTTCACTGTGGATAAAACCATTAGCACCACATATTCTCTGCTGTGTGCGGGTTAGAGATAGAGGAGCTCATGACTTCCTTTTTGTTTTGTATTGTATTTCTATTGGGCTGCACCACAACAATGAGCCTTTAGGTGCTTAAAGGGAAAGTATATAGTGAAGTGCTTGGTCATTTTTGTTTCTAGTATTGAGTCCTGCAAATCCAATTATGTTTCTCTGTGTAACAATTAAAGCTGCATTACCCAGTTTTCATTTCAAACATATTAGGAGGAAGTTTTCAAATCTATCTAACTAGTTCCCAGCTCCCACAAACCCTTTCTATAGGACTCATGAGTGTTTTCACAGCTTTAGAACGGCTTTCTTCATACGGCAAAGTAAAGCATTGTGGACCAGCATTGCACAGTCACTCTGCAACACTTGAGGCTCCTTCTGGGTTTGCGATTGATATAATATTTAAGTTATGAGATGTGATGTGCAGCTGCCTGGTTTTGTCACAGGATTCTGCTTTTACATATGATGGATTTACGAGAATAAAACTGGGTACTTCACCTTTAACTGTATATTATTAAATGGCCCATATTACACTGTTTTCTGATCTGTGTTATAATATTGTTTCCTCCTCAAAAACATAGACTTGTGTTTTGTTTCATTCACACATGTCCTACTTATCTTACATATCCCTCAAACAATCCCACCTTGCAATATTTAATACAGGAAGTGCTCCACTGTGTTTTTAAACTCCATACACTGTCCCTACAATCATTTCGATGATTTCAGCCCTGGAATTGCCAATCTCTACTGAACAAAAGGTAAAAGGAGCTGTTAACTTGAAAACTACTGCTTCATGACATCACAAGGTGGAATGGAGCTTTTTGAGCTTTAGAGATGTAGACAGTCTAATTAATAATAAAGGATTACTCAAATATGATATTTTGAGGAGGTATCAACATTCTAACAAGGCTTAAAGCTCATGTTGTGTAATATATCACCTTTAGTAATTAAAATTTAACAGTGAAACATCATCGTGAACACCGCCCTAATATGGTATGCAAATATAAGTAGCCTTTAATTATTCAATACACACTTTTTTAAAAATAATTAACTTTAACTGTCTCTCTTAACTGCTCTCATATGTCTAACAAAAATCTAATTTAATTTCTGACATGTTTTTACTTTTTAATTGAGGGTCTGTCACCTAATTTGTATGGGTATGTCACTGCTTTGCCTGGAATGTTACACCATATGATATTAAACAGCTCTACCTTACATTTATTCAATTACAGATGGTTTTATAGCTCAAAAATACCTGGAAAAACAGGCATTCTGGTGCATGGTGAGCAGGGTCGCCTCTCCACAGATCTGACCTGTAACTTGGTCTTGAAACTTTGAAGACTTTGGTTCTGTAAGACCAGTCCAGTTTGGCCAACTCTAGTTCCTCGTACATAAGATATTCAGTATGTTTTTACTTATTTCATAGTGTCATATTCAGCACAGCATTTCTATAAGCAAACCTGACATGTTTGCTTTTACTTGCATCCCTTTTCATTATAGACACTAATGTAGAAGCTCAAATTACCGGATATGGGACACTTTTACTCCTCCAGCGCACACGTCTCCCCAGACTGAAACCCCGGAGCTATTTCCTGTGAAAATATACATCACAGTGCACCTTGTTTAACTCTCAGGTGTGCGTTCAAAGCTCTACATCTCTTTCTGTCTTCATTCTTTCTGTCTCCTCTCGCTCTCCCTCATCATGCCTACTTCTGTTGCAGCTCTATAATGAATTCCATCCCTGGGCGAGCTACTCTGAAAAGTAATAGTACCCTCTCCATTCCTGCGCTCCATCAAGGTCCGCATTGTCTCGCCGGTTACATCAGAGGGAACATTAGGCCCCTTTTTTCAGGCCTCCTACAAGACCAATCTGGCAACCTCTGAAATGTGGCTCTGCTCCGGAAAAAATGGACCCTTAAAAGCATAATGGAGTTTGCATTTTAGTTCTTAAAATAACCCATGAAAGAGGTACACTATGTAACATTTTCTCCTTGTCTCCTTGGAGATGCTATTGCTTCACCTGGAATGTTCCACAGTATAGCATTAAAGTGTGTATGACAGATTTTCATGATTCTCTATTTTTTTTTAACTTATTTTGGTGTAAAGATAAATGATAGTTTTTTTTCACTAAGCAAGAAGCAATTTGTGAAGAAAAGTTGAAAAATATATTGAAAATGACAGGAAGGAGGGTTAAATTCCTGCTGCTGTCAGACTTTACAATGAACACTGCTAACTCTGCTGCCTGTGCAATACTGAGACCCTGTCCAATATTGTGAAATTTAAGATAGTAATTTATTGTATATATAGTTTTTAGATTGCAATTTATATTATACATAGTTTTATAATCCTTATCTTTATAGATCTTTATAGTGTTTGTCTATTTTTAACTTAACTGTACTTCTATTGCTGTTACTGTTTTCTTGCTGTTCTCTTAACTGTGCGTTGCAACACTGAAATTTCCCCATTGTGGGTCAAATAAAGGATATCTTATCTTATCTTATCTTATTTTAAATCACACTTGGGAGAATTCTTTCAAAAGTTTAGCACAATTTACACAAAAGAAACATGTTTTTTTCTGATACTTTAAATGTGATTTCTTATATTTGTATTTGTCACATTTGTACATTAGAGAAGGTTTGCTCGGTAATAGTTATGGCACTCCCCAGTTTGATGTCACGAAGTAAAATATTAACCCCAAAAAATGACCAAATTGGAAAAACAATTGTGAATGTTTTTGCAATAATCTTATAATGATCTTATTTATTTTAGTAAAATGAGTTGTCCAACCTGTCATAAGCACTTTAAGCTTAATATATCTCTCTAACTGGTGACCCAACCAGGCCAAGTTACAGGTCAGATCTGTGGAGAGGTGACCCTGCTGCATCTTTCTCAGGGTATTTTTGAGCAATAAAAACACCAGTAATTAAAGAAATGCAACATAGATCAGTTTAATGCTATACCGTGGAACATTCCAGGCAAAGCAGTAACAAATCTCCACGGTGACAAGCAGGTGTCCATAAAAGTGGAGTAAATATGAAAGTTTTAAACACAAAGAGGAAAGCGGCTCGAGTTGAAAGAGTGTGTGAACGTGTTAATTGCGCACACACACAACTTCCCTGCAGTAATTATGTGTTACTTTCTAAATTATCGGTTTTATTGGAGGTTTAAAATGAGCTTTTGGAAGAGTTGCGTCATTGCTGTGGAAACGACACAAGCACGGTTGTGTTTACCAGGTGTGGAGTAACATAACAACAATTTATTATTTAAGACCTCAAAATAAACGACATTTGACCGGTCTTAATCCTGTCTAAAACTGTCATTCTGCCATTTTTGATGATACAAAATGAGTTTGGTGACCTATTTTAGTAATAGAGGTGCGATATAGATACATTTATAATATCACAATTATAGTTTTCTGTCTAATAAAAGACAAGCAGTTGCACAGTGCACTCGTGTATAAGGAAATATTTTTGCTCTTGTAACACAATAGGAGTATAAACCTCATCTCTAGGAAATGCATGTTGTTTTTGCCATGTAATATTTTAACTTAGACCTCTTATTGTTACCACTGGCTTCATAGTTATGGTAAAATTTTTTAATATAGTGACATTTTAGTTGACCTTTCAAATCAATCCAATCTGTAAAATATCTGTAAACATCACATTTCCTCTGCTGCATCAGCCAGAGTGACCCGAGCTGTCGTCTCGGGGGCATAAGCGTCACTCTCTGATCTCAGTCGGGGTTGCAGTGCAAGGGGGGCAGTGAAGGGGTTTTGGGGCCACGCATTTCTGGATCACTGGTGCTACGGCTTATTGCATTTTGCCCCCACAAGACCCGAGAAGAAATTTAGATGAAAATACTGCGCTGGGGCTGTGAGATTAATCACAAGGAAATCGAAACTGCACTTATATATGGGTTTTTAGTAACTCTAACTCCTCTTCTCCATGGAAATATTATTGTTTTACTGTGTAGCATTAAACTTATTGATCAACTGACTGTCACCTGTTTGTTTCCATGGAGACAGATAATGCCAATGCAATAACACCACAATGGAAAGAACATTGTAAACGCGTTCAACTTGCGCTCTAACGCAAACCACAAAATCTTACCCATGTTTGTTTGCAGATGGAGATGTGGCAGAGGATGTCGGAGGACTCTGAGCGTGGCGTCTGTAGCCATACCGGGACCCTCCTCTCTGGGCCGGGGCGGCACAGAGCCCCCCTGGCCGACCCCCCCGCTGTGAAGGAGCTGGTGAGAGCTGAGGTGTGCATGTTACTGCAGACTCTGAGAGAGAGGGCAGGCAGGTACGGACACACTCGCAGTAGCAGTCAACACAACAACTCCCTTATTACCAAACGCTTATTAGAATCAAAATTTATGTACAAAAATTAAACCTAATATCATTATAATGAGCAGTAATAAGGAGTTTATTAATAAGAAAGTGTTAGTAAATCTCTAACTAATAGCAGAATAAATTTAGGAATAAGAATAAGGGGCAGAATAAGGCATCAATAAAGGCTGAATAAAGTTCAAAGTTAGTTTTATTGTCAATTTCTTCACATGTACTGAACATACAAAGGAATAGAAATTACGTTTCTTTCGATCCCATGCGTAGACAAGACAGGACAAACATTAAAGTACAAGACAGGGCAACATTAACATGCACAGACACAACAAATTTCTATCATTTCTAACCACTACAGTAACCATAGATAAATAAATTAAGCTAAAAACATTAGTGTACAGTACAGTGTGGTTCAAATCAGATCAAGTATTAGCAGCAGCAATAAAAACAGCAGATAAATAAATACTAATTCATGGCCAATTAACCATTTACAACTATGCTAATTAGGAGGTAGTTAGATATTAGTAAGTGTACTGCAAAATAGTTAGCAAGTGGTACAATATTTTGATACTGATATTGCTCAAAAAGGGACCATGTAACAGAAGGATGAAACCCATGAACAGTAGGTTGTTATATCTAATATGTTGAGGGTGTGATGCTAACTGTTGGCTCTGCTCTGTCTGAAGCTTTATTAGACCTTTATTTTATTTATTTTTTATTTATTAGACCTTTATTTTAAAACAATCTGACTTTAAAGAACTGAGCTGAATTGTGCTGTTAAACAAGCCCCTCACAAATAACATCACAGTCACAAGCTAGCAGGCATTGGCCGTTTTTCAGATAGTAACTCTCACCTTTTTAGACCGTGTTTACTAGTGCGTTGAGTCACCATGGTATCTCTTTAACATTCCACCATAGAGATACATGTAGAACCCCTCCGGCATGATTAGACTGACCAGACGTCCCTGTTTACCCGGGTTTCCCAGTTTTGAACCCTCTGTCCCCTATCCCAGCAGATTTATCCAAAACCACTGATTTGTCTCAGTTTTATACAAAAAATGTCCCAAATGTCCTTATTTTTAACCAATTTTATACCGGTCAACAGTAAAGAGAGGAATAAATTGATCTTTTGGTTAAATACAGAAAAGCTGCTTAAAAGTGATCAAAACACAAAGAAAAGGTGATAATACTGACTGCATAACAGTTTTCTATACGTACTTGTTTCACAATTTTATCATTACCAACCACTCCAAATTGAGAGTGTCCCAGTTTTTTACTTTAAAATTCACACTAAGCATGACTAAATGTTACTGCAAAGGTATCAATATTATGACCTCCTTTAACCACCTTGCATTTCTCACTTGGCACAAATCCAGTTCTGACCAAATAACAGAAGAAATATGTGTCTTTACCTCTAATGGGGTCACCCAAATGTATACCACACTACATCTTCTTTTACATTTACTGGTAGTGTGCCTGGAAATCTATCTCAACGCCATGTCCAATGTATATAGCCCCGACCAGAAAATGAATCAGGACTGTTGCCCAGGCTAGTAAAATTAAATGCCCTTAACCACTGCCATACGGTGCTTTCCCAAAGTTAAAATTCCATGAAAGAGCCATAAAACTCCTTCGCCTAAAGTAAATATTGTACTGTGTTCTTTTCCACTTCAGCTCTCAGACAAAATATTCATGGTCACATTATTGGAAAAGCGCCCAAGTATTGAGAAACCATTATGTTGTTTTAAAGTGCTGATGTCAGGAAACAGTATGGCCTCATAGTATAAAAATATGTATTTTTAGATCGAGCTGGCCTTAGAAGATCACTAAAGGATAATGTTTAAAAGGCTCATATTACATTGTTTTCTGATGTTGTATGTTGTTTCCTCATCAACAACATACATGGAGTTGTGTTTTGTTCTTCTTATGAAGTCCTGTGGTAATACAGGAAGTGCTCCACTGTTTTTTAAAGCCCATACACCTCCACTAGAATTATTTGGTATTTCCAATCTTTACTGGACGAAAGGTAAAAAGGAATTAATTTGAAATCTATGACTGCATGATGTGATTTTGAGCTTTAGAGATGTAGACAAACTAATAATAAAGTGTTACTCAAACATGTGAATGAAACAAAACACAGCTATGGTTTTGAAGATTTGCTAACAGCATTATAACATGTCTTAAAGCGCACAATTTTGTGTAATATAGGACCTTTAAAGTTGGTCTTTATCTGAATCTTGGTGCTCATCTCAATTAAAATATTTGAAGTGCAGGAATTTTTGTGTACCTAGCAATGGACGTAATATACATTTAGCTTTAAAAAAGACAGAAAAAATGAACTTACGTATTTAAGCAAACAGTTAAATTGAAAAAGACCATAGAAAACAGGTCTCTCCAGCTTGTTTTTATCTGCATTTCTCATAGTGACTTTTTCCTAATTGGGGTTTTGGGTTAAGACCTCTCTCTTTCACGCTCTCACACAAAAGCGCCATAAAAACCCATATTGTGTTTCATGTCAGTTACTAATGGGATGGAAAGAAAGAGGGAGCAAAGGTTTTCAGAGCAGCCATGTTGCAAAGTGCTTTGGGAAACGTACAACGGCGGAGCAGTTACAACACAAGGGGAATGAATATTTCTATGCAGAAAAATAACACTTTTATATTAGATGTAATTCTGCGGTACAAAATCTGCAATAGAAAGGCGGGTTTCTGAGATTTCTCTTTGTAAATGTTTTCTGCTAGCACTAGTATTGTGATACTACTACTTACTGCTGCTGCTACTACTACTACTACTGCTTTTGCTACTACTATGGCTACTTCCACATGAATTATTTATGCTCCTATGGTTTGCTTTATTTCATACATTTTTCACCCACCACTACCCACCACACTATTAATATTAACATAATAATTTACTTTATTTTTACTGCTGGTACTACTACATACTGCTACTACTTCCACAACTATCTAAATTACTCAATTAAGAGCGAAAAGTACTCAATTTACTAAGATCCTATACAAGCAAAATTGACTCTTGTGAGCTTTAGGTCATGTTATAATGTTGTTACCTCCTCAGAAACATAAAATTGTGTTTTGTTTCATTCTCACATGTTTGAGGAATCCTGCATTATTAGTCGGTCTACATCTCCAAAGCTCAAAATGCTCTGTTCCACCTTGTGATGTCATGAAGCAGAAGTTTTCAAGTTAGCAGCGACCCTTTACCTTTTGTTCAGCAGAGATGGGTGATTCTGGGGCTGAAATTATCAAAATTATTCAAATGATGGTGTGTGGGGTTTAAAAACAGAGGGGAACGTTTCCTGTGTTAAAACGTGACATCACAAGGTGGAACAGACTATTTTGAGTTTTTTTTTGAGAGAAGAACCCATCCTATATTAGCAAGACTGGTGTTTTAAATTTGTTTGAATGAAATAAAACAACTCAAACTATATTTTTGATGAGGATCCAACATTATAACAGATCAGAAAATAGCATAATATGGGCCATTTAAAGTAAAACAAAAATTAAACTTACTAAATAACTGAATGTGAAGTATCTAGGAAAGTAGTAGTAATGATTTATATAGCACTTTTTGGACACTCCAAGTATTTAGTAGTATTTAGTATCCAGTCTCTTCCCTTCTCTAGTCGTATTTGTGCTTTAAATTTTGTGCTGACAGTTCATTTGTTTTGCCTACGTCACTGCGCTCCCAGCAACCCCATCCCCGCCTTTAAGAATGTGCCCCATGTCACCTCTGAGGTCCGGCTGAATACGACTCACGTAACACGCAGAGGGCGCTGTCTTTGTCTGCAAACTTTTACGACCTGTCAATTTGTCCACTTCCCTTTTAGTGTCATTTGGACCACTGTGTATGCTGTGCTAT
This sequence comes from Odontamblyopus lacepedii, assembly GCA_034769755.1. Lineage (NCBI taxonomy): Eukaryota > Metazoa > Chordata > Actinopteri > Gobiiformes > Gobiidae > Odontamblyopus > Odontamblyopus lacepedii. The sequence continues at coordinate 25,281,889 of CM068359.1, forward strand.
TAAACTGGCCTTTTACTCCTTTATTATGTGGCTCTGATTACTTAAAGTCATTTAATTACACATCTGCCACTTCTGTTTGAGTCTGTAATTAATAAATGTTTAGGATGCAACAGAACTAAGACTGTCTCACGCCTATCGTGGGTTTCAGAATAATGACAAATTCGGGCAGTGTCCATAGCAATTAACAATTAAAATCAAAGTAGTATTTAATTTGAATGAATATTTTATATTCTTATATTATATTTATATATAATATTTGAAAAATATTACTAACATTAACAGTACTGCTCACTGGTGTTCCTACAATACTACAAGTACTAATAACTTTAATAATAACTAATAACTATAACTTTTTTAGACAACAGACTGTAATTTTCAGCAATCAAGACCATTTTAAAACTACTCAAGAAAATCCTATTCAAGCATATTTTCTTTTCGATCGATACTTGTTCTTTTTCAATCGATACTTGTTCAAATGTGTATCTGTTTGACACCATAGACTGTATAAAGATGTGGACTAAGTGAATGTGACGTCACCCACAGCGTTCGGCTCCCGTCAAATGAAGCTCATGAGTTTAGCAGTTATATGAGTGAATTTGGAGCCGAGTTTCATATTAAGAATGGGAATTTATTAAGAGACAAATGAGTGAAATAAACAAACAAACACCACCATTATGTAGAGCGGGTTAATATAAACATTTTAAGACCAAAATGGTGAGGCTCACTACAGCACAGGAGAGCGGTGACAACTGGAACCAGAACTGATGGAGCCTTAAGTGCCCCCCATGCTCACTTCCTGTTTGGAACACAGCGACTAACAGGTTTGCTATGTCCATTTATACCGTCTATGGTTAACACACTGGTTTTAGTATTGTATAGTATCTGGATTTAGATTTACTGACAGCCCTATTACTGGATTTTATTTGTACATTGATCGTTCTTGGTGGAACGGAAGACTTAACTTTGTCTTTTTGTATGTGACCCAGATCTGTTTTGTTCATCATGACAATGTGTCATGTGGAATGTATATAAATGTCAACAGCCATGACTTCTTCTGGCTACTGCTTTATAAAATGTATACAATTTGTACTACTGTTTTATACATTTGAGTGTGGACATTAAGACGAATAGTTTTAAGTTACTCATGTCTAGCTTGTCACATAAAACTCTGTTTAGTAGAAAGTTATGTTTAAGTGAGATTGACAACCAAAATAAATGGCAATACCCCACATCACCTACTGTTAAAGGGCCCATATTACACTATTTTCTGATCTATGTTATAATGTTGTTTCCTCTTCACAAACACAAACACCTCCAAAAGACTCGATCACCGATGTTGTTTCTAATCCCATTTATTTACGAGTTAATTGTATTTTTTGAAAACGCTAAAAAAAATACAGTCCCGAACCATTTTCTTTCAACAACTCTCAGATTCTATTCTATTCTTCACCGTCAATAGCTGAGGCTTCGAGCTGCTTGCCACCGCTGGAGTGGGAAATCAACAAGCTAAGGCTAAGGCTTGTAAAGTTATTTTATAACATTTCCAGACCAGTAATGAGTGAGCCAGGCATAAAGTTTTGTTTGTTAGACTTGTGGCTATGTTGTAAGATGGGTTAGAAAGTGGTGGAAGCTAAGAACTTGCCCAATTCACTATACTAGTTTGTTGCCTTGACAGACTCACTGCCACAGCGAGATCTCCACTGAGGTAACTCTGATCTGTGCCGTTTTTTGGCTTCTGACAATATTCGACCACCTCTAGCAATGGACTTTAGCTTCAAACGTGCCGGAGTTCAACTTTAAGTTCTTCTCTCAAACAGAAAACACTAATTTCCACCTTGTCATGTCATGTGGTAATACAAGAAGTGCTCTAATGTTTGAACTCTATACACCTTCACTGAAATTGCCTACTGAACAAACAGAAAAAGAAGCTGTTAACTTGAAAACTATCGCTTCATGACACCACAGGCTGAAACAGCTTTGGAGATGCAGACAGACTCAAACATGTGAATGAAGCAAAACACAACTCCGTATGTTCTTGAGAAGGTAACAACATCGTAACATGGCTTAAGACTCTCAAGTGAAGAAAAGTTGTTGACAGTTTGTGGAGGGCTACAAACTTGCAAATTGTGATGTACTTTATTTGCCAAGTGAGTAGAATATGCCATGGAAGATGTGCCACTTTGCATTTCAACTATATAAAAATCAGTGTCAAAAAAATCAAACACTATCATTGCAGCTTTCAATCCAGACATAGCCCGGGGTACTACATTCGTCCTTGTCTTGGATACTTAATCTCACCATTCATCATCACAGAATCTTAAAGTGGAGAAAACTGACCGAGGAACCAAGCCAAAAAGAAAACAAAAAAACACAGCGACTTTGCTCTAAATCAGATTTGCTGGTTTATAAAATACTTCCCAATCTTAAAGAGAATGTCTGGTGCTTTGTTGTAGCAGCAGTATAGGAGCAGTGCCAGCAGAGTATTGAAGTGTTCTGCCAACTCTCCCGTTTGAAGTTTGTCTTATGCTTTTTGTGGACCTGATCTGAGCTACTGTGAGTGTGGCTATGTTTATAACTGAGGATTTGACCGCTTTGATTTCAGTGGGGTCAGTCTCAAGTGGATACAATTGATTCTGATGTGAATCTTGTATAGCAACTCTTTTATGTGACTGTTTAGAGCAGTGCAGTTGTGTAACGATTAAGATGGACTAAACATATCCAAGGTTATAGTCGACATTTATCAACACAGATTATTTATATTTTTAAATGATGTTTGTTATTGAGTTTTGTAGAGACACCTTCAGATTCGCCTTCACACTTTGGTGCTATAACCCAGTTGCATAATATATTGTGCTATTGTTGTTATAACCTTTGAAATGTGTCCGTGAGTGTCCAGAAATATGCTTTGTTTCATGAAAAATATTTGTTATGATCCTGTTGGGGTGTGTTTTTCATCACCTTGAATTAGAATTAATCTTGGATCTACATCTGGACTAAAACAGGATCAAACCAAATATGAACTAAACTAGGTGCACTGTGTAACTTTTCTGGAACCTGTTTGTCTCCATGGAGATGTTAATGCTTCGGTTTAAATTGTATGTACAGTATGATATTAAACTGATTTATTCAACTACAGGAGTTATTTATTGCTCAAAAATATCTTAAAAAAACATTCATTCGTGCGTGGGGATGCTTTTCATGACAAGCGTCATTACAAGCAGGTGACAGATTTTATTTTTATGTTTATGGGATTCATTGATTGGTCTTAAGGGTGTGAGCAATTTGTGTAATGTAGGACCTTTAACTGATATTTTGTGAAGAAAAGTTGAAAGAAAAATAAGCAATAACTTACAAATTCTGTTCTATATTCACATTGATGTAGAGACAACAACGCTACTTACTGAGAAATATTGGTAAGAGAAAACAATTATCCATCCATCCATCTTCTCCCGCTTAATCCAGCTGGGTCGCGGGGGCAGCTTGCTGCCCAATCCTCATAGCACCTGACCCCCCCTATGAACCCCTCTGCAGGTGGTGAGCCCACAGGAGGGTGGACATTATGGTCCTTGATGTTAGTTCATAGGGGTATAACAATTACCTCTTTCCAATTTGCAATTTTATCTCAGCGAGCACATTCACATCCACACTCTTCCACATGGCATGAGAAAGCACAGTGGAAAACAATAGCAGATTTTCCTGTTTAATCCAAAAGTTCAGAAGGACATGTTCTCTGTAAAACTGATTTATCTTTTAGTCCAGGTGTATCCGATGCTCAAGGTCTGAGGCTCATAACTCTAAGCCAAACCTCTACTTCAAATAGCTCACACTGTGAAGTATTTTAATGTAAAAAAGACAAATAAAAAGACTATTTGTGTCTTTGTTATAGAAATGGAGAGGAGCTGTCTCTTTACAAGCCTGAGACTGTCAGCTATGCTCTGGGTCACACTGACAGATGTTACAACAAACGATCGGAACTCAGAGACTCCAGGTTTGTAGCCTTAAAAAAAGTTTAATCTAATATATTTAAAATTTCACTTTTAATGCCATTATATGTTGTTTTGGACAGATCTGTGTCACGGCTCTCCACTCAGTCCAACGCGGAGGAAGAAGTTGAAGCAGTAAGAGAAAATCTGAACATTGACGGCATCGAACAAGTGTTGGATCGGCTCAAGTATGTATAAAAAGTATAGTACATCATCATAATCAAATCATGATGTTTATCATCACAATGAGAGGGATTGTGCAGAAAAAAGATCCCTAAGAAAAGTGAGAACTCACTGAAAGTTATTTAGTTGCTAATATACAAGTAAAGTAAATTGTATACATTCACTGCACCAAATCTTCATACAACTTGCTTAAATATGGTTTTCATGTTATTTCTAAATAGTACATCGTTTGGTGGTATAGTACCTGTAGTAAATATTTATCGTAGTTTCACACCAGTTAGGTGGCACCTTGTGAAGAAAAGTAAAATAAAAAATAATAATAAGAGAAAATTTAAGTAGTGCAGAGTTCTAAAAATGAATCCTTCTTATATGTTGCACAAGGAAAACAAACATTTAAACATTAATTTAAGAAAATAAAAGTCTTTTGAGCAAAATAATTTTTAAACATCACCAAAATGGTCAAATTAGAGAAAACTAAATTAAATATTAATATTTATTACAACTTTTTAAAATTAATATTGGCTAATGTATTTTGCTTATATTTGCCCGACTAATCATCTCTCTAGGTAAGTTCTCAGTGTACAGACCTGTAATTGCTTTTCATTAAAACTGGTGAGATTATTTGCACTCAATTTATGTCAGTTGTTAAAACGTGCATTTCCAAGACGGTGCATCTGGAAAGAGACTGAAATATGACATTCCCTGATGCTTGGTCCTCTGTGGCCTCCTCATCCTTTCTCCATCTCTGTCTGTAAAACCCACAGGAACATGAGTGAAGTCAGGCCTCTTCTCTCCACTTTTCAAACTCTTTCCTCTGTGTTCTTTTCTATATCCTGACTGGACCAAAACAAAAGCCTTCGCTGTCGGAAGTGGCTCTCAGGCGAGACCAGAGTGGCAGAAGAAAACACTTTGATTTGACATGTTTGAATGACAGGTTATGTAAGCAGAAAACTGTGGGGATAGAAATGGAGCAGGACTTCTGGCTATGCCCTCAGAAATACTCAAAATCAGGATGCAGTGTCCACTCGGGAGTCGGGGGAGACAGTTGGGAGAGGACTGTGAATAGTTTACTGTAAAATTCATTCATTCATTTAAATGGAAAATGATCAATTGTTGCATTTTTATACAGCGCTTTTCCACCTTCAAAGTTCTTTACATCAAGGAACAACCCATTCACACACACACACACACACACACACCAGAGTACGCAGACACTGGGGGCAAGATGTGTTAAGTGTCTTGCCAAAGGACACAATGACAGCATTCATCTGTGGGAGCTGGAATTTATTTCATCTTGTCATGTTTTGTCTTTTTCTGGTGGAGAGGAGACTGCACTCACTGTAAGAATGTTGTTTAAGAATGAATTTTTGAGCACTAAAAACACTCATAATTGAATTAATGCTAGATGATGATAGATAAGCTAAATAATATGATCTCCATGGAGACAAGAAGGTTGCAGAGCCTCCACCAGAAAGTTACATAGTGCACCTTTAACTTTATATAATATATCATTTATTATTAAGAGCACATTTACAAGCTTGAACATGAATACGGTGTAAAAATGTCTTAAATTCTACCTAAAATAAAGCCAATCTCTTTCCTTTTCTTCTTCTCAAGGTCACTTTTTATTGAAGAATGTGAGGCTTTGAAACAGGAGATCAAACAGCTGCAGGTGAGAGCTGGACACCCGAAAGTACGTCCATAATCACCACAGTCTAACATCAGAAAAACAATATGCCACACATGCTTACCCAGGCAGATCTGGAGTCTGTCCAGATGCACCAAAACCTGCTGATGTCGTGCTTTTGAGCAGCGAAACCAGACGTTCAAAGTCAAATGCATTTACAAAGTTTTTTAAGTGCAAACACACTTTAGTTGCTCTCTCAAAGTCGAAAATCTGTTGGCTTGTCTTATGTAGTTTTGTTAATTCCCCATCATCTCTCTCTCTCTCACACACACACACACACACACAAACAAACACACACACACACGCAAACTGTTGTTGAGTTTACCTGCTTTCGGGAACACTGCACTTTCCTGGAGACTGATCCTAACTTTAATCATAACAACCTGTCTACCTTAAGGATGTAACTTTGCTGAAGGACCTTCTTGTATCAATGCAGACCTTATTCCTTGGCTTGAAATGTTCCGCAGTATAGCATTCAACTCATCTACTGCCATGATGACAAACAGGAGATGCCACCAGGCCATGTTACAGGTCAGAGTTGTAGCAAGATGAGCCCTCTCAAAGAAGGACAAGAAAAGTGCTTGCTTTTAAAGGTATTGAGATCCATTTAATGCGATACTGTGGGACATTGCAGGCAAAGCAATCGCCATGGACACAAGCAGGTGGCAGGCTCTCTATCAGAAAAGTTGTACAGTGCAATTATCAGCTAAATTAGTCCATATACTGCATATTGTATATCTTTTATCCAAGTTGTTTATCTAATATTGAAGGATTTACTTAATGAGAACCTGACGAATCAAAAATGTCTCAGTGAAGTGTACAGATTTCAGCCCCCACAATGTCACGATTACCCGCCCCCGCAGACACAAACCCAAATCCAGGGCGACTTTAGCTTAAGTCCATTTTTCCATCGGTCTGGCCAAGAGCTGTGAAGTGCTGCAGTGTGAGATTGTCCTGCCCCCAGTCACTCAAATGGCTTCTGGTACACAGTATGTTTGCATTTCAGAGCCACAGAAGGGCGACGCACACACACTCGCCAGGCATTATGGGAAAAGCACAGAGCAGATGTAGAGCTGCAGAACACATGGGTAAGCTAGCTCTGATCCGGCTAAAGCAGCCTGTGAGTGTTTAAGGAGTTTAAAGGTGCACTGTGTAACTTCTCCGTTGGGGGTCCGTCACCTTAATGTCATTGCTTCTGCCTGGAATGTCACTTGGTCTGGTTTGGTCTCCATGAAGATAGAAAGGTTTAATGCCATACTGTGAAACATTCCAGACAAAGCAATAACATCTCTATTATTGAGAGATGTTGTAGCAAATCTACAAAATTACCAATATAAAACTGTACCAATCTGATCAAAAATGGGGTAAACTACAGTCACATTCCATGGTGATTCCACTTCTTTTTGGGTAACTAATGGGAGTCCGCCTCGCAGTCTCTCAAAGCACACTGCCTGAGGATCGCTGCTCTGTTGACATTAAAATTATAATTCCTGGTCACCATATACATTTCTTGACACTGGTGGCACTCTTCCTCCCAATACCTCAAGTTTTCTATTGTTTTCTATTGTTTTTCTCTGTTAATAAGCAAATTAAAGTAAAGTTGCAAAAAAAAGCCTCGGATAAAAGCATGGATCCTCCACTAGAGAAAAGCTTGGATGGTTGGTCACTTAGTGTCTTAGTTACTCAAAAACTCATAGCATAATTTTTTTGATGTTGATCCTTGCAGTCGTTTTGCAATGCATTAATACAAGAACAAAATCATTGCCATGTTCTGCCAAATTCTGATTCAATTAATTTTTTTCTAATAAAAACCCATGCAGTTGACATTATTATTTCATGAACATAAACACATTTTGATCTGTGCTCTTTAACACAAAAACTGTGACATGTATTTTTCTATAATGTGAACACTTGATTTGACAGACAGAGGATTGGCTACGTGTCGTCTCTTGATTAAAAAAAAAAGTTTCATTGATAATTTAAAATCATTTGTTCTCAGCTCCACACGCTGCCCTCATTTAAGATGACCTGTTCTATCTTGATCTTTCTTAATGTTTATTATGAATGTAACTCACCGAGGCGTTAGGTCTGTTTTGTAATCGTAAACAATAAAGTGTCCAAATCTGACAGTTTCACAGATAAAACCATTGCTAAACTTCCCAGCTTGAAACTTTACCCAGATTCAAGCCATAACCTTTTAAATTCAAGCCATAACCTTTCGACAATTATTTCAAACAGAACAATGTCAGGCTAATCTTTGAACTCGCTGGGAAAAGAATTTCGTTCTCAGTTGTTAATTAGAAAAGTATGTGTATTTCCCAACTCACATCTTTTACACATCTCACATCAATTAGATTTTCCACGCAACACACAATCTGTCATGAGTTATTCTGTACAGGTTTTTCCCATTGCTGTGAAGGCAATCAAGTACTTTACATCAGGCGAGAACATGTCAGGATACGTATAGTGTTGCATCCGTGATTACAGCGATTCCCCAGTGGGGTTTTCATGGGTAATTGTAGTGGAAGTGTGAGTTGTTGCTCATTTGGGTTTACTGTGTGCACTTAAGGCTAAATGCAGCAATCAGAAGTTATCTCCAGCATTTTATGATCTAGCGTCCATGCAGTTTATTGAGTGTTCAGTCTGATCAATATTATCCCCATTGATCTGGGCCTGGAACCACCACAAAGGCTATTGATTTGGGAATCTATACGGCTGGGTTATAATCATAATATATTGACTAATATTACAGCACAATAACGTAGTATAACAGCTCATGACTCCATCTAGTGGGAGGAATGGACATAGCAAAACCTCATTTGCACAAACAGCCTCCTCGTATAATGCAAAGAGTGGAACAATCCCCCAACTGAACTAAAAGCAACAAACTATGTTACATTTTCTGTGGAGGTTAAAAAGTGGCTGTGGAATAACCAAACCTGTTATAAGCCTAATGTATGACATGACATAGGACATAGTCCCTTCAAATAATGACACAATAGAACACCAAGGACATCATATTCTGAAAAATCACCATTTTTAATTCTATAACTCCATATTCATTCATTTCAGATAAAACACATAAGATATTTCAGTATTTTATATGAATTTTTTAAAAAGTCAATAGAGTTTTTATGGATGCAAACCACATGCAAAAACTCATTCAAGCCTATTTCGGGGTGTTTGAGATACCTTGGAGACCAGAGTTTGGGTTCCACTGGGAATAATGAACCAAAAATATTTATCTAATGTAGTTTAAAAGTGACAATATAATGCCTCTGTGATTGAAAACTGGAATTGCAGATGAGGTTAAATCACATCTGTAATATATTGCTGAATTCAATCAACTCACAAAAATGTGTTTCAAATGGTTTATGATGATGAGGCTCTAAATACAGTCCATGGTCCTCTGGGTATTACATGATTATGTAATAAGGATTCAGTATTGAGGAACACTTGATGATCAGTCGTTTAGTGGCTATAGACTTGTATTAATTATTTTCCTCTGCGTTTTTATTTATTACATTATACCCATTGTTTACTGGCTGTTGCCATTAAAAAGATATGGGAAACTCCAGTGGGATTAAAATTAATTACTTTCTTCTCTATCATCTCTCTATTCATCTATTTGCTCCAGAAAAATATTTGGATGAAGAGTCAGCGGAGGGTGTTGGAACCAGCAGAACCCACTCTTGGAGGTGAGCCCTCTGAGCAACATTTGACATTGCTGCCATCTAGTGGTGAAACGATGTTGGAGCGCCAAAAACGTGTTCTATATTTTTTGTCAGTATGTTGTTTCTTATTGTGTTTAGATTTGAAAGAGCTCAGAGATGCTATTCAGAGGGATTTAACACAGTACCCAGCCTCATACACTTCATCCTTAAAAGAGCTGAAAAGCATACACAGGTCAGTATAATTTCCGTTAAAAAGTAAAAGTTTAAAAGTAAACCTCACCAAGCCCCACTATATGTGTCTGGGAATGTAATATTTTAAAGTTATAATGTGTTTATAAAGTCTGTTTTATATGTCACCTTGTAAGTACTAATGCACATTTCAACTGAATTCAACCAAAATGTACTTTATCAAACGAGCTGTATTAATAAAACTTACCTGCTCGTCTCCACGGAGATGCTTTTGCATTGCCTGGAATGTTCCATGGTATGGCATGAAACTGATCCATCTCCATGTAGACAAGCAAATGACACCACTAGGCCAAGTTACAGGCCAGATCTGTGGAAACATGATCAATAAAAACAGTAATGAAATAATTGTAAGGAAGATAAGTGCCAGACCGAGCATTAACATTTCCTTGGAGATAGATAAGCAGATGCCCCCAGTAAAAAAGTTGCACAGTGCACCTTTAGTTGTGATGATTAATTTATTTATTTGAGTAACTAATAGTTGGTATTATGAAAATGAAAATGTGACCGTTTACCATTTTTTATTTTGTCTATTTTCCTTTAGATTAGAATCAGTCTCTTCTCCTCAGCCTCAAATATTTAGTGCTCCATCCCCCAGAAGAGACCACAAATATTCAAATCACACACCGTTCACCCAACCAAAGCCTCCAACTGGCCCTCCTCCTGGTAGGGCATTGAACTCACGCAAACCAGCATCCATCTCCTCCCCCTCCAAAACCCACTGTCCCACAGCCATCACTGAACCAAGAAATACTACACCTCCAAAATCTAACAACCTTGCCTTGCCATCACGGCCAAGCAGTTTGCCAAGAAGACACAGAGGCTGTATTTCTTCTCTTGAGAAACATAGTCCATGCAGTACCACCCGGACTGATACCTCTAGTTTTGCTATAAAGCCGCAGAAAAACTCAACAATCCATAAAACACATTTAACACCCCACGGCAACTTCACCAACAAAAGTACGGAGGGTGATCTGTCCCCTCAAACGAAGAAGAAGCAATGCCTGGGGGGTCAAGGGTTAAGAAAGAACAATACAGAATCTTCAACCATTTCTCCTCAAAGTACTTATGAGAGTAATAAAGATGATAAAAGCAGCGATTGTTCTGGAGAAAGGTCAAAAGCATCAAATGGACTGCAAAATATGACTCTTAGGTATAATTCATTGACTTCAAATCATAGTAGCTCAAAGACGAGATTGGATATGGCTTCAGATATATGTGAAACGGGACTTGCTAATGAAGAATCGACTACAGCTAAAAGTGGTCATCATAAAGGGGCAATGCCACTATACAAGCCAAAGAGACATTTATCTTCAACCAAAACAGTGCTTAAAGTTAGCTCAAGTCAAACGCATAAAGAGAAACCGGAGCAGACTGAGACAGAGTATTTGAACAGGTTTATCCAGCCAGTCCCCCCGCCCAGAGTGAAGTGATATGTGGATTTACAGGGTGCGCTGGTTTAACTGTAGGCCTTTTATGGAAAAATGGAGAAATAAAGACTTGTACTGGCAAAACTGTGCCTTCAGAGATGAATTATTGAGCTTTGTTGTCATAAATTGTTGTATCTGCAAATGTTGGTGGATTCATTTTCAAGCATGTTTCAGGTAACAGACACCAGACCAAGTTACAGGTCACATCTGTGCAGAGGTGACCCTGCTCAAAGTATGCATGATTTGATAAGAGAGAAAAAAAGAGAAATGTATCGAATTCAACGACATGAAGACTATATAAAGTACCTAAAAAACAGTATAGGCCTATGTACATTTTCAATTTTGGAACTTGACCATAGGTTTCCATAATTCTGCTACAGCAATAGAAAATAGATAAATTAATTGACATAAACAATACTTTTTTTAAACACTGTATTAATTAAGATTTTTCATTTTAAAGTGTTAACAAAAACACATAGAAACAACAAACAAACAAACATAAACAATCACACAGAGACAATTATCACTGATAATAATGAAGTGCAAACTTATAAATATTCATATAATATTCAATATTGTACAAGTCAGAATAAAAAATTACTTACTTTTCAAAAACTCTACTAAGGATCTCTACTGTCTTTCCACTGCAATGCAAGATGCCATTTCCATACCATAGTCCAAACCTTTATAGGAGGTGCATCCACATTTTTCCAAAATCAGGTGATAGTTCTCTTGGCCTGCAGGAGACCAAAATCCACCAGTGTGGCTCGATTTTTATTGACAACAAAATCACTGGGGTACAAACCCAAAATAGAGAGCGTTGCCCGATATGAAACCTCTCTACCAACTATAGCGGATATGGTGTGGATCACAGATTTCAAATGAACTTTCCAGCAGTCCCATAAACAATGGAACAGAACACATTTATCGGTTGCACATTTATTACAAATATCTGTAATGTCTGGGGCCCATTGATGTAATTTGACAGGGGGTAACATAGGTTCTCATTAACCATTTATATTGTACCAAACGCTCGCGATGCTAACGGTTACAGGGGCAAATCTGAAGCCAGGCTCTATGTTATGAATAGGGTTTTTTTGACGGACAAAATAGCGGGAAAAAAATCAGGATCATGTAAAGCGGGTTCGTATGAACATTTTAAGACCAAAATGACGAGGCTCACAGCAACAGGTACACAGAGAGGAGCGATCAGATCCCAATGCAAGTCAATGGGAAAAAGGGAGAGAAGGAGCCGGAAAAGCCTCCTGGCGCACTTCCTATTTGGCACGCAGCGGCTAACGGGATAGCTTAGTCCACTCATATATACGGTCTATGATTAATGGTTTGTTTTCGGGCTTTAAGGGAGACATTTTCCCAATCAGCAGCTTCAATATTCTCTTGAGTGGACATTGAGGATACTTTTAATTCACTGTCAGTTTTGGTGCACATGACTAAAAATTAGCCCAGACTTTTATTTTGAAGTGGAACCCGGAAACACTCGTTAGGACCAGCCTGGTGAGCCATGTCGCTGAGTCAAGTCATTTGCAGCTAACTAGTGTCCATACAACAGGTAAGACCAAATATAATCTGGATTTATACTGGGCATTTTCATTCTGCTTGTAGGAGTTACAGTTAATACAGTTTGCTAGCTACTGTATTCAACAGTAGTAATGTTATGTAAGGAAAACTTGAGACTGCGGCTATCTTCTTTCTTAAATGACATGTCAGGCACTTTTAGCCTACCTTTGCCTAACTTGTTTGTCAAATACACTTCATTCATTTTAATTGGTTTCATGCAATGTTTTCCCAGAACTCGTATATTCCATTTAGATTTTTACCAAAGTGCACTGCAAAGGATATTTCGCCACACTTGATAATTTTCCTGTCAAACCTGTTCTTGTCCTCGCGTTTTGAAGTCGAGAAACTATTTGGAACTGTAGATGTACCTTTCTCACAATGACCCAATAATGTTATTTTTTGCCCCTTGTCCAGACTATTATAGATTATGTAGCTTTGGAAGTCAATGTAGAATTATATAGTCTTCACATTGGCACTGCAGTGATGGTAGTTTTGGCTCTTTTATGGGATCTTTTGTATTTGTTCATTTCAAACGACTGGCTCTTTTACTATTATTTAGAAACCAATGTAACAGCAAACTAGTTGCAGAGAGAAATGACCAAAGGTAAGAATTGGTTCAAACTGAAATTGCGTGTGTTTATTCATTGCAATTTTTAATAGAATTGAAATTGAAATTATGCATAATCTAAAAAACGTTGCACTACAATAATAATAATTTAGAAAGTAACTGTTATTATGATGCCAAATATGTTATTTTGTGCACAAAGCTCTCACTTGTGTTGCCTAACCTGCTTCTGTGCTGATTCATGTGTTGTTTCAGCATTAAGCTGTATAAAAATGCATACAAATTAGAACGATTCTTCTAAAAAAAATGAGATCCAGAACAGTGACTATTGTATTCATCTTCTCCTGGTTTAAAGCTCATTTTAGATTTAAAAAAAAAAAAAAATCAATTTATTTGTGATCAATACTAAATCTAGTATAAAAACTAGATACTGTTTTGAAAAAGTATTGATACATGAAATTATGAAACGCCTACAAATATCTATTAACTTATTATTAACTATTAACTTATCTGTCCTCTTCTTCAGGCTGAGATGTGGTGGGTGCTGTGGCTGCTGGGGGCCTTGCTGGCTCTCTTCTCCTGTCTGGATGTGTGGTACTTCCTGCGTGCAGGTGTGGTCATCCTCAGAGCCTGGTTCCAGCCTCCAGTTTTCGACATCACAGCGGAGCAAATAATCTCGGGTCGCGTCACATTCAATGACATTGACATGTGTCATATGAACAACGCTCGCTATCTCCGAGAATGTGACTTTGCCCGGTTCTCCCTGTATACTCGTAATGGTGTGTTCAAGGCTTTGCGAGCTCTAAGGGCATCTATGGTGGTGGGGGCTAATACTATTCGCTACAGGAGGGCATTGTGTGTCGGAGAAGGGTACGAGCTGAGGAGTAGGATTGTGACGTGGGATGACAAAGCCTTTTACCTGGAGCAGAGATTTGTGTCGACTAAAGATGGATTGGTGTGTGCTGTCATGTACTGCAAACAGTCAGTCATACGCAGCACTCCTGACCAGATCATGCAACATCTGTGCAAGAGGAAGGTAAGTTGAGATACATAATGCTATTACTTTTTTTTTCTTCAGAAAGCACAATAAATCCTTCTTTGATAAGTTAACTTTTTAAAATTGAGCTGGAAGCTGGTTATTGATTGTTATTATTCAATGCCAATTATTTGTTTGATATTACTATTACTGTTGCTTTTGCTACTACTACTACTACTACTACTACTACTACTACTACTACGACTACCAGCTAGTACTGCTACTACTGTTACTGTTATTACTATTTACTAATTCTACTCCAACTCTTGTACTTCCAGTTTAATTTGGCCTTTCAGAATATCCACCTTTACAGATGATGCCACAGCCTAAAGACAAACAAACCAGCACATGGCTCATTTTCTACATTTAAATGTTCTGTAAAACCAGAAATTGTGAATGAAAAAAAGTTTGTTACATAATGTTAGAACTGGAAATAGAGGAGGTTATATTAATGGAGGAAGTCATACCGGCTTGTTTTATTAAAATGATAAATATATTACTTGTCTAAGAGCCTTTTAGTGGGTTAGTAAGTTACTTCATCCTCTGCCTCAACTGAATGACCAGCCTTGTGTGGTGATCTCCTCCACAGGTTGAGGTCCCTGAGTTCCCAGAGGATCTTCAGCACTGGGTGAACTTCATCTCGGCCAGCAGCCAGGCCCTCAGAACTGAGAGTGGACTGGACGATAAGAACAAATGAAGAAGGTTTATCTTCTATTGTTAAAGTCCCACGGTAAAGGGAAGCTGTGTCATCTGTTTTCAGAGCAATAATAGGCAGTGTCATTTAAATGCACTACTGACAAGAGCAATAATATATAAGATTTAATACAGTAAGTTTGATGCTTACAAAACTACATAAATATTGTATTTTTCTACTTTAACACAAAAATTGTTCAGTGATGACAATTTATCCTACCCTTAATACTACTGCTGCAGTCTGCTTGGTGTACATTTGGTACATTTGGTACATACACTTGGTGTAGCATTTGATACACTAAAATTCAATGCACTAAAACTGTGAACAGAAATTAGGTTAAAGTTGTCTTAAAATAGGTTTAAGTAATTTTCTGTCAGCTATTTAAAACCTTTATGTATCTTATTTAAAATGGAAAAGCTTACTTGTGCCTTGTTGTTGTTGATA
Organism: Odontamblyopus lacepedii; assembly: GCA_034769755.1. NCBI lineage: Eukaryota > Metazoa > Chordata > Actinopteri > Gobiiformes > Gobiidae > Odontamblyopus > Odontamblyopus lacepedii. The sequence goes on from CM068359.1 coordinate 25,297,409, forward strand.
GCAATAAATCATAAATGATACAAACCTGCATGTTTGTTTTTATTACCAAACAACCAAAATTGTTAAAACGTGTTAATAGTATTTATACCTCTTTAGCATATGCAAATATCTTTTTGTTTTTAGTTTTCAGTAATACTTAATCGTTTCAATCATCTTACAAAATAAAAACTGTTTTGGCAGTATTTTTATTGCTCCTTTTTGCACATATACGGTACAGTCGATGGTTTTGCATCACTAATCATAATTTTAATAGATCAATGCACCAGCCACATCCAGCGCAGCCAGTCACGTGTCAACCCCAATGCGGAAGTTGATTCATTCTGCCGGTATCTTCCAAGTTGAGGCGAGTCCCATGGTTTCGCACTTTCCCGGACAATCTGTAAGTAATCAGCAAGGCAGACATGCAATTATGTGTTGCATTTCTTTTATTGTATTGGTTAGCATCTAATGATGATTAAATCATTCGCATATATGTCGTTTTTTGCTAGTTAATTGTTTGCGTTATCAAGGCCAGGTGACAACCAGGATAGCATCGGGCTAAGCTAACGTGAAGCATCGCCAGGTTTAGGATGCTCAGGCCAGAAAGCTTTAAATATCAGAGAGAACCACTGCTTGCTTCGTGTAGTTACTTGCAGAGTGCTGCATATAGCTCTTTCATTTTATATTTTCCTTTTATAAGCTTTGTCTACTTTTGAAAAGTAGTTGCAGATAATGCTGTTAAAATGACATTGATAAGGTCAACTGTGTCTATTATTATTGGTTTTCAGATTGTAGAAAGTGATGCTGCCTCACTGCCAGGTGGAGGGTTTCCCTATTCATACTTTGCAGTGACAGCATCCTGGGGGCATTCTACATGTATGTGTATGGTGAAATGTTCAGCTGTTGCTATGGTGACACAATGCATATTTAAGCAAACAATCAAAAAGTTTCTGAAAACTCATGAAAAAAATAATACAAAATTGAGATAAGCAACACATTTTCAGGAGCCCTTAATCAATAATGTCCATGGTCCTGTTTAGGTGTTTGATTTTCAACAAACAGCTGTTTCTGAGTAAACATGTTGTTTTCTATCAATGATTAGATCCATTCACTTGCACTGCAACAAAAACTGCGCTTTAACAATAATCATTTTATTTGCCCACTGTCTGTAGTAAATATTATTGGCCTACGAAATGCTGTAATGTCATCTGAAACCCAGCAGTACATTATAGGCACAAGAAATCAAGACAAGGCAAAGTAGATAAGGACAACTTTCCCTGTAACATGTATAAGATGCCATGACCTTCAACAATATTCTTAAAAGTCTTTTAGTGAAGAAAGTTTTATTGTGATATATCAGTGTCACTATTGAACTTGAATTGCAACTTCATTTTTCAAGATCTGTCTATGAAAATGTATGATAAATCTAACAATTAAACGCTTATTCACTTTGTAGGTAGTGTACTAATTTACTAATTGAAGAATAATATATAATATATAATATGCTTTTTAGGCGGCACGGTGGCTGTGTGGCAACACTCAGGCCTCACAGCAAGAAGGTTGCGGGTTCGATCCCCGGGTCGCCCGGGCCTTTCTGTGTGGAGTTTGCATGTTCCTCCCCGTGTCTGGATGGGTTTCCTCCAGGTACTCCGGTTTCCCCCATCAACTCAAAACATGCAGCACCCCTATGAACTAACATCAAGGACCATGTTGTCCACCCTCCTGTGGGCTCAACACCCGCAGAGGGGTTCATAGGGGGGGTCAGGTGCTATGAGGGTCAGGTGCCGCGACCCAGCCGGATTAAGCGGGAGAAGATGGATGGATGGATAATATGCTTTTAACTCCTCAAAATGCATGATTTTAGATTGACCGGTATGTTACTGGTCCTGCTAACTGTGCTGAATTAAGATACTATTTATAAATGATTTATGAGACTTGATGGGGAGGAGGCTGTGGTCGACCAATAGTAAAGTTTTGGTTTGTACAGTCTTCAACAGTTTGAATATTTGTGTTTTAATCTTTGCTTTTGAGTCGTTTTGAATCCTCACTGTTTTTATACGCCCGTGATAAAACGGGACGTATTATGGTATGGCGCTGTCCGTCCGTCTGTCTGTCCATCCGTCCGTCCGTCCGTCTGTCCGTCTGTGGACACTTCAAAGCTTTGAAGTTTAAAGTTCAAAGGTGACACACAGTTCCAGCTGCAGCGGTTGCTAGGCAACGGGAGAGAGAGAATACAAGACAACTACACATTACCTTGTCTGCGCTCTAGCTCGACAACCGTCTCACCTAGGAATGTCAAACTTCCAAACTGCACCAACAATTCATCTTTAACTAGGTTTGACAAATTCTAACTTAATTCTATATACAATAATTCAAAGTACGGGCGTATTTTGCCCCGCTGGCGGAGCTCTTGTTATGTTGTATTTTACTTTTTGTTATGTTATTTCATTTTTTATACGCCCGTTGTAAGACGGGACGTATTATGGTATGGCGCTGTCCGTCCGTCCGTCCGTCCGTCTGTCCGTCCGTCCGTCCGTCCGTCCGTCTGTCCGTCTGTGGACACTTCAAAGCTTTGAATTCTTTGAAGCTTTGTCTTCATGAAGAGGCAAAACATGTGGGGCATGCGCCGATATATATATAAGGTATACTGTATTTGTGTATTTTATTGTATATTTTTGTATCGATCCATGCTGTAGGTCAGTGGTATCAATTTTATGTGACTTCAGGTCACATAAAAGTACGGGCGTATTTTGCCCCGCTGGCGGAGCTCTTGTTAATAAATGTTTTATGAAAAAAGTAAACAATCAAATTTACACAAAAATAACGATTAATAAATCTTTGTGTTTTGTTGCAGAGAGATGCTGCTGCTCCTGGTGGTGTGTGCTCTCCTGCTGCTCTTCTGCAGTGTGGATGTGTGGTACTTCCTTCGGGGGGTGCGGGTGTTTTTGGAGGCCTGCTTTCAGCCCGGCGTCTCGGACATTTTAGCCCAACAAACCGTGGATGGCCTGGTCTCTACTCACGACTTGGACTACATGGGTCACATGAACAACTCCCGATACTTGAGGGAGTGTGACTTTGCCAGATTTCACCATTACATGAGAAATGGCTTCTTCATGGCGTCCCGTAAACTGGGGGCCAAAATGGTTGTAGGAGCCTCTACTATAAGGTACAGGCGATCCTTGAATTTTCGCGAGGCCTTTGCGATCCGGACCAAAGTGCTGGGATGGGACGATAAGGCGTTTTACTTGGAGCAGCGGTTCGTTTCCAAAAAGGATGGCTTTGTGTCAGCCATAATGCTCTGCAGGCAGAATGTGGTGAGCAGCAGTCCAGAGGAGATTATTGAGTATGTCTGCAAGAAAAAGGTGAGCTCTAAATTAGATCCAGTACTATACACCTAAGCACTATGTAATTATTGTGTGTTGTGGAAGTATTACAAGTAACCCAGAGACAGTACTCTGTCTATGGAGTTTATTTGCCATCAGTACATGACCTGGGAACAAGAACACGCAAAGCATTGTGGTACAATGTCAGTTCAAGTCTGGCAATGCTTAAAGAGGAAAGTTACTTTGGCTGCATATAAGAACAATCAGTACACAAATCAAAACGTATGGAAAAATAAATTACTTCACCTAAAATTGTTATGAAATAAATAACAGAATCCTTCTAATACTGATCCAAAGTCCTGTTAATATGAACTAACATCAAGGAACATAATGTCCACCCTCCTGTGGGCTCACCACCTGCAGAGGGGTTCATAGGGGGGGTCAGGTGCTATGAGTATTGGGGAGCAAGCTGCACCCGCGACCCAGCCGGATTAAGCGGGAGAAGATGGATGGATGGACATATGTATTTATAGATTTTTTTTGTTTCTTTTTCATTAGATTGAATGTCCTGAGTTTCCTGAGGACCTTAAACATTGGATCAACTACATTACAACCAGCAGCCAGGCCCTGAGAGCGGAGAGTGGACTGGAAGACAAAAACAAGTGACAATGTTACTGTTTGAGACCTTAAAGTAGTATTACCTTATTATTTCTGGCACGCACATGTAGATGCACAAACAATAGAGTCTTTATTTATTCCACTGAGAAAATCCTGCTGACAATGTATTTTTCTATTAAATGATATAGGAGCAGAAGGGTACATTATTGAGTTATACAAGGAGGTATTCTTGTAGGTTGCACTGTACTTGACCAGCTTTAGACTTAATAGTTTTAACAGCATGTAAAAATGTATCACTCACTCTACATCAATGCATGTTTTGAAATATTTTGTGCCTGACTACATCTTTAGTTTAGGGGCTTATAATTAACACATTTTATCAACAGCTAGTCATCATAAGGTAACAAATACTTGAAAAACTACTATACTATAAGAGGTGAGACAGCTATTTTATCTTGACTGTCAGAAGTTTGCACAACATAGAAGATTATTTAAAATGGATTGATACTTGAGCCAGCTTATTTTTTGCATAAGTTTTGATTTTTAAAGGGGTGGGTTGCTTCCTATTTTCTGCATGTTAAGAGCTTGTTGGATGAAGAGAAATATATCAGCACTGAAATCCTTCCCTTTAATGCATCAAAACTTAAGTTGATGACCAAAGTAATGTATGTTTATGTTTAAAAGATGTCATGTCATAATGTTATTTATCAACTGCACTCTTGTCAATTCATCCTAAATTATTCATGATTTATTGGTGTTTTATGTATCATAGAAGCTATAGGATGTCTTGTGTTTATTATTAATATGCATTTCAAAATAAATGCATTCTGTCAAGCGTAATGAGTGGTTTGTATTATATAATCATTACAACTTGCATAGAAAACACACCACTTTGTTACTTGGTCTATGTGTACAGGCATACAATATTTATATTACACAAAAATACAGTACCAGTGTAGACAAGGTTCAATATTTCAACTTAATTTCTATGAAGTCACAAACCTAAAAGCATGTAACTTACTGTTTAGTATAATAGAGCTAACTTGATGTTTACAAAACTGTCCCTTGCCCCCCAATTTTGGAGCAAAGCAAAGTATGGGGGAAAAAATGTCTCCATACTTTATATTATTACAGTATGGTGACAATACATTTTTAAACCCTTAAAAACATAAATTGTCATATAAATAATCAAACCAATATAAAATAAAACAAATACAGATTTAAAAAAAAAAAAAAAAAAAAAATTAATTCCACAAAACTGGGTGCGCAAACGCAGGGAACATAAACACAACATATACAATATACAATACAATATACAATAATGAAACGACATAAAAAGTGCATTTGCAAGAAATGAAAAAGAAGATCGCATAGGGAGTAGAGTTCATTCAGTCTTTCAGAGTCCATGGGAATTTCACATATGTAGGAACACACTTTCTGAGCTTTAGGCCCATTCATATATTTCAGAGATTTTATGTATAATTTGAGTTCGTTTTTGAAATAAGTAAAGATAAAATTGAAAATACTACTACTACTATAATAATAATAATAATAATAATAATAATATACTGAAAATGAAATACGATTGTACTTCCGGTGACGTAGTTTACGCACGCCCCTCATTTCCTGTAAACAAAGCAGCTGTAATTGTCAGCGGCGTCTGGGGGCTTCTGTGTTTTCGACCAGTTTCTCGTCGACATTTGCCCTTTCCGATCATGGCCCAGGCTGGGGTAGTTTTGGATAAGGACCAATTTAACTGCTCAATATGTCTGGACGTGCTCAGGAACCCCGCAACCATCCCGTGTGGGCACAGCTACTGCTCGGTCTGTATCCAAAACTACTGGGATCAAGATGACTACTTGGGAATTTTCGCGTGTCCCCAATGTAGGCAGAATTTCACCCCGAGGCCTGTTCTAGCTAGAAACATGTTGGGGAATTTTACACAAACAGCGTAGAATCAACAGTTGTTATCAAAATAAACCTCCAACCAATTGTGGATTAAATCACCAAGGTTCAGAAGAAATAGCCTGAGACAAGTCTTTGGATTTTACGTGCACGGGAGAGACGTGGCGCTCGCTACAGCTCGTCCCACGCCAGTACACTGCTGGGTACTGGTACTCTCTCTCCGACCACCGTCTCTCCGTGCCTTTTATTCACAACATGAGTCATCAAAATATTTACATATCTCCATGATTACACATTACTAATGCAGGGCGTGTTTCACAATCTGGTCAGCACAAAACATTTTTTACTTCGATAGCATTATCGTTACATTTTGATAAATCGAGATACAACATTAAATCTTATCACATTTCCCCCCTGTTTATCAAAATCACATCGCTTTCTTCTCAACTACTCAACCCCCCACTGGAATGGTTTTAGTTGGCAGCGTCATTCGCGAGTGAGAGCAAAGTATTACCAGTGACCGGGGTCATCATCAGGTAGGTCATCGTCCAGGACCAGGAGACGGACCAGCTCATGCATTAAAGCCTGCTTTACTGGTGCTATGGCACAGTCAATGACCCGCTGGATTAGGGCTCTTAAACAGGGGATGCAGCAACACCCCAGAAGGATTAGCAACGGCCATTATTAACCAATTGTTCTGATCACCAGATATACCGGTACTCCATTTGAACCATGAGTCCGAAGGGCTTAATTCTGTTGGCTTAAACACTGATATTCTGGGCCCCCCGTCCCACTGAGATGTAGGGCGTGTTGTTATTTTCAGGCTTGGGATCCGTACATACTATAATGTCCACAAATGGGTCCTACGTGGGGCCTGGTTTGTACACGTATAGTCGTAGGAGCATACAGCTCGAGGCGTTAGCTTCACCAGTCATATTTACCGTAAGTATTACATTTGTGTCATCTTGGGCCATTACGATTTTGTCGGCCCATCTTTTCGCAAGGGCTGTGGTCGGATGGGGAGTCCAGTCATTTCTAGATACGGCAAAGGCGTTCCCTCAACTGTTGTCCAATTGTCCAACCATCAAATAATAACTGTAATACGTCGGGTATTCCGCCAATTGTGCTAACGTGGTACCTCTATACTTGGGTTCTGTGAATGGTATTTTAAATGACACAGTATCGTTCACCTGCACGCATAACTGTACCAGAGACACGTGGCTTGTCGCATTGGAGCACCTCGGGGCTCGTGCAATTGTAGATTGCGACGTGCTCGTGGCTCCGGTTGCTGTGAGGAGCGCAACAATGGTGAGGGCAAGTAGAGTGTTCATCGTGGCGGCGCCTAGGTGTAACCTATCAGAACGCCGTTGTTGTCTCACGAAGCGGTGCCCAGCCTTCTGCTGTAAGAACACCGTTGATGTCTCAGCTATACCAGTGAAGTCCTGCGTCTAGGAGGTCTAGAAGTCCTGCGTCTAGGAGGTCTAGAAGTCCTGCGCCTAGGAGGTCTCAGCCAGGTCCGCCAATGTGCGGAGTTTGCAGTGTGAGAGATGAATCCACGTCGCCTTCCCCTCGACTTTAACTGCGGTGGGTGTGGCTATCAGTACGCGATAGGGCCCTTCCCATCGAGGACTGTTCCAGCTTTTCCTCTTCAGTACTTTGAGGAAAACGCTGTCTCCCGGCACCACCTGTTTATCCTGTAGAGATAAGGGTGCTTCTGGCAGTTCATTGTTCTCTTTACATTCCCTTGTAAGCAATGTCTTTCTCATATAGTCTGCCAAAGTCTTGTCTGAGTCGGGTGTGTCTTTGGTTATAAGCTGTAAGTCTGGTATGGTGTATTGTCGACCATATAACACTTCAAATGGCGTCAGTCCATGTTCCTTGGTTGGTAGTATGTGCATGCTGAGCGTTACTAACGGGATACAGTCTGGCCATGGCCGTCCTGTCTCTTTGGAGGCCTTTGTCAATTTGTTCTTAATGGTCCCATTAGTCCGTTCTACTAGTCCTGCTGACTGTGGATGGTATGCACAATGTCTTCTCAAGTCCATTTTGAACAGTTCCCCAATTCTGTCTATTACTTCATTTACAAAGTGCGTCCCGTTGTCTGATCTTATAACTCTTGGAATTCCATGGGTCGGAATTATAGTTTTGCATAATGCTTTGGCAACAGTCAATGCGTCTGGTTTGGCAGTTGGAAATAGTTCTACCCATTTGGAGTATGCATCAATGATCACTAGGCAGTATTCTACTCCTTTTGCTTTGGATAGTTGGATGTAGTTTTAATACCTATTCAAATTTTTTGAATAGGTATTAAATCCATGTGTGTTCTAGTGTTTGTTTACTATATCCACCATCCCCCCTGTTGACACATGGCAAGGCCCATGTGCCAACTTTGCAGCCCATGCATGTAGGGATTTTGGTAGCCATGGTTTATCATCTGGTCCTGTATAAATATTATTTTGGAGGTGAGCACCCTTCCGGACCCTTGTAGGTCAGGTCTCGGTTTGTTTTGTGTTTCTGCCATGTCTACACAGTTATGTGGCTGTCCATCTGTTGCTACCGGCAAAAGAGTGGACAGATTCAATGTAGTACAGCGTTCTATTGTCAGGTGTGGTTGTGACAGTAGAACTGTCATGCACATGAGGTGTCTTGCTGGTGACAAGAATGACATGTTTGATTGTAGTAAGAGTGCTGAGACTGCATGCGGAACTTGCAATGTGAGTGGGTGGAATAGGACCACCTCAGCCGAGGCTTGTATTGCCATTGCTGCAGCGACCACAGCCTGTACACATGGTGGTGTGGCCCTAGCGACAGGATCCAATTGCGATGAATAATATGCCACTGGGCACATTTTGGACCCATGTTTTTGCAGGAGGACTGAGGTCATAAACCCGTTCCTACTATCACACATCTGTATGAACAGTTTTTCGTAATCTGGGTGTGCCAGTACTGTGGTTGCTGCCAACGACTGTTTCAGCGTGCAAAAAGCTGCTTCTGCTCCTGGTGTCCAAATTAATGGATCTTTCAATGCCATGGGTGTTTTATACATCAAATCCTGTAGTGGCCTTACTAGTATGGCATAGTCTAGTAGCCAACTGCGACAGTAATTGCACAATCCAAGGAATGACATCATTTATTTCTTTGTCAACAGTTTTGGTGCCTGTAAAATGGCTGCCTTCCTTTGGGAGCAGACGGCCCTGCCTTGTGATGTCACAGTGTGACCCAGGTATTTGACCTCCTGCTTCCAAAGCTGCAGTTTATCTTTGCTCACTTTGTTTCCTGTCTCGCCTAGGTATTTTAGTAAGGCTAATGTATCTTGCCTGCATGTTTCTTCCGTGTCTCCAACTACTAGGATGTCATCTACGTATACTAGAATTTGGCTGCCTCCTGGGGGATCAAATCCTGCGAGACAGTTTGTCTCCCCGTGTCTGGATGGGTTTCCTCCAGGTACTCCGGTTTCCCCCATCAACTCAAAACATGCAGCACCCCTATGAACTAACATCAAGGACCATGTTGTCCACCCTCCTGTGGGCTCACCACCCGCAGAGGGGTTCATAGGGGGGGTCAGGTGCTATGAGGGTCAGGTGCCGCGACCCAGCCGGATTAAGCGGGAGAAGATGGATGGATGGATAATATGCTTTTAACTCCTCAAAATGCATGATTTTAGATTGACCGGTATGTTACTGGTCCTGCTAACTGTGCTGAATTAAGATACTATTTATAAATGATTTATGAGACTTGATGGGGAGGAGGCTGTGGTCGACCAATAGTAAAGTTTTGGTTTGTACAGTCTTCAACAGTTTGAATATTTGTGTTTTAATCTTTGCTTTTGAGTCGTTTTGAATCCTCACTGTTTTTATACGCCCGTGATAAAACGGGACGTATTATGGTATGGCGCTGTCCGTCCGTCCGTCTGTCCGTCCGTCCGTCCATCCGTCTGTGGACACTTCAAAGCTTTGAAGTTTAAAGTTCAAAGGTGACACACAGTTCCAGCTGCAGCGGTTGCTAGGCAACGGGAGAGAGAGAATACAAGACAACTACACATTACCTTGTCTGCGCTCTAGCTCGACAACCGTCTCACCTAGGAATGTCAAACTTCCAAACTGCACCAACAATTCATCTTTAACTAGGTTTGACAAATTCTAACTTAATTCTATATACAATAATTCAAAGTACGGGCGTATTTTGCCCCGCTGGCGGAGCTCTTGTTATGTTGTATTTTACTTTTTGTTATGTTATTTCATTTTTTATACGCCCGTTGTAAGACGGGACGTATTATGGTATGGCGCTGTCCGTCCGTCCGTCCGTCTGTCCGTCCGTCCGTCCGTCCGTCTGTGGACACTTCAAAGCTTTGAATTCTTTGAAGCTTTGTCTTCATGAAGAGGCAAAACATGTGGGGCATGCGCCGATATATATATAAGGTATACTGTATTTGTGTATTTTATTGTATATTTTTGTATCGATCCATGCTGTAGGTCAGTGGTATCAATTTTATGTGACTTCAGGTCACATAAAAGTACGGGCGTATTTTGCCCCGCTGGCGGAGCTCTTGTTAATAAATGTTTTATGAAAAAAGTAAACAATCAAATTTACACAAAAATAACGATTAATAAATCTTTGTGTTTTGTTGCAGAGAGATGCTGCTGCTCCTGGTGGTGTGTGCCCTCCTGCTGCTCTTCTGCAGTGTGGATGTGTGGTACTTCCTTCGGGGGGTGCAGGTGTTTTTGGAGGCCTGCTTTCAGCCCGGCGTCTCGGACATTTTAGCCCAACAAACCGTGGATGGCCTGGTCTCTACTCACGACTTGGACTACATGGGTCACATGAACAACTCCCGATACTTGAGGGAGTGTGACTTTGCCAGATTTCACCATTACATGAGAAATGGCTTCTTCATGGCGTTCCGTAAACTGGGGGCCAAAATGGTTGTAGGAGCCTCTACTATAAGGTACAGGCGATCCTTGAATTTTCGCGAGGCCTTTGCGATCCGGACCAAAGTGCTGGGATGGGACGATAAGGCGTTTTACTTGGAGCAGCGGTTCGTTTCCAAAAAGGATGGCTTTGTGTCAGCCATAATGCTCTGCAGGCAGAATGTGGTGAGCAGCAGTCCAGAGGAGATTATTGAGTATGTCTGCAAGAAAAAGGTGAGCTCTAAATTAGATCCAGTACTATACACCTAAGCACTATGTAATTATTGTGTGTTGTGGAAGTATTACAAGTAACCCAGAGACAGTACTCTGTCTATGGAGTTTATTTGCCATCAGTACATGACCTGGGAACAAGAACACGCAAAGCATTGTGGTACAATGTCAGTTCAAGTCTGGCAATGCTTAAAGAGGAAAGTTACTTTGGCTGCATATAAGAACAATCAGTACACAAATCAAAACGTATGGAAAAATAAATTACTTCACCTAAAATTGTTATGAAATAAATAACAGAATCCTTCTAATACTGATCCAAAGTCCTGTTAATATGAACTAACATCAAGGAACATAATGTCCACCCTCCTGTGGGCTCACCACCTGCAGAGGGGTTCATAGGGGGGGTCAGGTGCTATGAGTATTGGGGAGCAAGCTGCACCCGCGACCCAGCCGGATTAAGCGGGAGAAGATGGATGGATGGACATATGTATTTATAGATTTTTGTTTCTTTTTCATTAGATTGAATGTCCTGAGTTTCCTGAGGACCTTAAACATTGGATCAACTACATTACAACCAGCAGCCAGGCCCTGAGAGCGGAGAGTGGACTGGAAGACAAAAACAAGTGACAATGTTACTGTTTGAGACCTTAAAGTAGTATTACCTTATTATTTCTGGCACGCACATGTAGATGCACAAACAATAGAGTCTTTATTTATTCCACTGAGAAAATCCTGCTGACAATGTATTTTTCTATTAAATGATATAGGAGCAGAAGGGTACATTATTGAGTTATACAAGGAGGTATTCTTGTAGGTTGCACTGTACTTGACCAGCTTTAGACTTAATAGTTTTAACAGCATGTAAAAATGTATCACTCACTCTACATCAATGCATGTTTTGAAATATTTTGTGCCTGACTACATCTTTAGTTTAGGGGCTTATAATTAACACATTTTATCAACAGCTAGTCATCATAAGGTAACAAATACTTGAAAAAACTACTATACTATAAGAGGTGAGACAGCTATTTTATCTTGACTGTCAGAAGTTTGCACAACATAGAAGATTATTTAAAATGGATTGATACTTGAGCCAGCTTATTTTTTGCATAAGTTTTGATTTTTAAAGGGGTGGGTTGCTTCCTATTTTCTGCATGTTAAGAGCTTGTTGGATGAAGAGAAATATATCAGCACTGAAATCCTTCCCTTTAATGCATCAAAACTTAAGTTGATGACCAAAGTAATGTATGTTTATGTTTAAAAGATGTCATGTCATAATGTTATTTATCAACTGCACTCTTGTCAATTCATCCTAAATTATTCATGATTTATTGGTGTTTTATGTATCATAGAAGCTATAGGATGTCTTGTGTTTATTATTAATATGCATTTCAAAATAAATGCATTCTGTCAAGCGTAATGAGTGGTTTGTATTATATAATCATTACAACTTGCATAGAAAACACACCACTTTGTTACTTGGTCTATGTGTACAGGCATACAATATTTATATTACACAAAAATACAGTACCAGTGTAGACAAGGTTCAATATTTCAACTTAATTTCTATGAAGTCACAAACCTAAAAGCATGTAACTTACTGTTTAGTATAATAGAGCTAACTTGATGTTTACAAAACTGTCCCTTGCCCCCCAATTTTGGAGCAAAGCAAAGTATGGGGGAAAAAATGTCTCCATACTTTATATTATTACAGTATGGTGACAATACATTTTTAAACCCTTAAAAACATAAATTGTCATATAAATAATCAAACCAATATAAAATAAAACAAATACAGATTTAAAAAAAAAAAAAATAAATAAAATAAATTAATTCCACAAAACTGGGTGCGCAAACGCAGGGAACATAAACACAACATATACAATATACAATACAATATACAATAATGAAACGACATAAAAAGTGCATTTGCAAGAAATGAAAAAGAAGATCGCATAGGGAGTAGAGTTCATTCTGTCTTTCAGAGTCCATGGGAATTTCACATATGTAGGAACACACTTTCTGAGCTTTAGGCCCATTCATATATTTCAGAGATTTTATGTATAATTTGAGTTCGTTTTTGAAATAAGTAAAGATAAAATTGAAAATACTACTACTATAATAATAATAATAATAATAATAATAATAATAATAATAATAATAATAATAATAATAATAATAATAATAATAATAATATACTGAAAATGAAATACGATTGTACTTCCGGTGACGTAGTTTACGCACGCCCCTCATTTCCTGTAAACAAAGCAGCTGTAATTGTCAGCGGCGTCTGGGGGCTTCTGTGTTTTCGACCAGTTTCTCGTCGACATTTGCCCTTTCCGATCATGGCCCAGGCTGGGGTAGTTTTGGATAAGGACCAATTTAACTGCTCAATATGTCTGGACGTGCTCAGGAACCCCGCAACCATCCCGTGTGGGCACAGCTACTGCTCGATCTGTATCCAAAACTACTGGGATCAAGATGACTACTTGGGAATTTTCGCGTGTCCCCAATGTAGGCAGAATTTCACCCCGAGGCCTGTTCTAGCTAGAAACACTATGCTAGCAGATGTTGTGGAGAAATTTAAGAATACTAGATTCCAAGATGCACCTTCTGCTTCTCCTGCTGTGCCTTCAAGCCAAATTGTTGCAGAAGCTGGGGACGTAGCGTGCGATGTCTGTACGGAGAGGAAAAACAAAGCAGTCAAGTCGTGTCTAGTTTGCCTGGCCTCGTATTGCGACCACCACCTTAAGCCTCATTACGACTCGGCGGCCTTTAAGAAGCACAAGTTGGTTTCTGCGACCCAACATCTGCAAGAGACCATTTGCCCCAAACACGATAAACTCCTGGAGGTCTTCTGCCGCACGGATAAACAGTGCATCTGCTACCTGTGTCTCACGGATGAGCACAAGGGACACGACACGGTGCTGGTCGAGGCGGAGATACAAGACAAACAGGTAAATACAAGTTTTTATTATCACAATCTCATCTCAGTGGTATTAAAGGTGCACTGTGACTTTTCAATCATGTTGTCACATAGTTTCAGCCAAAATCTGTAGCAAACCCTGAAATGCCTGCATATTCTACAACTATATAATTCATTCACAAACTAGTATAGGGTGACCAGATGTCCATATTTACCCGGGACAGTCCCAGTTTTGAGCCCTGTGTCCCCTGTCCTCGCAAATTTATCCGAAACCTCTGATGTCCCTATTTTTGACCAATTTGCTGCAAAAAGCTGCTTAAAAATGACCAAAACACAAAGAAAATATTACTATACTGACTCACATGTTAATACAGTCACATTAGTCATGTTTGGTCACCCTAATTTAGTAGCCTTTTAAATTTGCTGTGCCACACCCCCTTCTACACAAGTGTTACTCTTTCATTAACAGTTTGCTGATACTTAATACTATTTCTAAACTGTTTAAGGTATATTTTAGTTCATGACATTCTTTCCCCGAAAAGTTTCTACTTTCTACTGCAATTCTAACATTACTTTCTACTTTCACTTTTCCTTAGCAATGCATCTCAATTTGATGAAATGAACTTTGGATTGAATGAATAGTGATTGATAGGTTTGTGTGATCAGATGCGATTAGGCATTCTTAAGGGGATTTGGTCATGACTGATTATGATTAAAAGCAACCCATAGCTTTTGCAGTTTACTACCCCCTTCCCTGTGTAGTAACAAGTCTCTGGGAATTGAGGGAGGGTTGCAGAGCGCAGAGACAAATGGTGGGCTATTCAGTGCTGTGTGCAAAGTATTCTGGGACATTGCTTTGGCACTGTCCTGTGACATGACTTGCTTCATCATCGTCATATAGGCCCACAGTATATTATAATGTCAAGACATGAAGAATCTTGTTTGGCAAAGTTTTGAGATAACTTTTTACTTTTCTTTTGAATTGACTACATTTCTTGTCATTTTTGCAGAAGCAGCTTGGTGAAATGAGACAAAACTCACAGCTGAGAGTTCAACAAAAAGAAAGAGAGGTTCATGAACTAAAGCAGGCCATTTTCTCCCTCACTGTAAGTCGGACCACACACTCAAACCTCAAAAGGACATCTTATATTTAAGTATTACAAGTGGATCAAAGTATGTAGTGTGATTGTACCTGTAGTTAAGACTTCTACAAACATGTTCTGAAATGCATGGGAATATTGCATTTTTTTGTCTCAATTGTTAATTCCCTCCTTAAATTGCAAATGGAATCACAGTATATTAGTTTCAAAATCATGTAACCCATATTTGTTTGTATTTGTCTCCCCCTAGCGTTCGTCCCGTGCTGCTGTGGAGGAGACTGACCACGTTTTCACAGAGCTGATCCGGACGATAGAGTTGAAGCGTTTTGAAGTGAGAGAGTTGATCAAAGCTCAGGAGAAGACTGCGGTCAGTCAGGCCGAGCAGCTGCTGGACAAGATTCAGAAAGAGATCACTGAACTGAAGAAGACTGAAGCAGAACTGGACAAACTGTCTCAAACTGAAGACCAAATCAGCTTTTTACATGTAACAGACTCCTCTACTGACATTTGTTTTATTCTGTTCACATCAACTATAAAGATAGTACAGGGGCAATAGCAGCTAACGATAGGGGCAATAGTTAGATTTGAACAAAGGTGGTGATCAGAATTATTTTGATCACTTTTAATGACAGGCAATTGTTGTTCAGTTATCCAGTTTAGTTTGGTGTGTATCCAGTCTGCTGGCTATTTTTCATGAGAATAGATATTTTAGATGAGAGTAGTAATTTCTCTGTACACACTGAAATAAAACTATTTTTTATGCACACAGTTTGCATAGACCCCACATTCCTCTAAATATATCAGAACCAATGTCAAATTGTTGTTTTATTGTTGAATTGTTGAATTATTTCATTTTCAATATTAACGGTTTGTCCCTTACACACAAGACTTGAAAAACACAAACCTAAAGTCTTTACTCATATTTCTGTCCTTGTCCTGTAGAGCTGTCAGTCTTTGGCCCCTCCCCCTGTCCACTCTGAGTTACCGCCCATCGTCTCTGACCCAAGCTTCACCTTTGGTCCAATGATGACCGCCTTGTCCGACTTTAAGGGACTGCTCCAGGAGGTCTGCCAGGGTGGGTTTGTCAGCATTTACGAGAGAGGTAAACACAGTGTTATATTGTCAATATTTCTACCCATTTCTTCACCGTAAGGCCTAAGTATGCTGTCAGCTTTTGAGTTCTAGTTCTGGTTGGTGTTGTGTTTTCATAAGGAATCTTGTCCACGATTATAGTGAGAAGAAAGATCACAATTTTACACTTATTTACTATTGATACCATAACTATATAACAAGTCATTCATTGTATTCCACTCACATTCTCTAATAGGTGACCTCTACTAGTACATTATCTTTTTGAAATCAATCTTTCTGTATGATAAAGTTAAGGTAATGTGACATAGATTGAGTTGAAATTATAATTTTTTGCCTCTAGAATTCTCGCAAGTACTATTTTTTAGTTTTTACCAAATCATTTTATAGAGTTACCTTGACATCCCTGGTTTTATCTTGTATTCAGTGAGAGATGTGGTGATTGTGGGTCCAGTGAACGTGGGGGAGCCACTGGAGACAGCTCAGCCCATCGTTATGGAGGACACAGCAACAGAACAAGCACAAGGTGAGTTATTACTCCATTTATTTCAGAATGATGAAACTGTTGTCATAATGATTAACAAGTTAAAGTACAAAATAAAAGCACTTTTCAGTTGGAAAAAAGTCCTCAAACTGTTGCATATAACGGGTAGCAAAACCCATGAATGATGTTTGCTATAAGCTTCAAAATGACATCTAGTGTTTAGCTTTTTTAAAATTAAGGTATTGACAAAATCTAAACTAAATAAAAGCATGTTTTTTATTTTTAGTTGTTTTTCTCAGAAAAACATAAAAACATGTGTCCTTATGAGTGGACTTGTATCTGCAGCACTGATTTATTTGGCCTAGAGGGGGGCCTCCTCTTGCTTTCCTCAATAGAAAAACAAAAGCAAAACTTAAATACCAAAACTCAAACAGTTGTTGACGAACACACATAAAAATGATCACAATGGCCAGCCACAGCCCCTACATTCTTTGTTGAACAGCCTACGATTGTGATTGGTTTTGTATTTATTTAGACAGCAGCAATTCATTCACTGTTCCTTGAAAATCTCTCACTGCTACTGTCTCTAACTATAATGAATACAGTTGCCTCATACCACCATATAAAAATATTATTACCTCTGTCATTTCCTCCATAGTGTCAGTTCCTCTGAGTGTATTTTCCAGACTCACAAACAATTTTTCTTAGTTCCAACTTTCCCAACAACAATCCCACCTTAGTCAACTTGTTTACGGTCTGATTTTGCTGACACTGTTAGAAAGTAGTACAGTATTGCCACTGCAGTGTATTCTCACACTTTGTTGTCACTTTGCCATTACATTTTTATTCATATCTTTTCTTCAGCCATGAATCTTCCAGTCGGTTTAGACCAGCACCCAGTGAACCCCCTCAACCCTTTTCTCAACCCAGGACCATCCGTGTCAAACTTTGTCTTCAGCACACATGGTAAGACATACGACATTTCTGCTAGTCCTGTAATTATGCACATGAACCAGAACTGGGAAGGAGTACATGAAAGTAAAGTTGTAAAAAACCTCAGTACCATTTTGATATTTCCTGGACAGTACAGAGAATAGTCTACCTGGTAAACATTGCTCCAGTTGTTCCGTGTTGTTCTGTATGAATAAATATAAATAAACGTCTGTGCTATTTTTCTTATGATTTAAAATTTAGTTACAAATTTCATAAAGGAACAAAAAGAAAATCACAATAAATGTTCATGCTCATTCATGTCTCATTTTCATTTAATAGTGGTGTTGTTTTCGAGTAAATGATATTTATTCAGTCTGTCTATACTCTAGATAATAATGATTATTAAAGTAGACAAAGATCATTTCTTTAGTTTATTATTCCAATTGCTGCCCCTGCAAAAACACATAACTTAAGCTGTTTTTACGTTATTATAAGAGGAAATACGTGCCACAGTGAGATGGTTTAGACATGTACAGAGGAGGGGTATAATGTTAGCAGAAAACAATGCAGATGATACACAAAAACGCATTTGATTTATACAAACTACTCTTCTGCAGCACCGTATCTGGAAATTCATTAAAGTTTGACATGTGTTTTTTTTTCAGGATCAGTCAAACTTTCCCTTGGAGCCAGACAGAGACTCCTTCAGCGCCGCAGCCATTCAAGGAGAAAATAGAACATTTTTATTATTATTGCTTTCTTTTTAATCAGTGCACCAACACATGCGCGCTATGAAAATCACAAACCAGTTTAGTGTTTATCTTCTGTATAAAGCAAAACTGAGCCTCCTTCACAGGCATTTCACAGTATCTCAATTTTGCCTTATTTTGGTTTTATTATGATATTATGTTTGGTTTATCGTTATTTTTAATTCATATCAATTTATCATCTATTTGTATTTATTTTGCAGCTGGCATTAAAACAGCGAAATGGATAAGTTATTGCTCATTGTCTCGTTTATCCAAAAGATGCAGCAGTTTACACGCATGTCTTTGCACAGAGGAAGGAAATTTTAAAAGTGTGTACTGAAAATGTTTTAATCAAAGTGCACTATGTGTCTGTTCCTTCATTGATAAGATTTATAAAGCGTTATAACTTGTCACTCCGTGTGGCCGCCACTCACAGTGACAATAAAACAGCTGTGGGAGACTGAGAGAGATCGTGACTTGAGTCGAGAATTATTGGCCAAGATCTGCTGAATGTTTTTTATACAACATTGTAACTCATACAAAAACTAAACATTGCAGTTTCTCATTCATGAAAGACTTTTGATTTGTAAGTGTTAGATTGTGATTTATATTTGTGACATTGGTTGTTGTGGTGGAGGCCACTGGCGTACAGTCTATCCCACATTTATACAGTAATATTTATGATTAAGTAAGTCATTTTTACTACTTTTGTACATTAATTTTTTAAACGTATTTACTCTTTTAGATTACTCTTCTTATTAAATTTTATTGCAAATTCTGCATATTTAGGTGGAAAACAGTCTGTTCTACTTTGTAATATCATGTGGTAAATACAGGAAGTGCTCCACTGTGTTTTTAAACTCCACACACATTCACTACAATCATTTGGATAATTTCAGCCCTGGAATTGTCCATCTCTACTGAACAAATGGCAAAAGGAGCTGTTAAACTTGAAAACTACCGCTTCATGACATCAGAACGTGAAACAGCATTTTCAGCTTTACGCAAACGTGTGAGTGAAAGAAAACACAGCACGGCATTTTTATTTCTACTTGAATAATATAGATTTAAAGGTGCACATTTGACCTTTTCTGGTGTTATTGCTTTTCCTGGAATGTTCCACAGTATGGCATTAAAGCTCTCTGTCTTGCTTTGATTCAATACAGGTGTTTTTATTGCGTGTCTGCGTAACCTGCTACCGGACGATACGCAAGTTAGTTTAATGCCCTACTGTGGAATAATAAAATCATTAAAGTCCACATGGAGACAAGCAGGACACAGACCTTCCATCTGAAAAGTGCCAGAATACTCCTTTAATATGAGAGCAGCTTCTACTCCCCGTGTTTCACCTGTAAACACATTTCCACACAGAACAATAGAGCTCTTTCCTTTGCGCTGCGCTGATTGGCTGAGAAGCTGCAGGTGAAACTCGAAACTTTCCAAACACCTGCGATCACGTTTGCCTGACGCTTCGGGCGCATTTACGCGGCAGGAAAATGGCAGCTACGACTATTTCGGTCGAGCAAGACCAGTTTTGTTGCTCTGTGTGTCTTGAGGTTTTGAAGGACCCCGTGACAATCCCGTGTGGACACAGCTATTGTCTGGACTGTATCGAAGACTACTGGAACAGACCGAAGCAGAAAGGCCAGTACAGCTGCCCACAGTGTCGACAAGTGTTCAACCCAAAACCGCTGCTCTGCCGAAACACTGTGCTTGCTGACATTGTAGAGAAGTTACAGCGAACCACATTACGACCTCCTACTCCAAACCAGACTAAAGCGGGAGACATCAAATGCAGCGTTTGTACGGGAAGGAAAGGCAACGCGGTGACGGCGTGCCTGACGTGCGCTGCGGCGTACTGCGCTGCGCACCTGAAAGCCCACGAAGAGCGCTTCCACCGGGGACACAAACTGATCCCAGCCACGGAGGAGTTTAAGGAGAGGCTGTGTCCGCTTCATAATGACAAACTGCTGAAGCTGTTCTGTCGCAGTGAGCAGCAGCCCGTGTGCGTCCTCTGCGTAAAGGACAGGCACAAGGGCCATGAGAATGTGCCGCTGGAGGAGGAGAGGGCTGCGCAACAGGTGAGACCACCGTTCAAGGTATCAAAGAGGGTTACATGTAGGGTTACAAGCAGCCTAAACCCACAACTGCACACTCCTTCTGAATTATTAATGGCATTCCAGACTGGTGAATATTCGGGTTTGGCTTTTCACTTTATCAGTACAATCAGTCACAGTGTGCCATAAAAGTCACCCTTCTGAAATGCTAAGTAAACAAAGCCCCATCAGCACCACTGGGCTATTCTAACTAAATAAAGCCAGCATCAGTGTTCTTACAACAACACATTGCGCCTAAATGCTTTAACTTCTTTCTAGGAAATCACAATGACAGTGTTTGGCTCTCAATGGTCCAACATCCAATCCCTTATTTTGTTAGGTAAAACTTGTGGGTTTATCTGGCCGTGAACCAACAATGCCAAGTGTTGATGTACAAATAGGCTCTAAATAAAAAAAGAAATGTTTTATACAGGACAAATAGAGCAGTCTCTTCCCAAGGCTTCAGATAAATCACTGACTTGACAAAAAGAAAATGGTTCAAAAAACTTGGAGGACACAAATGTATTTCCACTACAAACACATATAGCCTATTTCTGTTTGAGGACGCAATGTTTACTAAATTTAACTGCTTCACCTTTTTGTTTACTATATTCGATTATAGTAATATTAACCAATCACAGCTCGAATACACTTCTTTGTTTGGGTAACTCTGAACCAATCACTGACCACTACAATAATAAAACTACAAATCCTTATCTTACTATACACTTACTATAAAATGGTTTGGTGACTGTTTGACACCAACCTTTGTCCTTAGCTGTTAATATCTGCACTTTTCTAAGACTTGAGATAGGATTACAATTTCAGACATCTTTAACAAAAACAAATCCATGTATTTCAACACGCCATGATATAAAACCAGCTTATCAAAACTGCAGTAGAGTGACAGTCCAATAACAATAGCCAGGTATAACTTAGTGTTGAAACTTTTCCTTGAAACACATTCTTGTACCAGTAGAGCCGCACAATTTTTTGGGGAAAAAAAGGAATGGCGATTGCATTTAGATTTGCGATTTCTGTTGTGATAATTGGATTCTTTTTAAATTTCACGTTTAAATCACATCCAGAAGAATTGACAAAAATACTGAAATATGAAATGAAAAACTAATTAAAAGAATCATACAGAATAAAACAGGAAGGAAATTATGGTATTTAAAATTTGCAGCATTTCTGAGTTGCTAATTACGGTTTGACAGATAAATTTTGCAGCCCTAGATACGTACTCTGTTCCTTTGTGATAGTGGAAGTCATAAGAGTTGAAATGTGATGTTTTGGCCTTGGGGACTGATCCTGGTCTTGTCCTCATCAGAGGAAATTGCAGGAGAGCTCTTTGAAGTCTGTGCAGAAAATGAAGGAGGCGGAGAAAGACCTGCGATTCGCCATCAGATACATCAAGGTGAGTTGACAGGGACAAGACAGGGACTTATACACTGTAATAAGGCAAAAATGTTCTAGTGTATTTTAATGGCCTATACTGGGTGATGGATTTACTGGAATACACGTCCTGTATGTTGTCATGATAAATGTTCAGTTAATATTTAGGATCATTATTCACTAAAATTAGATTAAATTAAAAATGAGAAAATTAGAATAAATAGTTATGTCTAGTTTGGTCACAAGTTCGATTGCATCTTTTGTGTCCTTTTTTGGATTTCAGGAAGAATGTTGTTAAAAATGCAAAATTTCTTTTATTTGTATTTTAATTTGAAACAATTTGGTATTATATATTTTTGTTTGCACCAAACCAAACTACCAATATGCATTCCAGGACTAAACCAGGACTAAACCAGGACTAAACCAGGACTAAACTAGGATTAAACCAGGTTGAAACCAGGACAAAAGCAGGACTAAAGCAGGACTAAATCAGGTCTAGGACTAGAGCAGGACTAGAGCAGGACTAGAGCAGAACTAGAGCAGGACTAGAGCAGAACTAGAGCAGGACTGAACCAGGACTGAACCAGGACTGAACCAGGACTGAACCAGGACTGAACCAGGACTGAACCAGGACTGAACCAGGACTGAACCAGGTGTTGTTCATAGTTGTAG
The DNA here is from genome assembly GCA_034769755.1 of Odontamblyopus lacepedii. Classification (NCBI taxonomy): domain Eukaryota; kingdom Metazoa; phylum Chordata; class Actinopteri; order Gobiiformes; family Gobiidae; genus Odontamblyopus; species Odontamblyopus lacepedii. The sequence continues at coordinate 25,319,813 of CM068359.1, forward strand.
TTTGTTTGGTTTCCTGAGCCTGTCTTATGGTTGTTGTTTGTAGCACTCCACAGAGGCGGTGGTGGAGGAGAGTGAGCGTGTGTTCTCCAGACTGGTGCGCTCCATAGAGAAGCAGAGTGTGGAGCTGCAGGAGCTGCTCAGGGCCCAGGAGAGGGGGGCCGTGGGGCAGGCGGAGGAGCAGCTCGAGAGGGTCCAGAGAGAGCTGGGTGAACTGAGGAGGGGAGGAACTGAGCTGGAGAAACTGTCCCACACTGAGGACCATGTTCACTTTATACAGGTGAGGACAAATAGAGTACAACATTTAAAGGTCCTATATTACACAAAACTGACTCTTGTGAACTTTAAGCCATGTTACAATGTTATTACCTCTTCAAAAACATACCTGGAGTTATGTTTTGTGTCAGTCACATACGTACAACATTATAACATAGATCAGAAAATAGCGTTATATGGGCCCTTAATACTAAATCCTGTAACAAACAACATTAAAAAGTTATACATGTACACAAATAAATACAATTTACTCAGTTTGACAACAGCAAGACATCATAAACACAGAAATCATGTCATCTGATTGCAGCGCCTCCTTGACTGAATAATTATGAATACATTTTCTGCACTCTCATTAATACTCATGCAGTTAATGGGTGTACTATCATCTTTGCATACAAAAATATTTTCTTGTGTACTTATTATTTTATTATGGATTTGGGCTTTTCATTTAAGCTGAAAATAACAAACTGCATTTCAATGTGACTCATTTTAGTTCCCCAATCCGCAATTTTGGGAACTACTGGTTGAATTTGTTTCCGAAAAATTGAAATGTGTTAGTTGAGGTAGAAGCTTCTCTTACCATTAATAAAAGTGCACAATGCAACTTTTGTGATACCTGCTTGTCTCCATGGCATTGCTCTACATGGCATGGTCCACATCAAAATGATTAAATTACCTCTAAGCACTAAATATGCAAAGACTGAATGAATCATAAACTGAACCTTGCTTTGTAGCCTGTAACTGAGTTAAGTTAATAATACCACATCTTAGCCTGCCTGTCACTTGCTGTTTATCTGTTGTTAGTATTCAAATCACTGTGTCTGATTTGGTTGCCTTTACAGAAGTCCAAGTCTTTTCATTTCCCTGTGAAGAGCGTGGAGCTGCCCAGTACAGACGCACTCACTTATCTGATGTACAAAAACATGAGAGGAGCACTGGCCGACCTCAAAGACAGTCTGGACCAAGCACTGGAAAGAGAATTCAGCAGGATCTCCGAAAAAGGTACGCCACATACTGCATTTTGAATGGATTTCAGAATAAAAGGTGCATTGCTCTGTAACTTTTGCGAAAAGGGGTCACATGTTGGTCTCATGTGTATGTTATTTTCTAGGAATCTCTATGGGATTTGGCGATATATGTCTTTTTAACACACTGAAAAACATTCTTTGTATAAGCAGGGTCACTTCTCCGTTTATCCGATGTTATTCGACCTTCCTGCATCACCTGTTTGTCTCTGTGGCAATGGATAACTTTAATGCCATACTGTGAAATATTTCAGGGAAAACAATAAAATATCCATGGACACAACTGGTTAAAAGTTAGACTAATTTAATGTCTTCTCTTTCTAGTCATTTCACTGAAGGAAACAAGTAACCAGACCATTCATGAAAAAGCTCAAGGTATGAAACGTTTCCAAGTTGTTTTACTATTATAAGTGTCGTTCATTGAGCTATAGCTTTCTGTGTTTTTGTTCAACAGCATCAAAAGTGAAAGAGCTGGACTTGACGAAATCTGAGCCAAAGACGAGATTGGATTTTCTACATTGTAAGTAAAGCTTTAAAATACAGTATTATTGTCAGGGTTTTACGATTCAACTAACTGTGTACATGTACCTAGTAATTTGCTTTTGTTTGCATTTGGCATTTCCTATTGCTGCATAAGTAGAGGCTTTAGCTATATTATTGTAGTTAGTCAAATGAGATTGTTTCATAAATCAATGTCAGCCAAAATGGTCAACTTAACTGGGTTTGAAACTACGACTAAGAAAAAAGTTTCAAAATCAGAAATTGAATTGGACCCTCAATCAGTGAAAATGCATGTTTTCAAGGTGTATTTGAGCAATAAAAATACTGTATTTTTCAGACTATAAGTCAAATTTTTTTCATGGTTTGGGTGGTCCTACAACTTAGTCAGGTGCGACTTATGTATTAAAATATATAATTTCACGTTTGTTATTTTCAAGTTAACAGCCACAAGAGGGCGCTCTAGGCTTGTGTGCCAGTATCTGCTACTCTCATTACTCCTGTACCACTGAAAATATTAAATTTAGACATGAACTTCTAAAGGTAATTGAGAAAGACTGAACACAAATGTCTCCATATTCTGCAGATTACAAGCTGCAAGAAATTAAATGCAGCTGAAAACAGTGATCGAGCAGCAGAAAGAAAGTTTAGAATGAGAGAAACTTGTAAGAGACTAGTTAAAAGTGGAACTACGTGCAACGAAGAAAATAAAAAAGCTGTTACTGCTTCATGCAAGGCAACCGCCTCTATCAGAGCACAATGTTCCAAAAACTGCAGCAGACTTCCAAGCCGAGGTCGACAGTTTGAAGTCTGCAACTTCTATGTCTTTTACTTCTTCATTATGCAATTTTTGGCTGGTACGACTTATAGTCTGGAAAATACGGTACTTGTAATTGAATAAATGCAAGATAAATGCATTTGAATGTCATACAGTGGAACAATAACATCTGCATGGAGACAGCAGGCATCCCACCAGAAAAAAGCATTATATTATAATTTATTGTACTTGAGTGATGGTTCAAATGAAAAAACCCTAATTTGTCATTTCCCTCCAGACCACCACGACTTAACCCTGGACCCCAACACGGTGAACCCTTTCCTGGTGTTCTCAGAGGGGGGCCGCGGGGTCACCACTCTGTCTGAGGCCCAGTCGTACCCAGAGCACCCTGACCGCTTCACCTCATGGGCCCAGGTCCTGTGCAGGGCGGGGATGGCCGGACGATGCTACTGGGAGGTGGAGTGGAGCGGGAAAGGAGGGGTCTCCATCGGAGTGTGCTACAAGAACATGAGCCGCAGCGGCGAGGGCAGCGAATGCAAACTGGGACATAACGCTAAATCCTGGAGCCTGGACTGTTCCTATTCTACGTGTTCATTTCAGCACAATAAGGAAAGTTTGACGATCAGCGCTCCATGTTTTACCAGGATAGGCGTGTATCTGGACTACAGAGCTGGGGTTTTGGCTTTCTATGGAGTTTCAGATACAATGGTTCTGCTGCATAAAACTAAAGCAGCGTTTGCCCAACCGCTCCACCCAGGATTTTGGGTGGGACTTGGGTCAACTTTGAAACTGTGCTCACCATAAACATAACCTACAACAATGGGATTTGAGCTGTAAGATGACAAATTCATGGGTCCAAAGCCTAGCCCAACAAAGGCCCGTGGTTTGTTTAAAAGATCAAACCAGTAACTGCTCCTAATTGAATAGATATAATAGTGTATGAGGTTTTCTGCGTATAATGTGCCAAGAATTATGAAATTACTCAAAATTACTAAAGCTTGCCGACTACCTCTGAAAAAAACATGGAATTTAAATCAACTTTCTCAATTTTTACCCACTTCTCTACATTGAATCAAATTGTTGTTGAATTGTACAATGGTGCACTATGACAAAAGATTGATTATATAAAAACACAGGAGAATTAATTGTGCTCATTGCATAGTATTTTATTAAACCGTGCAAACTGAACAGTGGATGGACTTTAGATCTTGTTGAAGGCAGCGACGTCTACACTCTGGACCTGCACAAGAGAACCACAAATTAATAATTGTACCAATATGTATTGTAATTAAAATACTTTTCATTCTGAAATTAGCCATAAATGCGTCTACTTGACTCATTAGTAATCAAAACCTAATTTATATTTCTGATTAAATTCATAGCTTTTAAATTGAATGTGTAGTATATTAAGTTTCCAAACTCCCCTGTTTAATGATTGAAGAATTTCATAATTTAATAAGGGTCATGAAAAGTCCAGCACCTGCTTTCCTCCATTGAGAGGTTAAAAGTTTTGCCTGGGATGTTCTGGCATTAAAATGTTAAGTTAGATCTGTGGAGAGGCAACCCCATGAACTAATGTATACTTTAGGTATTTTAGCCTATAATTGTGTAAATAAACGAATGGTAAATGTAATATACTGTGAAGAGTGTGGCAGACCCTCCACCAGTAAAGTTACAAATTGCACTTTAAATGAAGCCTGCCAAGCCTTTATCTAAATCCTTACATGGTCTTCAAACTTGGTGATCTCCTCCTCTAGGATGTCTGTGCCCACTTTATCGTCCTCCACCACACAGTTGATCTGCAGTTTCTTGATGCCGTAGCCGACCGGGACCAGTTTGGACGCTCCCCACAGGAGCCCGTCCATCTCTATAGAGCGCACACACTTCTCCATCTCTGACATGTCTGTTTCATCGTCCCACTGGAAAACAAGGAATACGGCATAACTTGTTAAGAATAAGGTTTCTCTTTAAAATAACATTAAGCGGATGAGATATATGATACGATGGGTAGCAGGTAAGCATTTTGTTATCAACGTTAGACATGAATAAGTGAGGAAAAGGGTTAAAGAGTGATGACTAAACGTATTCTAATCCAACTGATATGATACTGGTTGGTTTCAGGAAATTGAAACCAATGAATGTTAGTACCTTTTTGAATTGTTTAGCAGAAATGAATATGATGCTGGTTCTAACAGTAATCTTAATACCACAAAAACCTGCACAAAATTGTTAGGTGGTCACTGTTATACCTTACTTACGTGAGAAAGACTGACTACAAAAGAGTGAACGACATCTCCAATCAATGCAACCCAAACAAATGTTCCAAAGGGCCCATTTTAGCCAAGTTCTAAAGTTTCTTCCTATAAACATGGTGTAGTAGTCAGTTTCATTTATGCAGCTTTTAAGTTCTATGTCAAATTCAGTCAATTTTTTGCCAACAACACACAATGCATCATTCTACCAGCTAATATGACGCCACTTAATCCTGATGCTATGGTTTCCAAGATTACATTAATAGTACATGATAAGTTTTTGTTGTCAAGTTCAGGAGCAGGACAACACCTCATGCGTCTCTACCCTATTTCTACTCCCCTTTTCTCAGTTAATCTACTTATTTCTTACTTAATAGGTGAAAATGTTAAATATTTGGTTCCGTACAGGCTTGACGTCTAGGATGATGGAGGACTTTGCGATGAGAGCAGGTTTCTTGGCCTTCTTGGCGGCGTAGGCGTTCACTCGCTCCTGTTTGATACGCTCTGCTTCCTCGTCGTCATCGTCGCTGCCGAACAGGTCCAGGTCCTCATCATCATCCACATCTTCATCTACGGCCTTGGCTCCGTTCTCCACCTTCTTCTGCTGCACGGGAGCTGCCTGAACTGGGGCCACCTAGAGGACATAACACAAAAAATAATTTAAACCGGTAAATCAAGAAGAAGCTTGCCAAGGGAGGCTATCAATCTCTCCAAATCATCTAAAAACTGCCAGAATAAACTATTTTTGCTTCTTATATCATCATTAATATATGAAAGTTTTACTACAGCATTTTAATATTTTTTTCCCTATGTACTTTCCCTCACCTTGATGGTTAAATTTCATTATATGTTGAAGACACACAAGAAAACAAACAAAATCAGTGAATATACATCATCCAAAACTCACTGTAAGGCTTTATGGTAAACTGCATCATTTAATTTCAAAAGACTAGGTCCAAAACATGTTAAATGACAGTAGTTTCTTGAATGTTAACTCCACAGAAATGAAATGAAGGATCAAGGTCTTTGCAGCTCTTTATCAGAATTACCTTGACACATGGAACAGCAGCTGGGCTCTTCTCCAGCGTGGCAACTCTGGACTCCAGCTTCTGTAGAGCTGCTCTCAAATCGTGAACAACTAAAAACAAACAGCAAATTTATGCTGATACAAAATGTACAATTGGATTTTATTACCAAGAATGTAAAGAGAAAAAATATCCATCTCTCTTAATGCTGAAGATTTCCACATACATTTTCTCCAGTTTATCCTACTCGGTCCACATCAGTTCAGGCTACCAAAGCCATTTGAGAAGTTCACATATCAAATTTTATTAGAATTTGTATATGGAGATATTTTAAAACACAAATCAAATAAAAGATTTAACTTGCTCACTTTTAAATAGAGAATACATTATATTTTGTTTTAATAATGCATCGTATTGAGCAAGGCTATACAGAATGTCCAATTTATCTATACATATAAAAATATCAATGCGTTTAATCTAACAAAATCACATTATGTTTTGTGACACCTTTGTGCAGTGACTGGTTCTCCACCTCCAGACTCTTCATGCGGGAGATGAGCTCCTGGTCTGCACCCTGTGAGGAAGACTGCAGAAACACAAAGCAATTACCAAACAAACCACAGAGCGCAAAATTATGTAAAAACTATCCAAACAAAATCAAGCCAACGGGAGATGCAGTGAAGGCCCAAGATCAACAATAGCACAAAATATTCAACACCGCACCCAAAATCTTATAGAAAAGGTTCAGCATTTGTTCAATACATTACACACAATTAAATCCCAGTACAAATAAGGAAAAAAGACAGGAGCAATACCACCAAACTAAACAAGATTCTTAATTGTATTCTTTTTACAGCATCTTTGTAAACCGCTATATAAATAAAATGTATTATTCTTATTATTAAGATTCTGCTAATATAAAATTTGGTCATTTCACCAGCCCCATTTTCAGCAATACTTTAAGCAGCCATTGCTCCTGTCCATTTTTCCCAAAACAACCATTACTAATGATTTAAGTTGTCAAATCCATGAGTTTCAGAGTGATGAAAAATTACTCCACAAAATTAAACTCAACAAGAAGCTGAAACCCAAAACAATTCACTGGGATAACACTATGCAGTTATGCAACAATGTATTTCCCATCTGAGTTATAGAATTAAATGCCATATTCTTCGAGCTGATCCATGCACCACACTCTGGTCAGACTTACGTTCCTGTGCTGCCGTTTGGGCTTTCCTTTGACCTGCTGCAGGGCCGATTTAGCCTGCATCCAACAATCATAGGACAGCAGAGGAAATACAAATGAGAAAAGTTAAGGGAAAGAAAGAGTGAAGCTAAAGGTAAACAAGAGTGTTGCTTAAATAAACGTGTGCAAGTGTCTTAGTAAAGTTGTAGAAATGTTGACCAAACATTATAGATTTACTGGAGTAGGTTTAACATTAGGTTAAAGTTGAACAGGTGATGGATCCACTATCTGTTCGTATCTGCTGATGTTCTTGCTTCGCCTGCAATGTTCCACAATATGGCAATAAACTTATATAAGGGGAGACAAGAAGGTGACGCCACCAGGTCTAACAATCTGAAGGGGGAAAGCTCACTCAGAGTTTGAATGGGCGTTTTTTTTCCAAGGTTAAACCAGCAAATTCAATGGAATACTTAAATATCTGATTGAATAGGCTAGATAGGCTAAATGCTTTACTGTGAAACACTGCAAGAAAAGCAAAAGCATCTTCAATGAGACAAGACTCCTCACCAGATAAACGTTATAGTGCCCCTTTGACAGAAGTCAAACCAAATTTAAGATATTTTGCACAAGAGACACTCCTATATGCTAGAAAAAGATATTTTTCATGGTCAGATTTGAGCCACAGTAAACCAGGACTGATGCTGTATTTTTGTGCATCAGTAAACTTCCAGTGATCATTGTCCCTCTCTAAAGCCTTTGTAAAACTATTATAAAATATAATAAACTAGGCACCAAGACTGAACCACTGTCTAAATCAGAGCTTTACCTGCGCTGCAGCCTCCACTGTTACAACATCTTTCACATCATACATCAGCAACTCTGTGACTTATTTCTGGGCATAAAATTGAATCAAATACGGTGTCTTATTACATTACAACAATATATGGGTCAGGCTCTCAGGAGTATCACCAGAAACACTTTTGACAACATGATGATTTATTAAGATGGAGTACAGGCCTACCTCCAGAGGGGGGCAGCTATGGCTAATTCGCTGGCCCCAGTACTCACTCTGTCTAGGGACGTCTGGATAGTCTGTCGGGACTTAGCAATCTCGTCTAGGATGGCACTAGCTTCTCTGTCCTAAAGGCACGTGTAAGTACAGGAGTGAAGGGAGGAAAGGGGGACAGGAGACACAGATACGAGACAAGGACCACAGGCTCAAGACAATAGACATGCACAAACTAATGTACAATTAGGGCTGGGTACCTGTCCTTTATCTCCGGTACTTAAACAATATCTGTTCAGTGTTTTTTGGCATCTATTCCGGTGTTAATCATCGTTCCAAAATAGTAATGTTATTTTAATTTGGATCTGTGGAGTGGGAAGGTCACAATAATGATGCATATCCAAGAGATTTTGAGTAATAAAATACCTAGTAGCTGAATAAAGACAAGACAGATGAGTTCAATGCCACACTTTCCAGACAAATAAATATCATCCCCATGGATACAAGTAGGCAGCAGACTCCCCCACCAGTGCAAGGAAAGAAATATTTAATCTTATTGTTTGTGGCGATGACACGGCCTAGCAACAATCTGCAGTGCTCTCCCAGGATATGCTAGGCATCAAAACCATTTTGTTATAGTACCTATGGAGTCTTAAGTTTTTTGTATTCTCTTAAATAATACCCAGCCCTATGTCAAACAGTCATAGGAAAGGATAAGTATGTTAGAAACCACATGACCATGCAATTATGTGGCAGAGTGTCCTGCCCATGGACACAACTACAGTATGTGATAACAGGGTTAACAGGCAAACGCTTGGTGACTACAGCTTTAGTTTTTCCAACCCTGCTTAGTCCAGTATTTGATCCAACCAAAATATAAACTTTAGAGCTGCAATTGAGGATTATCTGACTAATCGATTAATCTGGTGATTATGTTTTCACTTAATTGTATAGACTCCGAAAGATTATGAATATATTTTAACTAAATTTGTTTTGCAGTCTAGTATAGAATAATCATTAAGCAAATTATTAAGATAATTTCAATAACCTGTTAGTTGTGATTAATTGACTAACTTGTTTCAGCCTCATTTCTGTAAACTGGTCCTATATTGGAGCGATTGTAAATTAGACAATGTGGATTGCATTGATGTTTGGTCATGCTGTCAATTATGAATAATTGTAAAATTGGGTTGTTTCTTGTAAGAATAATCACAAAACAAAATATTGACATGGTGGCATCCCATGTTCCAACACTTTCTCCACAACACCAAAAAGAAATGTGGAAAATGGCTCGGATGGTGTTGTAGAATTATATCCTTGTTATCCGAGAGCCGTCAGGGCTGACCCTTTGAGACCAGTGGGACGTCCTGAGGGGCAGAGGCAGCTGCCAAACCACCTGACCACTCACACCAACAGCCCACTGCTAAATAAGACTCATTCAGCTGCTGTGGAGCTGAGCTGGCCCAGACTGTCTAACCCGTCCGATCGTGTGTAATAAGGTACAAGGCATGTCTGTGGGGCCCAGAACGGCAGGGGACTACCCACTTGCTGTTAATGGGACTTTCTATAGCAAATGCAGCGTTTCAGTCAAGATGCTGTAATGAGGAAATTTGCTGATGAAATTCAACCTGTATCTTTAGTTAAACCAACACAGAACACATGCCAGTGTGAGCTTTGTGCAGGCTTAACTCTCACTGTTTTTACCTGCTGCTGGTGCTGAGGAGCATGGCCGCTCAGAGACTCGTAATAGCATCTCTCAGCATCATCGTAGCGGTGTTTGTCAAACCAGATGTTGTCAGCTGTGAGGCACTGCAGTCCGCTCATGATGATACTGGAAAAACACAACATGTCCTTTAGCGAAATATATTTGTTTTTACACACTCTTAGCCATGGCCACAGACAAGTGTTTAGTTTTAAAGTAAAAGTGAGTGACACAAATTCACATTCAACACATTTAAAAACAATTATATTTTACCTTTTAATTATCAGACCTTCATATTACAACCACCCCAAATCCCTTCACAAAATTCTATCCACACTGAAAACACATTGTTCATCCGTTTGTAGCCAATGACACACAGAAGCAAAGACAGAGCTGACAGGACAAGAACAGAAGCACTTAGGTCTACAGAGACAGCAACAGCCACACACACAGTCTGTCGCAGGCGGCAGGTCATACTTGTCCCGTCTGGGCTTGGTTTCGGTCTCAGAGAAGCCCCTCTTGCGGGGGGCTGGCCCTCTGTTGCCTCTGGCCCCAGACTCGGTCTCTGATGAAGTGCGGATGCGGCCTTTGTTGTCCTGCCGGGTTCCGGAGGACCTCACCATGGTGGGGGACGGGTGGTTGGGGTCTTGGTTGCGCTTGGCGTGGAAAGAGCGGACGTTGGGACTGCGTGGGGAGGAACTCATTGGCCCGTTACCGCTGGAGGTGCGTTGGCGGTGGTAGTTGCCCTCTGCCTGGTCGTAGGCGTTGCGGTTGTACCACACCTGCTCGGCCTGGAGACCTTGAATCACAGGGCTGCGGCCATAAGAACCAGCCTCCTCCTCAGGCCCAGAGCTCTCAGACTGGGAAAGCCGGGAGCGCCTCTTCACACGTCCAAACTGAATGTTGTCTCCACTGATGATGCCCCTATCCTGGGGCACGGCGCGTGAGGTGGGGGGCTTTGGGCTGGATGGGTCCATCGCACTGGGACAGCTGATCCACTCACTTTGGAGTAAAGAGAGAGACAGCAGGCGACAGGGAGAAGCTAGAGCTGTTAGGAGTTAAACTCAAGAAAGCAGTGTTAGCAAATGCCACAAGTGGGCTATCAAGCAAAGACTATTAAAAGTTATTCCCACAATGGGTGCAATAGATAACTTTGGATTAAAATGGCAGTGTCATGATGACATATCATTCATAAACCTGTTCCCAGGAACCAAAGCCAAGTCAAATTCTGATGAGAACAAAGTGCACAGGCTCAAGTTAGGACTGTTTTATGCAATGAACATAGACAATGCACACTTTAATTAAATAAGTAATATTATACGTGATAACAAATCAAGACCGTACCTTAAAATTTACAGACGGCCCCCCATGTCAACACAACAATCTTTGCCCAGAACCAAAATCTCTTCATGCAAAGACACTGACAATGATTTCCCCCAACAATACAATTTCACACAGTTCAGCCAATGTTGCAGCCCAAATTCTTCCTCAGATTAGATTTAGATTTCCTTTCTTTTTTTCCCAAAAGAAACACTTCATATCCATATTAATTTCATCCCTGTTCAGCTGGGATTCTCCTTTAGGCCATTTCAGCACTTGAACCCAACTCACCAGTTCTGTCACTGTTAAAAGCATTTCAGGTACACAGTGTTGCCTTCACAAGTGTTTACTTTATAATCCAATTAAAACTGTTACTTAATTTACCTGGTATAAGCCAAGTTTTCGATCAAAAGATTCAGAAGCAATTTACCATATGTTAGGGGCAAAAGCTGCAGAGCAACATAAAAACTTACCTTAAACTTTAGGAGAAGAATCAAAAACATACAGAAGCATACAGAGACATAAGACATTAAAATACCACACAAATGAAATCATATGTTTGCAGAATAGTGTCAATGTTTTAAACAGATAATGCCTGATAGATTAGATTTTCTTCACGACAGTAGCTTTTGATTGGGTGATGCATTGATTATTTCCACTATAATGAGTGTTTCTTGTATCCTAAAGTGGATCTACTCCACTTGCATACATGAAGTACCCGTCTCAAGTTTTTGACAGCAGCCTCCAACTCCACTATGACCACGTGGCGCGAGAAAATCACAATCCGACCATTCAGATTGGGTTTTATTGACAATACAGGTTTCAATGTGCGCCAAGAGGACAAAATGATCCTTTTATATCACTTACTTGTTGCTTTATTCGACGTTTGTGGCTCGACAAGAGATCGGTGCGTGCTGCCTCCGCTGTAATCCGACAAGGGAAGAGGACGGACATAACAGGGGCGCTACCATTAGGCACAAACGCACCGTGAGAAAAACGCGTTTATTTGTATTTCTAAACACGACTAGTTTTGGCTTTATTACCATACTAATCAATTCAATCTTCTGTAACTTTAAAACGCATTTACAAGCAAATTTTACCCCACATCTACAATATTCTTGACCCCTATTTCTGATATGGTATCGTCCAAATGTCCCATCATTCAACGTGACAAACCAACCAAAGTATTAGTATTTTTAAAAAGGTGAAATTGTAAGATTTAAATGGAAAAGCGCTAGGAAACACGCGGCCTTGATGCAAAACCCTAATAAAAGTGTTGATTTGAAGTGCATGCATTTCTCCGGTCTGCCAACAGGGGGCCAACTAATCGAGCCTGTGAGTGGAGGGGCCCCAGCTGCACAGTGGAGGCAGGATGGGGGCAGAAATCAAGAGCACATGCATTTACAGAGAAGGATGTTGGCAAATGTAAGTGTTGCTTTTATCCTACTATAATTGCATTGTTATTATTCTGAATTTTCTCTGTGTTTCTATGTGTTTGACTCTTTCTCACGTCAACTAGGATGACCGCCCCAACTTGTAGTAAAAGGGGTACATGTTGAATCTGCTTTAGGGTGACCAGATGTCCCTATTTACCCAGGACAGTCCCAGTTTTGAGTCCTGTGTCTCTTGTCCCAGCAGATTTATCCAAAACCAGTGATTTGTCCCAGTTTTATACAAGAAATGTCCCTGGTGTCCCCCTTTTTTTTTTTCTTTTACCAAGTTGATACCTGCCAACAGTAAAGAGAGGCATAAGTTGTCATTTGTTTAGGTAAAATACAGAAAAGCTGCTTAAAAATGACCAAAACACAAATTTTATTTTATTATTACCAACCAACCCCAAACCAGGGATGTCCCAGTTTTTTATTTTGAAAATGTGCTCACCCTAATCTGGTGGTAAATTTAAAGGTCCCATATTACACAATTTTCTGATCTGTTATAATGTTGTTTCCTCATCACAAACATACACAGAGTCGTGTTTTGTTTCATTTACACATGTTTAACACACAAATCCTACATATTCAGGCTGAGTTCTTCTCTCAAACTATAAACATTCCACCTTGTGATGTCATGTGGTAATACAGGAAGTGCTCCACTGTGTTTTTAAACTCCATACACCTTCACTAGAATCATCTGGACGATTTCAGCTCTGGAGTAGCTCATATTTACTAAAAAAGGTAAAATGTCGCTGTTAACTTGAATACTAGCGCTGCATGACTTCACAATGTGGAACAGAGCATTTAGACAGACTAATAATAAAGGGTTACTCAAACATGTGTGAATGAAACAAAGGTCAGGATAACCGCATTCTAACATGGCTGGAAGCTCACAAGAGTACATTTTACATAATAGGACCTTTAAGCTCATAATTAATACCTGTAAATTATTATTTTCAGTTTTTACTCGTAATACACAGCAAGATTGAAACAGCAGTAGGGGGCAACATATTATAACCCTGAATACCAGTAAACCCAAAAAGTAATTTTGTTGATTTATTGGTGAGAGAAAGAAAACATGTATGGTATAAGTTTTATAATTCATGTAGCATCAAGTGGGACATTATCTAAATAAGTGGGACGACTGTGCAGGACAACAAAAGAAGGACAGTGTGGTCACCCTAGTTACAACTCAAGTCTTCACTGCAGACGTAGTTGTGTGTTGCTAAAGGATTAATATAGTGTATGTTTTGTTGTCTTCATTTGACTTTTAGTGCTGTACAAGAAGCGGCCGCCGTGTCGACTCTTCACCAGGATCCAGAGTGAAGTAGCAGGTATGATCCACATGTTTTAAAATGACACAAAAAAGTACAAACACAGATATATTGCTGGGTGTAAGGTCGCCTTTCCACAGAACTGGCCTCTAACTTTGCTTAGTGGCATCATTTGCTTGTTTATATAATCTATAGCTATAACATCTTGAAGAAAGCAGGTGGCAGACCCGTTAGAAAAACTACACAATGCACCTTTAAACCAAATAACAAATGATGTACCGAAGGTTGTACTGGAGGAGCTGTGCACTGCTGAACCAGGGTCAAAGGAGATGCTCTAAAAGGAGGACGTGAGCTGAATCTGTCATCTGAACTTAACCCAGGACACAGACATATTGCAGGCCTTGCGCACTAAAATCTCCTAAAATCTCAGTTTTTATTTACTCATATGAATTTTATAGATAGATTTTTCTGTTTTTTCCTCTGCTCCAAACCTCACGCTGTAATGTTACTGTTTACTGTAAGTCTGACTCGTTAAGGATTTGCAATGCTTGGATTTCAATTGGATTAAATATTGATTCATTGCACAGTCCAAGCATAAAGTCACCAATGCAGTGCTTTTTCTTGCAATTTCCTCTTCCACTGCAGGGTATATTGGATTATAGTTTACCAATGACTTTTTTCTTGTGTACAATCCTTTAAATTAGCAAAACAAATACCATGTAACTAAGATGATGCTGTTAAAGTGAAAACAATTATTTTAAATTAAAAACATAATAATAAAATAAAGGTGGAAATGACATTTTTCTGGAGGATGAACTGCCTCCTGTTTGTCTCCATGGAGGTGTCATTGCTTTACCTTGCCGTAGGTTCACTGTACTAGGGAATGAAATGTTTTATTAAAATTTCATTATAACTTAAACTTTAAATGTTTAATAAACAAAACAGAATTAAAACATAAACAAATAGCAAAAATATTCAAACATCCACATTTAAAAACATTTTAAATCAAGATTCAAGATTCAAGATTGTTTATTTGTCATTTGCAGGTTCAACACAAGGTTTACAGTGCAATGAAATGCTTGGGATGAGAAGAACGTTGACTCGCTAAGATATTCAAGTACTACTAGCATGCAGTAAATAGTACTGTTAAAAAAGTGTTTGCAAATACAAGGGAAAAACGTAAACAATATAGTAAAAAATATAATAAAATATAATAAAATACAGATATAATAAAACTGTAATAGAATATAATCTACAAGGTGCAGGTAGGATTAAATAAGGTGTGGGTAGAGTATCGCACGGATGAATAACATATTGCACATAATTGTATTGCACGTGGGATGAGGAGCAGGTTATTGCACAGATAACAGTAACAGTAACAGTGTAAACAAAGAAAATTGTCTCATTGTTTAGTCACTACTTTTTAAAATTACAAATCGAGACAAGCAGGTGGCGGACCCTCGATTAGAAAAGTTACATGGTGAACCTTTAACTTACTTCAAATGGCCCCTGTAATAAGGACGATTTTAAATGCTTCCCAGTTCTAGTTATGATGACAGCTCCTGGAACAGAGATAAGTGAAGGAATCGTCTGATGTCCAAACGCTGGCCTCGACCGACCTCATTATATTAAAGGGTATAGTGTGATCTGTCTGATGTCAGTATACAAATTCACCTTTCTTTTTGTGATAGGCAGATGAAGGCCTGACAGATTTACACATGTGAAAATCAAAGTTTACAGACCTCATCTTCTTTAGGGATTGTGTTAGAAGCAAAAATACAAGGCCAGTGGGATTCAAATGTCTGACACTGTAAATAAACCACCAGAAAAGGTTACATTTAATCAGTGGACTCAAATGGTAAACTTGTAAAAGGAAGTTATTCTACTGTAGTAGTAGTAATAATAATTTTGCATTGGATTTATATAACACCTTTTAAGACACGCAAAGTGCTTTACATAGGGCTGGGAATTACAGGGTCCCTCGTGATTCGATACACAATACATGGCTCACGATACGATTTTATCGCAATATGGTGATACCTGCGATAATCGAAATATTGCACATATGTTACTCTGCGATATATTGTTGTCTTTTAAGAACCAAACACATTTTAGCAACAGTATTTCTTTGTTAAACCGCTACCTGTGCAAATATGAAATACATTTATTTTAAACATCAAAACAGTAAATATGTCAAGTGTACTGCATAAACAACCACTAAATTACAACCAAACTGTAGTGCAGTCAAAAAAATTGCCAAAAGACAAAAGAAAAAAAAAGACAAAATTCGATATACATGATATATCAATACAATGGCTCAAGATAACGTTTCTGTCACCAAATTTAGTATCACGATATATCGATATTTCAATATTTCAGTATTTTTGCACACTCCTACACCCTACTTTACATTGCAGTATTCATTTACTCCACACTTGTAAGACACTATTGTAGCCCTCAAATCACTAGTAGCGGCGGTTGTAATGTAAAAAAGTAATAGGTAAGTGTATATTTATAGATTCAAGATTCAAAGCTTCATTTGTCATTTGTACAGTAAAGACACACGTTTCCCTGTACAATGAAATTCTTACTTTGCTGCCCACACCGGATGCCTAGAGTATATAGTAGTATTGATATAATAAAGCTAGGCTAAGTATAAAATTCATGTTTTAATGAAATTGTAATGTGTGTCTTTAGAATCCACTGCTCCATTTGAGCTTGGGCTAAAATGTCTCCGAGCTTTTGGAGATAATAAAATGACATTAAAGTAAGTAAGTGTTTTATTTATATAGCGCTTTTCACAGACATATGTCACAAAGACGCTTTACAGAGGATTATTCAGAGCATTTTTCATTCACTCCATACCCGGTGGTGGTAAACTACTGCTATAGCCACAGCTGCCCTGGGGCAGACTGACGGAGGCGCGGCTGCCAAGCCAACCGGCGCCAACGGTCCCTCCGACCACCACCAACACTCACTCACACAACTTTCACACCTACAGTGCATGTTTTGGGTTGATGGGGGAAACCGGAGCACCCGGAGGAAACCCATCCAGACACGGGGAGGAACATGCAAACTCCACACAGAAAGGCCCGGGCGACCCGGGAATCGAACCCGCAACCTTCTTGCTGTGAGGCATGAGTGCTAGCCACTCAGCCACCGTGCCGCCAAAAAGCTTTTCATTAAGATTCTGGCTCTGCCCAGATAAGGCCCGGGCTACTGGCTTCGACGGTCTAAAAATGTCTCACCAGAAACTCCTTTGTTCAACAAGTACCATAGCGCCAGTCACATTTATTATACAGAAAAGTGAAAGAGAGTCAAAATGTGATGGGACTTTAAGATACAAACGAGTCATTAACATTCAACTTAGCATCCTTATCCTTTTGATAGATGGAGTTAGCTCTACACAACAGGCAGATAGTAATAAATGCTAAAATATAAGAGATCTAACTGCTGACATTTATAGAAAAGTTTTTGCTTTCAGATGTAAAAGATAGATAAACATACTATACTGATTGTAAGGCCATTTGATAAAAGTAAAGGCACTAATATTATTTTAAGTTGAAAATTACATGATTTTTTTCCCATAAACTTAAGACGGAGCTGGTAAAAATAGTTTCATAACACTTGTCCCAGCACTACAATGAACCAATATAAAAACCTCTTCATTATAGACTGTAATTGACAATCGCATTCATGTTTTAGAATATGATTTATCTTTCACTTGGGCAGGGGCCATTAGGATTCTAGGGGAGGATCCTTTTTGTTGGAAATGTCCCTGAACTGAAAATCCACAGTATTGAAAGGTTTTGTCATGGTAGAATCTTTCATTCCAGAGACATTAATCATAAACTGATTCTCTGAACATTGCGTTTTCAGTCTAGACTTTTAGACATTGTAGACTTGTATTATTATTAGATTTCTTTCATAATTTTTGGGTGAAATCTGTTATTTGCAGCCAGTCACCGTAGAGGCGTGATTACAGACATAGCTCAAGTCCTTTGTGTATTGGAGCATAAAGGTAATATAGCTAATATAGTGGAGTGAGCCTTTTGTGTGAGTGCATGCTCAGGCTGGAGGTTTAAGATAATCCCCAGATGCTCAGATCAATACAACGTTATAACTCTCTCCACCAACAACACTGCTGCTGCTGCTGCTTTTCATTATTTGAGACGTTTGGACACCAGGCTTTAGCAGAGGCTCCACCTGGATAAGCCCACTCACTCTAAGATGGAAATGTAGACTGGAAATCAAGAGCATTTTCATGTCAAATATTGCATACGCTGTGTTTTGCAAATAAACAACAAGGTGCATTGTGTAACTTTTTAGGTGGAGTGTCCATCAAATGTTTTTCTCCATGGAGATGTTATTGCTTTGGCTGGAATCTTAGACAGTATTTAATCCACTTTATTTATATGGCACATTTCATAAGCAAACAGTTTCCAGAGTGCGGCACAAATACAAAGCAGGAACAACAATAATAAAATAAAAAATAAACACTCAGATTTGATCACATACAGTAAAACCAGCAAAATAAAACAAGAGTAAGAACCATATGCTCAGACCAAATCATACTAGCCCTAAAACAACAACTGTCAAACCACAGAGTAGCACAAATAGATTAAAGCAATAAACTAAAGTAAAGTATAAACAACACCGAGGCCCCCAGCTCAGGTGGTGCTAAAAGCCAATGAATAAAAATATGTCTTAAGACGAGACTTAAAACACTCCACTGTGGCTGTTCAGACGTCGTGGGGAGAACGTTCCAGAGTTCGGGGCCGGCCACAGAGAAGACCCCGTCCCCCCTGGTTTTAAGTCTCGTTTTAGGCACTACGAGCTGGAGCTGCACATCAGACCTCAAAGCGGAGATGTAAATAAAGGAGGTCCGAAATGTACTGTGGGACCAGTCCATTCAGAGCGTTAAAAACAAATAATACAATTTTTAAATCAATTCTGTATTTAATGGGTAACCAGTGGAGTTGGGCTAAGACAGGTGTAATATGGTCTCTCTTTTTGGAGCCGGTGAGCAGTCGGGCAGCAGCATTTTGGACTAACTGTAATCTGTTGATGGAGGATTGTGGGAGGCCTGAATATCGTGTGTTGCAGTAGTCCAGTCTGTTGGTTACAAAAGTGTGTATGATTGTTTCAAAGTTATTGCGTGTTAGGATTGGTTTTAATTTGGCAATTTGTCATAGCTGAAAAAAGCTTTAACAACATTGGAGATTTGTTTGTCAAAGTTTAAAAGAGAGTCTATAAAAAGACCAAGGTTTTTTACAGAACTGTGCAAATTAGTAGCAAGAGGCCTGAGGTCAGAAGTGGGGGTGTCAGAATGGGGTCCAAAAAGAATAAGTTCAGTCTTATTTTCATTTAGCTGAGAAAATTATTATTAAAATTAATTCTGCAATTCAGGCATGGAGATTGGTAAGAGATGAGTCATTTCGGGGGGAACAGGGAGATAAAGCTGGGTGTCGTCAGCATAGAGGTGGTAATAAATCTCATGGTGCTCTAGTATGGTTGGAATTAAACATTTCTATCTTCATGGAGACTCAACCAGATCAAGTTACAGGTCACATCTGTGGAGAGGCGACCCTGCTTACATTTGTATTTTTGAGCTGTAAAACCACCTGTAATTTAATAAATACAAGATAGAGCAGTTTAATGTCATTCTGTGGAACATTCAAGGCAGAGCAATGAGATTTTCATAGAAACAAGAAACCAAAAAGTTACATAGTGCACCTTTAAAGCTGCTTGTTTTCAATTGTTTTATTTTTAAAACTGTATATTTATTGTTTGAGCCAGAAATACCATGTCTGACAATAACATAAAGGACATAATGTGCATGTAATTTTAAAGGTGCACTATGTAACTTTTCTAGTGGAAGGTCTGCCACCTGCTTTGTCTGCCATTTTGCATTTAGTAGCGTATTTATATTTACTACTTAAAATATCTTAAAAACATGCTTTCTTACTTCATGTGGGCTTGTTTTCTTCACAGATCTGACTTGTAACTGACCTGATTTACACTTGGAAAACTACAGTATGTGAATCTTTAATAACACATAACAAAAATACACATACGTTAATGACCCTTTACTACTACTACTACTACTATGACTACTACTACTACTACTACGACTAGCCACTAATGCTTCATCTATATTATACCATCATTTATCTCTGAGTACGTTTACATTTCCACATGGCACTACAGCCCGTTTACCTACTTCAAATGCATTTATGTCGTCACTTGTCCTTTGGGATTTCTCTTCTGCCTTTAGAAGCTTGCTCTGCTTAGCTGCCAGTTCGTCACACCTTGAAACAGCTCATTATAAAATCACTGACCACACTGACCCCCCTAACCTCACCCCCTCCCGTTCTCCTACATGAGCTACAGGATAGCAGCATTTACTCTTTGTCAGTGCCGCACTCTGCCTTTTCAACCTTGGCAGGTTCGGTTGGAGAGAAAAATCTTTGGCCTGAGCCTCTCAAAGAACTGCTGCATGTGGCTTGTGCTCCGTTTTAAAAAAAATGAACCCAACTGAACCATGGCTTCCACTGCCTTAACCTGCATACAGATGACAGACACTGCACTAGCACTGGTGAATGATTGGCTGCAACCCAAATGTGAGGCTCATTCTGCTTTCTGAAGGATTATCATCTTGAGAACCAAAACACCAACTAATAACATACACCAAACACATTAATAATGTTGGCCATCATGTCCAAGCTAGATTTGGGTTGTGATCGTTTATTATGTTTATGTTATTAAATCAAATTAAAATTGCATTCCAACTAGGAACTCCAAAATCCACATATAATGAAATATGATCATTATTCTGGTATTTTATTCATTTATTTATTTTTTGAATAACTTTTGAAGCAATAGCCCAAAACCTGCTTGGATACTTCAAGTGGCATGGTGTGGGAAGCATGCATGCTGCCCACACATGACGGTTCCAGGTTTGATTCCTGAGTTGTCCAGACTTTTCTGTCCAGAGTTTGCATGTTCTTCCTGTTTCTGGATGGGTTTCCTCCTGGCGCTCTGGTTTCCCATCAATCCAACCATACACCGTAAGTGTAATCCTCCAGCAATAACGTACTCCTGACCAAGAATAGCAACAAAATCATGGAGATGGGTCCCCAGGCGCGGCTCTGTAGCACCCACTGCTCCGCATAAGGTGCCCCAGCTGCACTGAAGATGGGTGAAATGCAGAGGACAAATTTCCCTACTAGGACAATGAAGTGTTCCTTAATCAAGTAAGCATTAGGATAGCACATTTCCCACACAATGATAACTCTAATTTTTCCTTTTTTCAGTTCCCCAAGCATCATTTTTGTTCACATACGGCTGTCGTCATGGTTCCTTATCTTAACCCAAGTGAAGGCATAAATGACTCTATCATTTTCTGAAGATGTTTAAAGCTCCTTACATAATTCCTTAGAGACAAGCTGACACAAGTCTATTTTAAACGTAATATTTCTACTCAACTTCCAAATCTTGCTTTAAACCTTGTCTTAAATCTATACAATTCCTTCATGTTTATGCTAAGAGATGTATAACTGTTAAACATCCGGCTGGTACAGGACTAATGACACGATTATATAATATTCACTGTGTCTTTTCCTCCTTCAAGATCAGGGAACCACAATCTAACAGACATAAGAATGAGAATACTTTTTTTTATTAAACCCCCATTAGGTTTAATGCATTTTAAATACCCAGAGCTTGTATATTTCTACCATGTCACAGGAGCAACTTTGTCAACGAACTATTCATTGTGACATTCAGGTGAAATATGCCTGACTGGTGAATTGTAGTATAACTGCTGTGGTGTTTCGGAGAAGTAGAGTTTGAAGAAACAACCGGGTCAGATCATTTACAAATCTACAGCTCTTTTGGTACATTCCCTGTTTCAGTGACAGTGATATTTAAAGGAAAGAGCAGTGGTGAACAGGCTGTGCAAGTTACAAGTGAGGGTTTATTATTTTATCCTTGGGCAAGACACTTTACCCATCTTTCCTATGATATTCATGTGGTGTGTGAATGAATGATTGTTGCTGTCAGGAGGTTGTTGGCACAAATTGGAAGCCGCATCTGTCAGCTGATAAAGCGGAATAAATAGTTTAGTTTAGTTTAGTTTAGTCTTTATTTGAAGGGACAATGTATAGATACATTAAGTTTAAAAAAACAGAGATGTTCTGCACCAGATTATAGCTAGATAGCAAGTTTCCTACAAAATACTACAATAGTGTCCTGAAATGCTCCATAAATCCAATGCACTGTAATGTTAATTGGTCATGTTACACTTTATTGAACCTGGTAGTGAATTTCGTCCTCTGCATTTGACTCGTCCTTCAATGCTGCTGGGGAAACTTGTCAGAAGCAGCACCGGGGACCTGTCTCCAGATCTTGCTCTGTCAGGACTCTGTACCTTAAAAATGAGCATGGCTCTGCATATGAGTCAGATGGTTAAATGTGAGGCCCATAATGGAACAGTGTGCAGCCTGTGCTTTACAGTAAAAAAGGAGTCACAGCTGAGCCTGCGTTGCCAGTGTTTAACCTGCAAATAGTCCAGGGAAACAGGTTTTTCTCATTCTCAATATGTGGACAGACGAAGCCTCAGGTGAACGCTCAAAACTTCCAGAATTCACTCACTAAGCTGCAGACGCTGCACTAGCACTGTTAAATGATGCTGCAGGTGCTGGAGTTTTGATAATAAAGATTGAGACCAGATTTAGACATTGGAACTGGCACCACAAATGAGAGAAGACACATGAGGCTCATTCTGATTGGATAATCGTCTTGAGAGTTCAGACTAAAGCAGCTTTGCAATTATTACAAGTAAGAGCTATTTTTGATTTGAACAGAATTACATTGTGTCTGGAATTTAAAATGAAAATCCTCCATGTTATTCCTTTCAGTTTCAGTAGTGGATCTGTAGTGGACAATTTTATAAATGCAACCTGGTTAAACCTGAACATGAATTGGAGACGAGCTGTCTATTGCCTGTGAAGAGCTTCTGGTGCTTTTGTCTTCCAGGATTATACTGAAAGGTATCCAGGGGAATCATTGTTCTTTTTGGATTAACTCCTGACAGCAGTGGCTTGTCCGTGACGACAGTGAATGCATCGCCTGCAGATCAATGCTGTGACTGTAAGCCTTTGTAATGTGCTGTTTTTAGGGTTTGAAAATATTCTCCAAAATCTGTACTTGGTAAAATGGAGGGTCTGCCAAATGTGGCATCGTATGAACAGATTTACTCATAAAACACAGAATCCAAACAAATCTTACAATGCTAAAAAAACAAGCAAATAACAGTAACCTATAACAGAAACATAGGGTTTTGTCAACAAAATTCTTCATACACATGGCTGCTATTTATTTACTCTAGTAGCTGTGCTATAGCATTTCCTATCAGACTTTAAATGCCAAAGTTCACAGTCTCGTATCTATCGTGTCAAATTCAAAATCAGTCATTCCTGTAGAAAAATCAATAAGCGCATTTATTTTCACATCACTATCCAATATCAGCAAACAAAAAATATACATTTAACAGTTCGTCCTTTAAAGGTGCACTGCTACCTACTTGTCTTCATGGAGATGTTATAATTGTTTCATGATATGACATTAAACATAAATTTAGTGGGTATATTGTGGGTATTTCTATTGCTCAAAAATACAATAATTTCAGGGGCGACTCTCCACAGATCTGAATTGTAATGTAGTGTAATGTTGTAATCTTCTTATCTATAGATTAGGTTAGAATAGGTTTAATCTATAATGTGGAACATTCTAGGCAAAGCATTAACATTTCCATGCAGACAAACAGGTGGCAGCCTCTCCACTAGCAAATGCTACGCAGTGCACCTTTAAGTTACTACTTAAATGCACAATTTTTGCAAAGATTGCCAGTTTATATGTGAAATATAATCTGTTGAATGCTGATGGTGCGAAATGTGTGAAAACTCAGAAATATTAACTGGATTTTGACTAGGGCTGTGCAATTAATCAAATTTTGAATGAGGCTCTAATTGTCAATTTTATGCTTGGATCTTTTTAATCAAGAGGTCTAAAGCCGATCCTCTGTCAGTTAAAACATGTGGTTTGGAGCACATTTGGAGTTCAGACTTTGGAGGAAGAAATTTGACTATTTTTGTGTGTTAAATAGCACTGATTCAAAGTTTGTATTGTTTTATGTTTATGAAATCAATATTGAACAGCTTTTTGTGTGGAAAAAGAATCGGAAGTCTTCATATAAAACATATATATAGCGCTAATATGTAATGAAAGAAACTAAAAGAAAAAAAATAACATAATTGGGAGCTCCTGGTGGAGCATGTGTTGTAAATAAAAATGATGTAAAATGCTTGCTAAGGTAAATGTGAAAACCATAGCTCTCGGGCCAATATAGCAACATTTTCTGAGACAAATCTATTTATGTTTTATGGGGGAGAGGCTGTAGAAGAGGAGCACACAGAATTGTCTACAATGCCGTAAACCCAGGTGCACAACGGGTATTCTGGTTTTATTGTTTAGAAAAACAGAATACAGTATAGCCTCAAGCAAAGGGCTAAAATGTTACTTCTTTGATTTAATAATGAATTACAATAAACGCTTATATTGGTTTGGTTTGCACCCTGTTTGTTGTATTGCACATGTCTATTTTTATGTAGTAAGTAACATATTTTTCTTTCTTTTACCAATATTTCTCTTTACAGCTTAATGCAATTTCAGATATTACGTAGCCTATAGGGTTCAACATGATGGACAATTTTTAATGTCACAATGCATCAATTACAAGACCATAGGCTACAGTATATTGTGACTTAAAGTGGACCTTTTATGCAAAATAAACTTTTTAGAGCTTTTTTTCCCCCATGTTACAGTCATTTCCCTTTCTCATTTCCCCTCTGGAAGTTGTATTTAGTGTGATTCATGCATGTTTGAGTAAGTACATCTGCTACTTAGGTGACAGTAGCTCAGTTAGTAGCTCAGTTGGTAGTGTTTATCCACTAATCTGAAGGTTGGGGTTTCGAATCCTGCTCTTGACATAAAAACAAGACACTTAACCCACTTTGCCCCCAATGCCTGGTGTGTGAATGTGTGTGTGATTGTGCGAGTGCTTCCTTGATGTAAAGCGCCTTGAAACACGCTGTATAAAAATGTGACCATTTACCATTTTCCTCTCTGATGTGATGTGCAGCTATCCATCGGAGGTGCTGACCAATGTTCCCTCTAAGCTGCGCAACTGCGCAATTGCGCACTGCTCGCACACTCTCAGCGCACAAGAAAACCTATGTAGCGCACTGCAAATAAATGAGATCTATACCATTTTTTTCTGTATCATTTTGCTGTGTAACTCAGTGAGTGACAGGTGTCCAGCCAATCATATGATACGATGCAGTTACGCTATGCAGCCAATCACGGCATTGACAGTACGTGCACACGTGCTCTGCTTATACGCGCTATATAACAATAACAGTGCTGCGGAGTTAAGTGACGCTAATGCTAATCCCTTATCATGGCGAAATGAACGGGCAGTGAATGTGATGCGTCCACTCACCAAACCAAAGTAAAGTGGCTGTCACACCTTTTTTGTGTAAGTTATGGGCAGCACACTGGCTACGTCCACATACGGCAAGGTCGCCGAAAAAAATTTCATCATGCTTAAAATATCTCGACATATGTCAGCGTGCGCCATAAGTTGTAGGTAGTCGTTGACACACATTAATTGTAAGTTACCCATAAGTCCAAATACATTGACATCATGTCTAGCGTATCCGTGACTTATGAGTAACGAGCTTTGAACCTGTGTGTAACTTATACCGAACTTATCTCCAGCGCATAATGACGTATGCAGACGTATGTTCCAGACGACCATAGAACTTCCTGAACGTGTTTCTAACTTATAGCTGCCGGATAACAGACTATTGGCAGCGTTTAGGGCAATTGTAAATTGGATCTGTGGAGAACACCACAGTCTAAATAACCAATCAAGTCATTGCACCAGCTCAATGAGAAGACTTTATTTACTCACCCTCATTATCCATAGAATTTGTCCTCCGCAAATAATAACATCCAGTCCACAAAACTGCGATATTAATACTATTTGAGGCGTTCTTTAAAAGTAAAAAGGCGAGAGTAGCACATGTGTGTTTGTTTACGTCCAGCTGTGTGTGAAGCTGCACATTGCGACAGTGACTCTACTTCCTGTGGACTCTCCAATCTTTTATGCTTTAAAAAACATGTATCTGAAGTATTGCTCCACATTTCACAAATAATAACACAGTTTTGTCTTTTATCAAAACTGGACGTGCAGAGCTCTGATCTTTGAACACTTGAGTCTCAAATTGAGTAGTTTTACTGTAGACAGGAAACGGCTGAAGCCATCGCGCTCACAACTTTACAGCCTGTGGTCTGCAGCCAGATTCCGCTGCTCTATACCAACCCACCTATTGATCAATCTGCTGCATTCAGCACCATAGACAGTGAGAGACGTAAAATATGACGTGTCGGAATAGCGTTAGTTGGTATAAGTTAAGCTATAAGTTATTAAAACGTTCTTTATAAGTTACTAATACGTTATGTATACGTCCAACTCGTTGTGAATACGCTATGTATGCGCCCAAAATAAAAAATAAAAAATAAAAAAGTTCAGCGTATGCCAGCGTTTTAGGGAAATTCTGGTACATTGGCATACACAGGCTAAATCATCAAGGTGCGACAGGGCCCTAAAAAAGAAATATGGTTCTTTTAAGATGGAATGGCTGTCGGAATATGTGCAAATAGAAGAACAAGCGGTGAAACTTGGTGACTAATGGAAACTGCTAATGGAAATTAATGTTAATTGTTATTAATGTTAATTAATGTTAATTGTTAACTAATGGAAAACCCTGTAATTTGATTCTTTTAATAATCCATGAAATTTGCTATGATCCCAGGTGCGCATCTGATGTTGCTCACAGTGGTCCTCAGTGTATTCAGGGAGGTTGTCTGTATGCCCAGACATATGAAAAATTAGAGGGAACATTGGTGCTGACGATATTGTTTTGATGATTACAGTGCTGTCTGCTGCTTTCTTTGGGCATTGCAGCTCTTCAGGTGTTATAGATCATAACTACACAGCAGACACAAGTGCAATAGGCCAGTGTTTTCTTTAAACTATTTGAACTTTTATGAATTCTACAAAAGTTGGAGACAATCAGCAGCAGCATACATCAATGTTTCCTTAGGGACTAGAGGAGATAGGGTACTCCAAATCATTTCAGATTTAAAAGAAAGGTAGGATTGAATATTATATGAACGTACAAAGGTCTTTTTATTACATTTTGCACTTTTAACACTGGGGTTTATTTGGCATGACCATCATTAAAGCAAGTGACAAAAAGGCCTATAGTTACTGACCATACTCAGATTTATAATGACACTGATGGGGTTGGGGGTCACTGACTGGGGGTCGTCCCAATTACACTTGCCTAGTACATTCATAACGAGCCCTTTAACCCGTATTTAACACTAATATCTGCGTATGATACAATGGACTGGTACGGATCGGTTCTCTCATTAGTGGATGTGAATGAACTCGAGGATTCATTGAGCGCACTCAGAGGCAGAAAGAGGAGGGAGGAGAGAGAGGAGAGAGAGAAAAGAGGAGGCGAGAGAGGGAGGAGGTGACACGAAGTTTGCTGCTCACACGGAAGGCACCGAGGCACCGAGCGCGCATCTGTTTTAGGCAGAAAGAGTGAAGCTTCACCGGCAGCAGCGGAGGGACTCGGGTCGGTCCAAAAAGACTTCCCCGGACGTAAAGAAGTCTTAAAGAAACTGGATTTTACGCGCGCGCCATTCTCTCGTGAAGACTATCGGGATGGAAATTGGAAAGAAAAAAGGGGGGAAATGGGTATTCTTCATCCTATATTTTCACCTGTGCTATGGACCTGCGGTACGTGCGTTTCAATATTTTACAGTGTTAAAAAGTGACCTTATACAGTATCAATATTTTTTACCAATATTTTTTGTAGTTTTTTTGTTTTGTTTTATTCCCTTGCTTCCATGGTGCATAACATTCCGGTATATCTGACAGGGATTAGACAAACAAGATGAAAACCGCCTTTGAAGTATCTGAATTTGGGACAATTTGGGACTTTTATGCTTATGACAGTAATACATAATACGACTCTCCATTACAGATGAAAGTTGGTCATTATTTTCTTCACAGTTTTGAGTAACACCGCATTTTTACGCACGGGTTGCTTGGAGCATTTTACCCTGTTTTACGATCTAACAAAATACTTTTGGGGTTGTTCGCAGGTGGGGGCGATGCATCCGGACTGCGACATCAAACGGCAGCACCTGAGGGCAGAGGAGATCTGTAACGAGACGAGGAGGAGCGAGATGCAGAACCAAACCCAGCAAAGCGGTGAGTGAATGACGGATAGCGGCAAGAAGCGACACTTCGTGACAGCGCACACCAAGGCGCACACGCACGCAACATTTACCTGGTCAGCGCGGGGTGACTTATAAAAATGGATCGGACTTTTTATGCATTTCAATTAACCGCAAAGACCTTTTAGAGAAATAGTGTTTGCGTTAGTGCAGCGGGTTTATGGCCATTTAATTAGAATGACCTTGATAAATGTCACTATGTGAGATGCTTCATAATAGTGTCTTCATCAAATGCAGGAAATGCATCTTGTTTCTTCCAGAGATCTGCGTATTTTAAAGGAAATACCTGCATTTTATTCAGTTATTTAAAAAAACAACAACAAACGAATAAAAAAAAAAAAAAATTACAAAAAACATGTACAATTTTACAATGAATTTGAATTTATTACAACATCAATCAGCATGGTTCATGTTAAGTCATTGCCACTATATAAGGCCTATCTTTGGCTTCCTGAACAAGCCTCCCTCATGATAAATCTTACAGTAACATTTAAGAATCCCTCCCCTCTTACACAAGATACTATCACAAGCCTTTTAAACTGTCTTTATATCCTTAAAGATGAACTATGTAACTTTTATAAAGGGTCCCCCACTTTATTTCTATGGAGATATTGCTTTATACACAAAGAACCACAGTATGGCAACTTTTATTGCATTTATTTATTTATGGATGATTTTATTGCACAAAATACCTTTAAAAATGTTACTTTTTCATTTTGTGTGGGGTTTCCTTTCCCCAGATCTGTTCTGTAACATAGTTTGGTAGACTCGTAGGCGTATCTGACCGTGTCTCATTGTGTCATCGTGTGCATGAGTGATTGGCGGTGCAAGGGGCTGTAGATGCATATTAGAAGTCGCGCGTTTGTCAAGGGCAGCTGTGGCTAAAGACGTTGCAACATCTGGAGAAGCCCTATATGATAATTTACCTATTATTATTATTATTTACCTTTTTTTTGCTGTGTTGACTTGAAGACAGACTGCGCAGTCATTCACTGTAGGGTGATTTAGGATCACGGTAACACAAAGAAAGTTCCATGTCTTGTCAGTGAGGAGAAACTTCATATAGGCCTACACCCTCTAAAAAATGAAACACTGACCTATTTAAGCATTGCTGTTATATCACCTTTTTCCTAGTATTTTATCTGTCGTGCACAACTATATTTTTAAATAGATCACCTTAAAAACTCAATTATTTGCTGTGGATCAACATCAAATAATTAAACAGAAAAAAAGGTGACATGTAATATTTAAAAAGGGTCAACATTTCATTTACTTGAGTGTGTTATAGTTACACTGATCAAACACACTGCAGGCTGGATTATTGCTGGCTGAAAACACTTTACGCTACAAGACCACAGATATCGAGACCCAATATGTAACATGTAACATGTAACATGTAATATGAAATATTGAGGTTATGAAATTGAATTCTAGTGGGATGTGGGTGTAGACTTAAACCACAGTATATTTTGCCAAGGGGCAGGGAAGCTTACTGCTCTGTGGATCTTATAGTAAAAGGTGAAATGTGTTTTTAAAAGCATTTGGTACAATATACAGGTCCTTTTCCATCCTGAAATAACCTGCTCTAAAGGACCGTTTATTCCATTGTTATATTATTATCTTAATGACCCATATGTGTTAAACGCAGGTGAGTACGTAAATGACCAGAAGAAATGGCTCAAACTTCAGTAGCCGGACATTAGTTCATACCTGATCGATACAACTAGCCAAGCCCTGCACACAAAATACATTTGTACTGTTGTTTTGTACTAACATCCTTTATTATCACCAGTCTTCTTCAGCTCAGTAGCATAATATCCTCAAATTCAGTGCAAAACTAAATTAACCATCACATAATAAATTAATTTAATCCTTAAGCAACACAATTTAACAGCATGCGGGGTTCATTTAGAAGCCAGACTAAACCAGATATAACCTTTTGATCACTTTTAGCTGTGCAGGAACACAAGGTACACTGTATACTGGTATATTTTCTGGTGGTGGGTTTGTCACAAGCTTGTTTTCATGTCTTTGCTTGGAATGTTGCACATCATGGCATTAAAGCCCTATTTTGCAAAATCGCCTTTTCAGAGCTTTTAGAGCCATCCCCTCATCATTTACTCACCCAAAGTTTGTGCATGTTTTTTCAATCTTTAATCGCTTATTTTCAAACACGCCATTTTGCTGGTCCACACCTGTTTTTACCTACATACGCCCACTGCTCTTCCTTCTCCAATTTTATTTTCTTAATCTGTGAGTACAATTCAGCAGTGTCGCAGTCTGTTTTGTTACAAATTAAAAAGATAAATAAAATTGTGGCTCGCTAGTGTGATCTTCAGCTTTTCATAGGAGGGGTTGTGATGACGTTTATGGCAACGTCAGCTCCTACTGGGCACCACAGTTTTCTAACGTGGAAGTAGTTGTTTTTAGGTCAGATCTATGTATTTCTTTAGCAGTAAAAACATGTGTAATTAAATACAGATAAATGCAAAATATGTTTAATAACATACTGTGAAAAATTCCAAGCAAAGTAATAATGTCTCCATGCAGCAGGTAGCAGACCCCCCACCAGAAAAGTTACATTGTGCATCTTTAACCTATAACCTCTCAACTATAAATTCACTGTCAGGTCAAGACATTTTCCGAGATATTTCACTTCAAATCAGTCAGAGCTTCTAATTGTTCTAAGTCAAATTTATTCATGTGATATTTCAACAATATTTTATGTATTTCTGGAGCCCTGGGCAAATGTTCTTAAAACCCTGTCACATTAAAGCAAAACTAAGTAACTTCAGCGGTAGAGCGCCTCCTACAGGTCTCTTGTGAGAATGAACTAACCTCCCCCTCCCCGCCTCTCATCTGCGCTCATGTTTGTAGAGCACTGCAGCTCCCGGAGCACCGCGGCCCGGAGCTCCCGGAGCACCGCGGCCCGGAGCTCCCGGAGCACCGCGGCCCGGAGCTCCCGGAGCACTGCGGCCCGCAGCTCCCAGAGCTTACTCAAACTGCATAAGTATAACAATGATATGAGCAGTGCTTATGAAACTTAGTGTTAATAACAATATCGCCAGATCTGTGTCGCTCTTGGACTCTTCTCTTTCCTTCAGCTCTCGCCATTCTTCAAACACCTTCCCCAGATTTACTTGTGTCTGAGCTCGGGCTCTGTCCGATTCACACTTTCTTTTTCTTGTGTCCTCGGCCACACCTCACATGTTAACACCAGATATTTATTCCTGCAGTGAACTGTGGATAGCATCAGTACGGGGTGTGTTGCTAGCTCGGTTAGCTGTGTGTAGCTGAAGTGTCGTAGAGCAGTTTGGCTCTTGTGAGAACGAGAACAGACCCTGAGGCTTGATCCGGGTCGGTCAGAGCCAAGTTGCATGTGCGGTTTTTCCGCCGAGAGGCAGAGGGGGACACCAGTGAACCCTTCAAAACACCCCAAAATGTCATATGTGACCATCAGAGGGGCTTTCAGAGACATTTTAGGTAAATTAGGTAAAAAAGTTACTTAGTTCTGCTTTAACATAAAAACACTGTAAATAAATAAATATAAATTGGACTGACATCCTAAAACAAATCTAGTAGTATTTTATGTCACAACTGTTGTGTGGTAGGGCTGCATGATTTGAGAAAAATATTAAATTGCACTTTTTACAGCGGTTACGATTACATTTGCGATTTGTGTTTAGTAACAGGATTCGTTAAAGCTTTAATGCTATAATGGTGTTCCTGTGTATTTGCTTTCTCAGAGTCTTATTTTGATTGATTCTTGCATGTTTGAGTAATCCTGTAACAATCTGCATTTAAGGCTTCAGTACTTTCAGTTTGCACCTCCCCCGCACCCTGTACTTACCTGTAAAAAGGACTGGGTAGTTATACTCTGGATTACAATAAGTACTTTATTCACTTACACAAATGATGCCATTGAAAACTATTTTAAATATAGCTGCAAGCAGCAACGATCAGCCCTCTTGTGCACCAATGTTGCGCTCCACAAACGCTGCGCTGTACAAACTCTGCACCCCACAAATGCTTATTCAAATCAATAACATCTGCAGCCTTTTACCATCTAAAAAACATAGCAAAAATCAAAGGTCTACTGTCTAAAGCAGACTTGGAGATACTTATCCATGCGTTTGTCTCCAGTAGGTTAGTCTACTGTAACAGCCTCTCACTGGCCTCTTCAAATGAGCTGTAAAACAGCTACAGAACATCCAGAACGCAGCAGCTCGGGTCCTGACTCGAACCAGGAAGTACGAGCACATAAGTCCTGTGCTCAAGTCTCTGCACTGGCTTCCTGTGGCTCAGAGAATAGACTTTAAAGCAGCTCTGCTTGTGTACAAGTCTCTCCATGGCCGAGCGCCAATGTACATCTGTGACATGTTAGTGCTGTATGAACCACCTGCTCTCTGAGGAGCTCAGGGACCGGCCTCCTGCAGGTGCCAGAGTCAGGACTAAACTCGGGGAGTCAGCATTTCAGACTCATGCAGCTAAAACCTGGAACAGTCTGAACATGTGAGACAGACTCTACTCTGACTCTGTTTAAATCCAGGCTAAAAATGGTTCTGTTTAGCTGCATATGACTGAAAGGTTTTCATTTTCCATTCCGCACTCTACTCTTCTCTCTAATTCTCTCTAATTTAATGTCTCATCTCTATTTTAAAATTATATGATGATATGATATGATGTTTTGATTTGTTTGTATTGTGATAATGTATTTTTTATTCTGTAAAGCACTTTGAATTACTTTGTGTACGAATTGTGCTATACAAATAAACTTGCCTTGCATTGCCTAATTTTCACTGAAATCGGTGTTCATATCCGCAAATGAGAGCCATTTGGAGAAATGCAAAATGCCACACATTTTGTGCAGTTCTGTGCAATTTTTGCAGCTTCGCTGTGTGGAGACCATAACCTGGAATTTACAGCAGGAGCGAAACATAATGTAGGCAGAGTTGCATATGCGTGTGATTTTACACCAGAGGCAACAGAGCTGCTCCTGTGACGCCAGCCTCTGTGTATTCTCACACTTAAACATGAAACTTTACATTGCTTATGTATTCATTGTTGATTGGAAGAATAATTTTTTTTAAATCACAATACAAAAGTTGACAACAAGAGAGAAGATGCTTTGTAGCGATAACAAGTCATGTGAAATGACAATATAGAAATATTCCCTTTAAAATCTTAGGAGAAAATTGTGTTTGTTATATTTCATAGTCTAATGCTACACAACCATTAATAATTTTAACATAAGTCACAGTTTCATGGTTTAGATTGTGCATTATGCCCCTTCCTCCACCCTCCATGTCTATTTAAGTTAATGGATGAGTCCAAACTGCCTCCAGCGAGTGAATGGTTGTCAGATAAAGTGTGTTTCTAAGTAACTAACTGGGCTTTACTCTGAGGGGGGTGTGCTCTACACACAAAATACGTCCTTTTCTTTATTGTCTATATTTTACTTCAGCTCAAAGGCATAATGGCCTTAAATTTAACACAAAACTAAATAAACCGTCACATAATAGAAATTATTTTAATCCCTAAGCAAGACAATGTGACAGCATGCTGGGTTCATTTAGAAGCCAGACCAAACCAGATATAACTTTTTAATCACTTCTGACCACTTTCTCTTTAATATCCATTAGTATTTTTATGTGAATATGCTACTTTTTCCTCTACAAATGTCTTCACAAGACTTAATCCAAAGAATGAAACAGAAAAGGATCATGGTCTATATAGTTCCCTTTGTTTTCTTAGCCATTTTGGCATCATAACTATTCATTTAAGCAAAGAGACTTGTGATTCGATATATAGTGATGGTTCACGATATTATTGTGAGACCTTTGACAATACGATATCACCATATTTCGGTTATTGTTACATCCTTAATATTGAGAGTACATTGAGGGCCATTTACAACTGTCAAAAAAACAAGAACAAATGTGCTATATCAGTAAAAAGGGAAGAAATTTGATGCATAATTTTCAGGACAAGGATATAACATTTAAGGTTTACTTTAGTTCATTAGCAATACACGAACCTCAACAAACACCTTTACATACAGTTTTCAATGCATCTCAAAAACAAACAAACAAACAAACAAAAACAGCTGAGTATCATTCTGGCGAACAATATGTTTATGGATATAATTTATTTCTTGTTTTTGACATCTGCCATCTGCTTAAAAAAATGAAACTCAGAAGGAAACATCCAACTTCAAGAATCAAGAGTTTTTGGTTGTTAAAGCTGTGTTGTCTTGAAAATCTGTGCAAAGCCATAAAAAGCTTTAATATGGCATTTACTGTGCTGATATCCACGTGTTCTCTCACTGCCCTGCGTGGCATTAGTTGGCAAAAACCCACGGCCAAATCCAAACTAATAATCCAAAAACATGCTTTCTTAGCTTATCATACTCTAGATCTGATCGGCCACTGCCCCCTGCCTTTGTGGAGGTCTAGGAAGCACTTTTTAATGAAACACTTATTCTCAGGTAATTATGGTGCCAAGAACACTTCTGAACTAAAACTCTGAGGTGCCATCCTGAAGTGAATAACATCTGTAACCCTTTATAATTTGGATATAATTATCTTTTTAGTTCCTGTTGGAGATGCCTGGCTACATTAATACCGGAGCCCCACTGTTACTTGCTCCTAGTCTGGCCTTGAAATCCCTTTTAGCCAGCAGACTTTTGGCTCCTTTTATTTAAATGATCCCACGGCTTTCTGGGACAAGTACACTCAGTCTCTCAGGTGTTCTAAAATATCTTTAAATAGCACTTCTTTTGACCTCCTGGTAGGAAAAGATGGATAGATTAACGTAGAAGAATTGTATTATAATGACTTTGTCTGAGATGTGATTTGTCACTAATTGCGATGCCCCCTGTGCTGCTGTCTTGTGGTAAAATAACATAGTAGGATCGAGAAATAAGCGCAAGATTATACAGTATCCTCTCTGGTTATATAAGAAGGGATCTTGAATAGGCTACTTGTAATAAATGTGTATATTATTTCAATGTAAAACTATTTTGCTCAATTCTGTTTGGAGCCTCTCCTATAGAACATAGTAAATCCTCAACTCCAGCAGACTCCTGACTAGAGTTGTCAAAAGAATCGATTTGACACTATATAATGTCAGAATGATTATGATATGAAAATGAAATGACAGAGCCTCATTTCAAGTGCTGATACTGAAAAAATACAAAGGACAAGGACAGGACAAAGTTGGAGCTTTTCTGAGTAGTTTAAAGGGGAACTCTGGCACGTTTGAAGCTAAAGTCCATTGCCAGAGGTGGTTGAATACTGTCAGAAGCCTAAAAATGGTACAGATCAGTGTTGCCTAGAAGGAGATCTCACTGTGGCAGTGAGTCTGTCAAGGCAACAAGCTAGTGTAGTGAATTGGGCAAGTTCTTAACTTCCATGTAAAACACCAATTTGCACACTGAAGAAGCTTAACACCACTTTCTAACCCATCTTCAATTCAATTCAATTCAATTCAATTCAATTCAATTTATTTTGTAGCGCCCAAAATCGCAACAACAGTTGCCTCTAAGGGCGTTCCAAGATATGGATGAGTAAAACATACACACAGACATATCAAAACAGGAAAAAAACAACATTCATGTAAAGCAGCAAATGAAACATTGTCCAGTCATCCCCTGTCCTTAGACCCTCCTTCTCAGCAAGGAAAAACTCCAAAAAACCCAGGGTCCTGGGAAAAAGAAGAAACCTCGGGGAGAACTACAGTGAAGGAGGGATCCACTCCCATGGACGGACAGGCTATAGATGTCCAGGCCCGTGGGCCAGTTCGGTATGGCCACAGCTACCCAGGTGGGGAAGGAGCCGGGCGAGGAGGGGAGGCCGGGCAAGAGGAGGAGACCGGGCGAGGAGGAGGAGGCCGGGCGAGGAGGAGGAGCCAGGCAAGGAAGAGGAGCCGGGCGAAGAGGAGGAGCTGGGCGAGGAAGAGGAGATGGGTCCAGCTGCCATCAGGCGTCTGAAAGAGTTACACTCCACAGGGGGAGTGGGACAGGGGACAACATGTGAATAGCAATGAACGAGCTACAGATGAGAACATAGTAAGTGATGCTGATGAGAAAATAGGAGGAAACAGAGGACAGTGCTCAGGTTGCCACACTTCCCCCAGCTTGTTATATCCTGCAGCAGCTTATCTTAGTGACATCAACTAAGTAACCTGGTCATAAGCTATTCTGAAGAGGAAGGTTTTAAGCCTGGTCTTAAATAAGGAGACTGTGGGTGCCTGTTTAACATCAACAGGGAGTTGATTCCATAACACAGGAGCTTGGTAACTGAAGGCTCTCCCCCCCACTGTACTTTTAGACACTCTAGGAACCACTAATAATCCTGCATTCTGAGAGCGAAGTGCTCTATTTGGCTGATAGGGGACAATGGCATCCTGAAGATATGATGGGGCCATATTGTTTAAGGCTTTGTATGTCAGGAGGAGAACTTTGAATTTAATTCTAAACTCGACAGGAAGCCAGTGCAGTGATTTTAACACAGGACTGATGTGATCACGTCTTTTAGTTCCTGTTAGGACTCTGGCCGCTGCATTTTGGACCAACTGGAAGCTTCTTAAAGTACCTTTAGCGCAGACGGTGAGCAGAGAATTACAGTAATCTAGTCTGGATGTAACAAATGCATGGATAAGTTTTTCGGCATCATTTTTAGGCAAAATATTTCTAATTTTAGTTATGTTTCGCAGGTGAAAATATGCAGTTTTACAAGCTTGGTTTATATGAGCTGTGAATGAGAGATTTTGGTCAAATACGACTCCAAGGTTTTTTACAGTAGAGCTAGAGGCTATACTCACATTGTCAAGTGAGATTATCTGGTCTGACAGAGAATCTCTCTGACCTTTAGGACCGACAACAATGACCTCTGTTTTTTCAGGATTTAAGAGCAGGTAATTCAGGGTCATCCAGGTTTTGATGTCCTTCACACAGGCACTGAGCTTATCGATTTGATCGGTCTGATTAGGTTTCATTGATAAGTACAGCTGAGTGTCATCAGCATAGCAGTGGAAATTAATGCCATGTTTTCTGATAATGTTACCTAATGGCAACATATACAGAGTAAACAGGATTGGACCAAGCACAGATCCTTGTGGAACACCGCAAGCTACTTTAGAGCAGGGAGAGGTGCACTGGTTTACACTAACAAACTGGTACCTATCTGATAGATAGGATTTACACCATTTGAGGGCGGTCCCTCTGACACCTATGTCACATTCTAACCTCTGCAGTAGAATGTTGTGATCAATGGTGTCAAACGCTGCACTGAGGTCCAGTAGGACCAGGACTGAAGCCAGCCCGTTATCAGCAGCTAGTAGCAAATCATTTGTCACTTTAAGCAGAGCAGTTTCTGTGCTGTGGTGAGCTCTGAAACCGGACTGAAATTTTTCATATAAATTATTGCCCTGCAGATGGTGACAAAGCTGTTTCACCACAACTCATTCCAGAATCTTTGAGAGAAATGGAAGATTCGAAATAGGTCTGTAGTTGGCTAGTTCATCAGGATTTAAGATAGGTTTTTTCAAAAGCGGTTTAATTACAGCATATTTAAAGGACTGAGGAACATAGCCATTTTCTAATGACATTTATTATGTTATGGATGGAACCTATTATTAGGTGGAGAGCTTCTTTGAGGAGTTTGACTGGAATAGGGTCGAGCAAACAAGTTGATGGTTTGGACGACATGATGACTGAGGTAATCTCCGCCTCATCGACAGGAGTAAATTTGTCTAATGCTGTTAGAGGATTTATGTGGGATATTGGTGTTACTGACTGGATTTGCTGAATTTGCTCGGGGCTAATTTTTGGAGTGGCTTCGTTGATCTTGTCTCTAATGGTTGTAATTTTGTAATCGAAGAATTCAAGAAAGTCATCACAACTGAACTTCGAAGGGAGAAGAGACTCAGGGGCAGTGTGCGAGTTTGTCAGCCTGGCTACAGTGCTGAACAGAAATCTGGGGTTGCTTTTGTTTACTTCTATTAGGTTTGAATAGTATCTGGTTTGTGCTTTTCGCAGAGCGGCCTTATAAGAGAGCAGGCAGAGCTTCCATGCCTTCAGAGACTGCTCGGAGCGCGAGTGGCGCCAGAGCTTCTCTGTGCGTCTCACGTGTTGTTTGAGTGATCGCAATTCTGGAGTATACCAAGGAGCCGGAGGTCTTGGTTTAATGCTTTTCTGTTTTAGCGGAGCTGCAACATCGAGAGCAGATTTTAAGGTGAGCATTGTCCTATCAACAAACTGATCCATGATAATTGGATTAAAGTTTTTCTCATTGTCACATGGCATATCATTTAATACTGGCTCGATTATTTCTTTGAACTCGGCTACCGATTTTTCTGATATTGTTCTTTTCATTATAGTTTTCTCCTGCCGAGCTGGATAGTCTTTT
This sequence comes from Odontamblyopus lacepedii, assembly GCA_034769755.1. Taxonomy (NCBI): domain Eukaryota; kingdom Metazoa; phylum Chordata; class Actinopteri; order Gobiiformes; family Gobiidae; genus Odontamblyopus; species Odontamblyopus lacepedii. The sequence goes on from CM068359.1 coordinate 25,358,436, forward strand.
AGTACGAATTGAAAGGTAATTAAAAATGGTCAGAGAGTATAGGGTTTTGAGGAATTACAATTAAATCATTAATCTCAATACCATAAGTTAGGACGAGGTCAAGAGTGTGATTGTGACAGTGAGTCGGCTTGTTCACACTCTGGGTAAAACCGATCCCATCCAGGAGAGCACCAAAAGCACTGCTGAGGCACTCACTGCTGTTATCAACATGAATGTTGAAATCTCCAACTATAACAATCCTTTCCCATTCCAAAACTAAACTTGAAATAAAGTCAGAAAACTCTGTCAGAAACTCGGCATATGGACCAGGAGGTCGGTAGATTGTTATGAATATAACAGCTTTTTGGTTTTTCCAGTTGGTGCACGTAATAGATAGTGCGAGGCTTTCAAAGGAGCGGAATGTATAATTAGATTTGAGGCTGAGAATTAGGCTGGAGTGAGAAATGACGGCCACACCGCCACCTCGACCTGTGCTCCTGGCACTTTGAAAGTTCACGTGACTTGGAGGAGTAGATTCGTTTAGTCTAACATAATCATTTTCCTGAAGCCATGTTTCAGTTAAAGCTAGAAGATCAATATTAAAGTCGCCAATTAATTCATTTATTAAAAGAGATTTAGAGGAGAGGGACCTGATGTTTAGCAGTCCACATTTTACACACTTATCATTTTGTTTATTTGCGACACATGTATTTATTTTTATTAAGTTATGAGATCTGACGCCTTTCCTATCAGAGTTTAGTTGAGTTTTATTTGTGCTTTTTACATGCTTAATTTGTTTATTTGCGACACAATTATTTATTTTTATTAAGTTATGAAACCTGACGCCTTTCCTATCAGACTTTAGTTGAGTTTTATTTGTGCTTTTTATACATTTATTTTGTTTATTTGCGATGCATGTATTTATTTTTATTAAGTTAGGAGATCTGATGCCTTTCCTATCAGAGTTTAGCTGTGTTTTATTTGTGCTTTTTGTGCGTGGGACATACACAGCCTCAGCCAGTCTGGGAGAATTGTTCATGCAGGGTGGCTCAGAGGAGGCCCCTGTACGTGGGGCACACACAGTCTCAGCCTGTTTGGAGCTGTTCTCGCTAACAGAGCAGTGCCTCACTAGTCTACTCTGCTCCCTAGCGTCACTGACACTCCCTGAGCTATTCTGTGTGCTAGTCTTACCTGATGGTCATCTAAGACTAGCAATCATATTCTGAGGTAAGAGGGAGGAGCCAGCCGGGGTGGGATGAATGCTGTCACTACGTATAAGCCTGGGCTTCCCCTCAAATGCCCTCCAGTTGTCTATGAAGACGACACCATTCTGCCGGCACCAATTGGACAACCACTGGTTGACAGCTGAAAAGCGGCTGAACATTTCACAATTGGCATAATTTGGAAGGGGGCCAGAGAAGTACACGGACTCCGACATCGACTTAGCCAAATCACAAACTGCCGCTATCTGCAACTTCACCACCTCTGACTGACCGCGCCGAGTATCTTACAACAGCCACGAGTCTAACAAACAAAACGCTCTGCCTGGCTCACTCATTAGTGTCTGGAAATGTTATTAAACTTTATAAGCTGCCTTAGCCTTACCTTTGATGATTTCCCACTGCACAACGTGAAAGCCCAAAAGACTCAATCGCTGATGTTGTTTCTAATCCCATTTATTTATGAGTAAATAATATTTTCTGAAAACACTAAAAAAATACTCCTGAACCATTTTCTTTCAACAGCTGTCAGTTTCTATTCTTCGTCATTGTCAGTAGTCGATTCTCACTTGTTGCTTCTGGCGGCTCAAGCCGCTCATCGCCGCTGGAGTCGGCAGTCGAGTCTTTTGGGCTTTTGTAATGCGCAGTGGGAAATCAAATCAGTAAGGCTAATGCTGTTTATAAAGTTGTTTTATAATGTTTCCAGACGCTAATGGGTGAGCCAGACATAGCGTTTTGTTTGTTAGACTCGTGTCTGTTGTCAGATGTTTTAGAAAGTGGTGTTAAGCGTCTTCTGTGCAAATTGGTGTTTTATGTGGAAGTTAAGAACTTGCCCAATTCACTACACCAGTTTGTTGCCTTGACAGACTCACTACCACAGCGAGATCTCCGCCTAGAAAACACTGATCTGTGCTGTATTTAGGCTTCTGACAGTGTTTGACCCCCTCTAGCAATGGACTTTAGCTTCAAACGTGCCGGAGTTCCCCTTTAAGAAGGGATGGCATTTACCATTTGTTTTTAAATGTTCTGGCTGTAAGGCTTTATTTGTCAGGCTGTATTGTGCAATGGGGAGAGAGCATAGACATGGGACAAAGGGACACATTAAAGACAGTGGATATTGTAGATAGGCACATAACATTTGTTTAATGGAATGTGCAGTATGGACCATAGACTGTCTAAATAAGTGGACTAAGGGAGTGTGACACCACCCATCACCCATGTGTTCGGCTCCAGTCAAATGAAGCTCACGAGCAGTTATACGAGGAATTTGGAGCCAAGTTCAATATTCGGAACAGGAATTCATTTACGGGCCAAATAGCGAAATGTTTCAATGTAAAGTCATTTGGAAACAGAGTCGACGGGGCCTGAATCGACCCATTGTTCACTTCCTATTTGGAACATGGCGGGTTAGCTATATCCATATATATACAGTCATACATGGTGTTCCAGCTTTTTAGCGACTACATGAATAAATGTGTGAGATTCTTATTAGATTTTTTCAAACAGGCAGTAAAGATCATATGCATTACCCAAAAGGTCATTGCATATATTCATTGTATTTGAGATTTGGAAAAGGTCCCTATATACTAGTACAAAAATAATGCACTCCTGATCAGTTCCCCCAGCAATGAAGGATGGCTCAACTGAAGTTTGATAAATATCCAAATCTCCGATTGCAAACACTGCAGTGAGATATGTCTGCGGACCACAGGATATAAAGTTGTGAGCGCGATGGCGTCAGCTGTTTTGTGTCTACAGTAAAACCACTCGCTCTGAGACTGAAGTGTTCAAAGATTAGAGCTCTGCACTTCCAGTTTAGATACAAGTCAAAACTGTATTCTTATTTGTGAAATGTGGTGCAATACTTCAGATGCATGATTTTTAAGGGCATTAAAGATTAGCGATAAAGTCCACAGGAAGTAGAGTCAGTATCGCTAATCTGCATCTTAACTGCACGCTATCTGTGTAAACAAACACACCAGGAAACACTGTCTTTTTACTTTCAAAGTACACCACAAACGGGATTAATAGCGTGGTTTTGTGGACTAGATGTCATTATTTGCAGAGGACAATTTCTATGGATAATGTGGGTGAGATGCTGCACTTTAAATTTACCACTTTGCATTAGGTGAGTAATAAAGTCTTTATTTTTGCTATATCCCGAGTTTGTATGTTGCGTTTGTGTCACTCTTGTGCTCTTGATGTTTTGTTTTATCGACTGTCACCATCGTGTTGTTGATGTTTGGTGGTTATGATCTGACATTGACACCACAAACATGAGGAGCAGCGGCTTCAAAATCGCACACGGAGACAAAAAGTCGGGTCACGTCTTCCCAAACTCTGGAAGAAGAAATCGCAGCCAAAATCGGGCAAATTCTCCTGTAGTGTGTGGCGGCCTTTACTTGAGTAACTTTGCAAGAAACTGTACATCCAAGTGTACAATATGTTTTATGTTCCGTATTATGGTTTTAACTTTCTATTTCTATGGAATCGTGGAGGTGACATGGTAACTTATTGAGACGTATTGATATTTTTTGCTTGAGAAGCTAAACTTTTCGATATTATAATCAGAATTAAAAAGCTACATGCATCTTGTAAAGTGCCAAACTCTATGCCTCCCAGTACCTCATTTGTGTTTCTATTATCTCTGGGCTTGTGCTGTCAAAAGGACATGTCACTGTTCAGTCTTTTGCAGCTTTGCGTTCTCTGTCAAGACTAATCCTAAATGAAATGACATTCACTTCCTTTGACTCCTGTCTCTGCTTAAGGCCAGTGGAAAGCACACACACACACGCTCCGTTTAGCTCAATACAAGGCTTTAAATTTGTCAACCGTCAAAAATAAGATAATGGTGATCAGTTCTCACAGCTTCAAACTCCACCAAGTAATACAACGTTTTGGATACAATGGAGGAGATTTTTTCCAAAACTCAAAATGGTTGATTCAGCATCTTCCTGTAATTAAAGGTTTTGTCAGCTCATCTTTGTTTTCAAGACAGTTGCATTGTTAAGTTTTTGGAATGCATCCTTTAGAAAATTTGATTATAGTTCTTTTGGAAGTACAGTGCTTAGTTACAGATGCTGAAAACTCAGTACCATTGACTGAAAAATGTATCATTGAGCGGTACACTATATTCTTATATTCTTATAAATATGCCTTGAGTGGACTCCTCTTTCCACAGATGTGACCTGTACCTTGACCTGGTATCTGTGTGTCTTCATGGATAGATGGATAGATCTTTAATGCCATTCTGTGAAACTATTTATTTTAAGTAAAACATAGTACTATATATGCTGTTAAAAAATTATGTGAATATGGTCCATAGATAATTACTCATTATTAATTACTTAATGTCGAGTATATTATGTTTGAGTTTTTTGAAATGTGCAATACTTCAGAACACCTTCAAACTTCCTGCATTTTGACTTTAAGCCACAAAGATGATTATCTCAGTAATGACTTTTGCCAAATGAAAATCTATGTTTTTGTTTTGGATGCCTCTGCCAATAGACAGGATCAGGGAGGTGACAGTAATATTAATCTGCCTGGTTTGTTGTGAAAACTCAGTTCAAAGTTATTCTACAATAAAAGTTTGAAAAATAAGTAAAACAAGTAAAACTCTTAATGAATATTACAAGAATAAACTGTTAACAGAATTGATCATGGCTGTAATGTTTTCCACATAGGTCTTTTGCCCCAACATTTGATCAAAGCAAAATACAGTGCATGGCGTGCATTCTTGAAATGAAATGAATGAAATCCTAAATGAAAATAACATTAAGTGTAATGTACAATGGCACAGTGGTTACAGCATTTCTTTCTCACAGCAGGAACATCCTGTGTTTAATTCCCAGACAAGTGGAGCCTTTCTGTGTAGAGTTTGCATGTTCTCCCTGTGTCTGCATACTATTTCCTGTCTGTGTACCAACAAATGGGTCTCCTCTGGGCCAAGACTCCCCTGCAAAGTAGATTCTCTAAATCTGGTTTACATAATGTGAATCACTCTTCACCCCTATGTATCTCTGCCTTTTCCTCGCTTCATCTCTGCACAGCTCTGTAGATTTGTGCCCGCCTGACTAGAGAAACTCAGTTATTGTGCCTATATATACATTTTCTGATGTTTATGTGTATATGATGTAAACTGATGGTTCTCATTGCCTAGAGAAGCTAAAAATTGAAAATAAAAAAGCTATGTGGCAATAAATGTCTTTCACCACATCAAAGTTTGTCAGTGAAACATGAGCTGTGATCTGTGCACTGATAGGAACACAATGAAGCCAAACCACACTGAGAACATCTACTTCAATATCTGATAATAATGCCAGTATTGACATTGCATGTAACATATGTAATATAAATATAAATAAATGTATATAATATACATTTTCTGATAGTTAATTTAATATTTTTCATTGAATTGCAATGAAAAATCACAATTTGAATTGAAAATCACATTTTGAATTGATAGAATTAGCAAATCACAAAGGCGGCAATTTTTTAAGTACTACAATTTCCTCCCCAATCAACAAAATCTCCTGTCTTATTCTGCGTGAAATCTGCTAAACCTGTAATTTAGCTCTGCACAAACATGTTCTGAAATGAGACTTTTGTATTAGTTTGTCAGTTCATATTAAAATGAGTTTGTCAGTTCATATTTAAGTCTTTTTATAAACTCCCCTGGTTGGATTTAAAACGTGAACTTTAAATAGAATGATATTATTAAAACAAATATTGCTAATCTCATCGCAGTTGCTATGCTTATCAGAAAAATTACGATTCACTCTTTCCCCCAAATCATTCAGTTCTAGTTTGCATCATAAAAACCTCTTTCATTAAGTTGGGCCTTTTCCTCAGGACATGTTTTATCTTCACTTTACTTTTACATGTCTCTGTCGATAGCAGGCAAAGACTTAAGAAATGATTGAAGTTTGAAAATGTTGTTGCTAACATATTGACTTTTTGGGGTCATTCATTCTGTACATCCGCTGCACTGGGGAAGTAACCTCTCAAAGTCATTAGTCACTAGTTGAAGAGATAACAACAGCAATAGACAAAAAACAATATACAGTCGGGGTCTTTATTGATTTAAGCAAGGCTTTTGACACCATTGACCATGAATTACTTTTGAGAAAAATGGAAAGATATGGTGTCAGAGGAATTGCACATGCTTGGCTAAATAGTTATCTTAGCAACAGACATCAGTTTGTACATATGAATAATGTTGATTCAGATATAAGAAGAACTACACATGGAGTCCCACAAGGCTCTATATTGGGACCTAAATTGTTTATTATGTATATAAATGATGTCTGTGAAATATTAAAAAAATTGAAGTGTATAATGTTTGCAGATGATACCAGTCTTTACTGCTCTGGAGGAGACTTAGATCAGCTCCTGGATACAGTAGAAAATGAGCTCAAAATATTAAAGAAGTGGTTTGATATCAATAAACTTTCACTCAATTTAAATAAAACAAATTATATAATCTTTGGAAATAGAAAAATAAATACCCAAATTAAAATCCGAATTAATCATACAGAAATAGAAAGAGTATATGAAAATAAATTTCTGGGGATTATTATTGATAGTAAATTAAGTTGGAAACCACATATAAATAATCTAAGGACTAAATTAGCTAAAACTATTGCCATAATGTGTAAAATAAAAACCTTTTTAAACCAAAATTCACTTTATGTATTGTATTGTTCTCTTGTTCTTCCATATCTTAATTATTGTGTGGAGACATGGGGGAACAATTATAAGTCAAACGTTAACCCTATATTTTTACTTCAAAAGAAAGCAATAAGAATTGTCAATCAGGCTAAATATTATGCACCAACTAACCCTCTCTTTATTAAACTAAATACATTAAAATTAAATGACCTGATCAATCTGAATACAGCCGTTGTGATGTATAAGGCAAACAACCACATGCTCCCACAAAGTATCCAGGAGATGTTCAAGCCTAGAGAGAGTCCATATAATCTCAGAGGAGCAGCAATTTTCCAAAAGACTAAGGCAAGAACAACTAGAAAAAGCTTTTGCATCTCAATTACAGGAGTAAATTTATGGAATAACCTGAGTGATGAATTAAAAGAGTGCACCTCAATCAAAAGATTTAAAAAGGTGTATAAATCTTATACCATAGAACAATATAAATCAATATTATAAAGGTGTATTATGTTTATCAAAACTGAACAATAATTGGATTATGAAAATTGATTATTATTGTAGTTGAATATATAATCATTTCTAACTCCCTTGCTTGATATTTATTTGTTCAATTATTGTTGCTGCTATTATATTAGTATCATTATTACTCTTGTTATTGTTATTTTTATTATTATTATTATTATTATTATTATTATTATTGTAATTGATAGTATTATTATTATTATTGATAATTGATATTGGTATTGATATTATCATCATTATTATTATCGTTATTTTATGACAACCTAAATTCTGTTCACAGGAACACAGACTAAACTGATTACAGATGGAGGTCCCTGTGCTGATGGTAATAAACGAATAACTAAACGAGAAAAGATATACTGTACATATTACTATGTTTGTCCTCAATATCACCAGATCAGGGCAGATGGAGGCTCTGTTGTGGGGAGATGTTCCTCTTCTCGCAGCAAACCTCCAAAATCTTGTCTCTTTTAATGCACAACAGAAGACACAAGGCAAAGGGTGGTCCTGTTGTCCGGGGGCAGCCCCTCTCTGGCAGCAGCTTCACAAAAACACTTTGCCACTTTTAATGCACCACACACACCATTCACACTAAGTTAATACCATCAGCACAAATACTTCCAATCAAATACTTCCAATAAACACAATTTTCATGCAGATATAAAAAGTAACATTTTAAGAAATTACATAAATGGTGATAACTAGAGGCTAAATATAAGAGCAAAATGATGCAGATGATGATGATGATGATACTCATAATAATAAAACATTTTGCACTGATATTTATGTATATTACATTGCTCACATATATATATAACAAATGAAGCATGTTGTATTTTACATACTATACGTACACTAATGTCACTGTTTTTTTTTGTTTTGTTTTTTTCTTTCCTGTCTTATTGTAATTTGCTTAACACTGGACAAGTATTCAAGTTTTGGCAGCCAACCACTGTCACCGGTTAATTGTATAAACAAAAATAAGGATCATTACTAATTTTGGGAGAAGGGGTGGGATATAATAAGTTTTACTTCTACCCACTCCTTTTCGGGCATGTATATATAGGTATATATTTGTATTTGTGTCCATATATCCATTCTTTTTTTTACTGTGTAACCTTGTTTATTTAAATTGAATGACATTGTACATATTCTGTGTACTACAAGTATCATATGCTCGAAAAAAATAAATTACTACTACTACTACTCATTAAGTTGTGTGCTCATAGGGAAGGTATGCTGCGCCTGAGTGCTTTGAAATTATAGGTTCGTTTGTAAAAAACATACAGATTTTCCATGGTGTTTAGAGCAGTGGTCCCCAACCCCCGGGCCGGGGACCGATACCGATCCATGGATCAATTGGTACCGGGCCACCGGCCGCCCAAGAAATAATACATTTTTTTGTTGTATTTATTATCTGAATCTGAACAATCTTTTATTGTGAAAAATCTTTTATTTTGATGCTATACACGTTATGTTCAGTGTGCGAAATACGGGGGGGGTGCCCGAGACAAAGTCCGCTTCAAAACGGACTTCTACTTCTATTGCTGCTACTGTTTCTTGCTGTTCTCTTTACTGTGCGTTGCAACACTGAAATTTCCCCACTGTGGGACAAATAAAGGATATCTTATCTTATATTGAAAATGTAGATCTGTATTGCTCAACAATTCGGAGATGGGGACCCCCGAATACTGACGGGTATTTCGCACACTGGTTATGTTGGCCAGTCCGCGGTGATAAACCACTGGTTTAGAGCATCCATAGACCATTTTAAACTGAACAAAAAAACTTTCTTGTAACTTGGCCCAAATGAAAAATGTTGGACTAGATGACAGGTTAGGGAATATTTTTGTCTGATGTTTTTTGTTATGCAAAACATTTCTCTTGATAATGAAACCAAAGAAACTAAAAACTGAAAATTTTGGGGAAAAAGATTGCCTGTTGATGATAGTCGGAAGCAGAGGTAACATTAACAGACGAGCGACAAATGATGCTGTTCTGATTTTCCTTAATTGCAGTGACTTTCTGTTGTTTTCAAGTCATTTGGCCTTGTATGCACATATGCAACTTCACCCATGGATTTCATCGTGATATAAACTGTTGCCATGACAATTAACAATTCAAAACAAAGTCTCTTTTGAATGGTGAAAGCACTAAAATTGGCACTTATGAACAGGAAACTGAAATCCAAAAAGCACCCTTCTGGGGCAAAATTTGGCATTCACTATTTTTTCATAACTAAAAATTCAACTCAACTATACTTCAACAACTATACACAATTTACACCAATACACAGTGTACATGGGTTCAGGTGCTATGAGGATTGGGCAGCAAGTTGCCCCCGTGACCCAACTGGATTAAGCGGGAGAAGATGGATGGATGGATGGACACAGTGTACATACACAAACTCTTTACACTCTTATTACAATGCTGTCAATTCAGTAACAAAACAAAACATGATTTATGAATATACATTTTTGCTGTAACTTGCTATTTATGGATTGCATGTTGTTGAAGGTATGCATTCATCTTCCAGAAGGTCACCCTATCACATCTTGCTCAAGGCGTAGGGCAGATAGACCTTCTGTTGTTGTGTCCTTGGCAATGTGACTGCTGTATCAGGTAGGGCATCGGACGCAAAAGGAGCGAACGGTAGTGTGGTTAATTCCCTTTGTAGACCACTGACAAAAAAGTGAATAGAATGTGTTAATTATGTTTTGTCCATGTGCTGCACTATAAGCAGGATGAGCACGGTGATGGCCTCTTACTGTTCATATGAGTTTTGAAGCCTTATAGTTTAAGCTGGCACAGGCTTATGTTAGATTGTCTCTCTCTTATTAAAGTGGAACTCCGGCACGTTTGAAGCTAAAGTCCACTGCTAGAGGTGGTCGAATACTGTCAGAAGCCAAAAACGGCACAGATCAGTGTTGCCTCAGCGGAGATCTCGCTGTACCAGTGAGTCTGTCAAGAGAACAAACTAGTGTAGTGAATTGACTTGACAGCCGACTCCAGCGGCGGCGAGTGGCTCTAGCCACCAGGAGCAACAAGTGAGGATCCACTACTGACAGTGAAGACCAATAGAAACCTAAAATTGTTAAAAGAAAATGGTTCGGGAATGTATTTTTTTGCGTTTTTCAAAAAATATAATTAATTCGTAAATAAATAGGATTAGAAACTACATCGGCAATCGAGTCTTTTGGTCTTTCGCATGCGCAGTGGGAAATCAACAAGGTAATGCTAAGGCTGTTATAAAGTTGTTTGTTAGACTCGTGGCTGTTGTTAGATGGGTTAAAAAGTGGTGATAAGCCTCTTCTGTACAAATTGGCGTTTTATGTGGAAGCTAAGAACTTGCCCAATTCACTACACTAACTTGTTGCTTTGACAGACTCACTACCACAGCAAGATCTCTCCCTAGAAAACACTGATATGTGCTGTTTTTTGGCTTCTGACAGTATTTGACCACCTCTAGCAATGGACTTTAGCTTCAAATGTGCCGGAGTTCCCCTTTAAGCTTTATAAAGGAACTATATTTAGCCGGTGCTCTTACAGTCTCAATCACAACTGAGCCTGCCTTAATCTGCAGATGGAGTACTCTACAGTGATGGATGACTGGCTGCAGGTGGGGTTTAGATATTGAGGATTCAGATCAGGGAGAGTTTTAGTAGATTTAAACTAATTGGATTTCAGCATTGAAACTGGAAACGCAAATGAGAGACGCTCTCTGTTTTCTTATTAGAGCTACAGCCTAAAGCTATAAAAGAAGTGGGACCATGAGGAGTAAGGGCACAGTAAGTTAACAATGTACCAGGGGGTCAGTCCACGCAGCGCTCGAAAAGTGAGGACACAGTTTAACTCCTCAAGACATATGACATCGTATACTGTGCATTACAAGTGATGTGTCTCTGGCCCTAGACTTTACAGGAGCTGTTTCCATGACGGGCACCAGAAAAGTAATGGGGCGACTGCACTTTTTTTGTTTTTAGGACAATAAGGATATTTTTAGTTTACTTACAGACTTGATGTTTTGCATTTTTGTAGCTAAGCCCCTAAATTAAGCATTTTTTAATGTCCAAAAAGTTGTTTATACATGTTTGAGGTGTGTTTTGTATAAAAGAGTGTGAATTTTATTTTCTGTTTTTTTTTCTTCTCTATTTCTGGTTTTATAGCTTTTATTACAGTCATATGACAGAACTACAGCATGTAGATTGTGAAATAACAGGTTGTACTGAACAAAAGGATGTATAACACTTCATTATAGGGTAAAAGGGGCAGTGTTAAAAGCAAAATTAAGAAAAAAATCCGAGGAGAAATGTACTAAAATTGCCCTTAGGTCTTCGGGGTTAAAATCAATTCTATATTTTACTGGTAATAAGGGTGTTGCGCGGCTGTTCTGGAGGTTCCTATTAAAATCCTTGAAGCAGAGTTTTGCACAAGCTGAAGTCTTCGAAGAGCCGCCTTATTAAAACAAGTAAAAGTGTGCTGCGGTAGTAGAGACGGGATGAGATAAAAGCATGTATGTCATCTCCAGATCACTCTTTGACCCCATTTTCCTCAACTTGTCATGAAAACCAAAGGACCAAATTATAACATAAACAACTCGATCATCACGTCCAATGTTTTTGTAACTAAGAAAGAAAACCAGCATTCCAATTGTTATCAGTAAGCTGTATTTATTTTAACATGTCCACCTCTTATCTAGAAACACAGATTTTGTTTCTGGAATTTAAAATCTTACACCTAGTTGAATTTATTTTATAATTTATATATTTTGGTTGCAGTGACCTTATTCTCTTGCTGTTCATTTGGTCAGAACACTGTAATTTCCCCTTTGCGGGACAAATAAAGGCTTATCTTATCATATAATCGCTTGTTTACAAATGCTTCTTTAACCAGAATGGGTCAATAGTCAGTTTCCCCGCTTACTGCTTCAAAACACTTTAATTATTACAGTAGAGGGAAAATGAAATGACTGTTGTTTGGTCATAAATAGACTGGTCACATTGTCTTTATTCTGTGTGGGGGGATGTGTGTTTGAACTTTCACTTTGTTCCTTTATTACAAAATTTCCCTTATGCGTAACAAGTCAAAGTTATTAGTCACTGATGCTATGAGTCATGAGACAGTTGATTGTATTTCCCTGAATTTCCCATCCTCTTTCCTGTTGGTACACATTTAATAGTGTAATAATGCAATTGTCACACAGTCAGAGGGAGATGTGTAGATACCGAGACGATTAGAAATACGTTGTAATGTCCAATTTTTGTTTTAGTTCTCATAATCTGACAGACAAAATGTGAAACAGCCTCAAGAAGTATGCATGTTTTTCTGACTTCACTGCGATGTTATATTTTAATAGGATTCTGTTGAAAGTTTACACCTTAAACACATCCTGTAGCGGTACCAGTTGACAACTG